>PVKU01001231.1:0-88031 GCA_004027475.1 Anoura caudifer | reverse complement strand
TTTTGTGACCATACTCAGCCATTTCTGTGAGCATCCTGATTACCAGTGTTTTGAACTGTGCATCTGATAGGTTGGCTATCTCTTCCTCACTTAATTCTGTTTTTGGAGCTTTGATCTGTTCTTTCATTTGGACCATATTTCTTTGTTCCGTGCTCCTGTTACGTAGTAAGGGGCAGAGACTTAGGTGTTTGCCAGGGCAGGGCAACCCAGGTGGCTGTGTTGTGGTGCTGTATTTAGGGGAGGGATCAGAGAGGGAACAGTGCCACTTTGGCCAGCTTTCAGTCACTTTCCCCACTACCCACAAGCAAATTGGGCCTTTGTGGTGCTGATTCCTGGGTGTGTGGTTTTGTTTACGTTCTAGGACCCTGTGGATCTCTCCAACCATCTCTCCTATGAGGCTGATAGTTTCTCCTGCCACCACAACTGCAACAGGTTTTTACAGCCAGAGGTTTTTGAGGCTTTCTCTACCCGTGCTGGAACCCTGGGTTGCGTGGTCTGTCTTGCTCCCCTTTGTTCCTCCTGGTTTATCTGCATGCAGATGTGGGACTGCCTGTTTCTCCACCCAACCCCTTGCCATATGTCCTTTCCACCCTGACTGCCCATCTCTGCCCCTCTTACCAGTTTGAATGAATGTTTCTTCTTCAACTCCTTGGTTGGACTTCCATACAGTTAGATTTTCTGGCATTTCTGGTTATCTTTTGTTTTTAAATTTGTTGTTGTCCTTTTGGTTGTTTGAGGAGGCAAAGTATATCTACCTATGCCTCCATCTTGGCCAGAAGTTTCTTCACTTCTTTTAAATACCTCCTGCAGACTAACTTTTTGTTCCATCAGCACTTTAGGCAGTCATGTTACAGTAAGACTGGCTAGATTATGGATTTTACATTTTATTCCTGAGGATGCACTACCTTTAACTTGATTGAACTTGGATGTTTCTCAAGGCTCTATATACTTCACACAATATCTTTTTGAGTGGCTGCCTACTATAGACAACAATCACTCTCTAGTTCTATGGTTTTTAAACTTGAGCTCATGAATCACTGGGGAAATTTGTTACAAGTGCAAATTTTCAAGTTTGAGCTCCACAGATTCAGCTTAAGTAGATCTGGGAGTTGGGCTCTGAGACATACATTCTTAGTTCTTACCCACAGTTAAGGAAATGTCATGTATGTGTGAATTCTTAGCAGTTTCATTTCCAAGAGCCACTTTATTACTAAAATCTGTGGTACTTAAATACTAATAATAAAATAAAGATTTGGTTTTAAAACCTTGGAATGTTTAAGTATCCATAACCAATTTTTACAACAGTCCAAATTTTTACAATTAACTGTTGTTTGTATTTTCTTTATCACCGTACTCTGGGGAAGCTGTGGTCACATTGGCCATGCCTAAAGCAAGTTCTCTTTGTTCCAGAATGTCTTGAACATTTACTTCTCCTTCTTCACTGCTCTGGTTTAAGACTTCCTCATCTCTCATCTGGACAGTCACAGATTTCTTCTGACTCTCCCCCCCTCCCCCTCTTCCTGGGTGTAAATTGCTGGTGGAGGCATAGCTTTTATAGGATTTCGGTGAGGAAATAACATGGTCACAAGCATCTTAAAGACTTCATTGGGACAGGATGGGAGATGGATTAGATAGGAGTATTAGAGTCTCCAGGGAATGAGTACAGTTTGAAAAAAAAAGAAAAGGCTAGTATTAGAAAGAAATATTAAATTTGGAAAATGGGGGAATTTCCTATTTCTTTTGTAATAGAGAATCTAAAGCTTAAACAAACAGAATAGAAAAGGTCTCGATTTTCTGGGGCATGGTTGCATCTTGGGCCATTGTCTCCGCGTGTATTGTGTTCCAACATATACTTGCAGCGCCATGTCTTTGCACATGCTGTTTTCTTTTGCTGGATGCTGCCTCGTTTTAACATTTATTGGGTATCTTTCATGTGCCCTTATTAAAACATGAAGGTACAGTGATGAATAAGATTAAATGGGTCCCTTTCCTAAATTTTACAATTTAATGGGGTTGGGGAACGAGATATCAAATAAAAACCCATACAGTACTTTAATAGTAATTGGGGAAAGTGTTAAGAAAAGTGCTATGAGTAAATAGAAAAGGGGACCTAACCTAACCTAGAAAGTCAGGATAGTTCCACCAGAGGAAATGATTTTTCAGCTGAGACTTAAAGAATTGGTAGGAGTTAACTAGAAAATTAGGGAGTTGGGAAGAGGGTGTTTGTTTTGGTTAGGGGCTACAGCTTGTCCTTAGGGCCTGAGGCAACAAGGAATAATCAAGAAATTTAAAGGTCTGTTGTCTGATTGGAGGTTAGTGAACCAGAGAGAGAGGCAGCAAATGTGATATAAGAGCGGTAGGCAGAGGCCTTACAGTTACAGTGATGTATTTTCACTTTACCCGGAGAGCATAGGAAGTTGTTGAGGGGGTTTAAAAATAGGAGTGAAGAGTGTAGTACCATGGTCAGATTAATATTTGAAAATGGTAAACTTTGGCCATTTGTGGAGAAAGCATTGTAGAGTACAGGGTAGAAATCCAACAAGCTATCGTGTAGACTCATTAAACTGTTAGTTTAGGGGAGAGAGGATGGTGATCTGCACCAGGCTGTTAGAGTCAAATTGACTGGATTGAAGAATTTTTTTATAGCTTGAAATGGTAGGACATAGTGAGAGATGGATTGGAACTGGAGTATGAAAGCAGTAGAGATGTTATTGGTAACTCCTAGACTTTGTGGATTGAATTGGATATGGATAATAGTCATTTTTATTGAGAGGAGCAGATTTGGAGGGAAAGATCAAAACTTTCTCTGTGGATTCTTATTCTTTACCTTAGATACTCCTACTTCCACAAGATTCTGCTCAAAATTGCCTGCCTCTAAAGTCACTCTAAAGATCTTTTGGCCCCTGTCTCCTGGAGGGCAGTAAATTGTGCTTTTGTATCACTTGGTAAAGTCTTCCATAGTACTTTTCCCTCTATTTCGTAATTGTGTAGTTGCCGATCTCTCTTACCAGACTTGATTTTTTTTTTTTTTTTTTTGTAAGGGACTTCCAAATAATCATCCTATTTATTTGGTGTTTGTGAAGTGTGAATAAATATTTCTAAAAGTGTTTTCCACTACATTATATACATTAAAGATTCCTTTACCTGAAATCCAAGTAATGCTGGATTAATTTATTTTACTGAGGAATTTTTCCCAGTCTTTGTTATTCTAATGTGGATTGTTAATCTGTGGAAAGGGCATAAGGTGTACAATATTTTCCAATATTATTTTGTCCTCCCCCTGCACCAGCTTTTGTTTTCTGAGCATCTCATATTACTAGTGCTGAGGGTTAAAAGAGGGTATAGGTACCTTCTGTGAGAAATGCTGATCAGATCAGGCACATGATTCACTGAGCATGGATTACATGAAAAGCAAAGCTGACAGCAATGGGAGAACATCTCTGGGTATCTTTGGGAAGCTCATTTTGCCTATAGTTGCTGTGGATCTATTCCTCCTCCCCCCTAATAATCAAAACAGACATCAAGGGATGAGAATTTACTGTCTATTGTTTGTTCCTGTCAGGCTAAAAAAGCTAGGTGACATGAAGGGACAGATTTTGTTCTGTTACTTTGTAGCTAAGCTGGGAATAGCTGAACAAAAAATTCTTTGGTCCTTTTATTTATTAACTCCCAACATCAAAACATTGCCTTTCTTATGCCACCTGGGTTCATAAAATAAACAGAGTTATATTAGTAACTATTTTTTGTAGAAGAAGTAAATGTCCAGTATTTTTCTAAGGCTATTTATATTCTGTTTCAGAGAGTTGGCTGTAGTGACGCAGAACCTAGGTTTCAGGGAAGTAAAGACAGGATAAACTAAATGGGGAAGATACTGTTGTTTTATTTTTTAAGAATGTATGAATTTATTTTAGGGAATTTTTCTCTTTTTCAGAAGTTAGAGCGCTCAAGACAGTTTGTTTTTAAAGTAGAACCCAGTGGAAAGTTTTACCAGGAACTCAGTGACTCAAACAGGAAATATATTTGTTTTTAAACTTAGATTTTATTTTGTAATGCCAGATGGCATTATTGTGTTACATTTATTAACAGACTCTGCTTGTAGTCATGTGGAGTGGATGGGTACCTTTACCCTATACACTTTTATTTGACTACAGAGTTAACAATGAGAATAATTTTTTGAGTGATATAAAATATGGTCTACATGAGTAGGGTAAAAAATGTCATAACCACATCACATCTGTTCTCCCTCATCTTAATTTATGTGTTTTCATTTGCCTGCCCTGCCTTTTATTATTGCAGATGTTTATTTTCAAATTGGAGTAGCTTGGAATGGCAAGGAAAACTTGATTATTTTTATTCCAGCTCTCAAAGAAGTTATCAGCCTCTCATCAGTTTAATATTCCCTCTACTATCAGGGTCCATCTTTAGAACTGAAACTTTGAGGTCGCCATAAAAAGCAAATAAAAATCTGTGAATAAAGATTACTTTTCATTTATTTTAAGAAATGCCTGGGGGAAGGATAAATAACTGCTGAATACTCTTAGCAGCAGTGATAAGGACTGTCTGAGATATACTAATTTTTTAGCAGTGAAAACAGCTGCAGTATTTGGTGCTTCTTCCTTAGTATCAATCCAGTCATGTCTGTACTTTCCATAGCTTTACACAGAAATAATGGTGTAAACTTGTCTAGACCTGGTTGAGAATGTGCCTTTGGTTATTCTACTGAAAAAAAAAAATCACAGTTTCAGATTGATTTTTTTGTACGCTGTACTTTGCCCTTTGTCTCCTAATAAAATATTTATTGTCCAGGAAAATAGTTTTAACTGTGCAAACTTCCACGTTTATTTCAGGTCGGTCTTCTCTTTTCCCCTTCGAAGATGCCTTCCTGGATGACAATCATGGCGATCAGTCCTTGTCGTCTGGCTTAAGTTCTCCCACTCGCTGCCAGAATGGGGAACGAGTAGAACGCTACTCTAGAAAGGTGTTTGTTGGAGGCCTTCCTCCTGATATTGATGAAGGTACTGTGCATTCATTAATAACTTTATAAAGGCCAGGTTTGTCCTTTGAGTGATCTGACCCTGCCTCTCCTCTCCAAGGCAGCTTAAGGACATTCATATTAGTGAAAGGGGAATGAGAACATTCAGTAGATGGAGCAGTAATAGATTATGTACTTCATTCAGGTCTCCTGTTTATATGTGTTTATAAATAGCAGCTTCCCAAGTGTCATGTTTCCTAGTTATTAATTTTGGGATAAATTTTAAAACAATAACGAGAACTAACTTTTATGAAACTTACTACAATATAAGCCCATTATTGTGCTAGGTACTTCACGTTATAGTATTTCACTTAATCCCCATTGCTATCCTATAAGGCATATCCTGCCACCTCCATTTTATAGATGAGGAAGCTGAGGATCAGAGAGAAACAATTTGTCCAGGATTATGTAGCTATGGTGCCACTGGAACACAAAATCATTCTGTTTCCAGAGCTTTTGCTCATGTCCATCACACCTTACCATCTCATACTTTTAATACAAATACCTATTAATGAAGAGCCCCTCTTGTCTTTAAAAGATTGAAGACTAGCCCTGACTGGTGTGGCTCAGTGGGTTGGACATTGTCCCCCACAAACCAAAAGGTCGCCAATTCAATTCTCAGTCAGAGTACATGTCTGGGTTACAGGCTAGGTCCCAGGCTGGGGGTGTGCAAGAGGCAACTGATCTGATCTTTTTGACATTTTTGATGCTTCCCTCCCTTTTTCTCCCTCCCTTCCCCTCTCTCTAAAAATAAATAGTTTTAAAAGGATAAGGACTGATTATAAATTTTTAAATAATATTTTCAAGATTACCAATCCAAAAGTTAGTTTTTCTCTTATGCCTAAAACCAGTTAGCACATAGTAGGTTGTCAATAAATATTTGTTGAATGGATAAATGAAACATAATTGTGACAGAATTAATTTAAGGGAAAAAACCATCTCGGGTCCTAGGCTTTGGATCTGCTATAAAATATTATTTAAAAAAAAAAAACCAACTATTTTGCCAGCATTATTCTAGCAATGACATTTCTCTAATTTATTATACTTTTCTTTTTTTCATGATGAGAGAAGAATTGTCTCTAAAAACAGGTTTATTTTAGACTTACTGCTTTAAAGTTGTACACAAATGGAGACTCATTTTCCTCCAAATTATTCTTGCATTAACGTTAATTTCATCTATTAATTGGATTTTTCTTTAAGATAAAGTTTTGATCAAGGCTGAGTGGCAACTTAAGCCTGGGTAGTAGCCAGGTTATAACCTTCTTCTTTGAGTCAAAAGTCAGAAGGAAAAGATAAATTTATCGAGCTATAACTTTTGAAACATTTTTGTTATAGGATATGTAGTAGGTATGTGTGAAAGAAACCAGTGACTGAACTTTTATCACCAAATAGAATTACCTACTTATTTCCCCTGCTGCTCACCAAAAGAATCATAACTATTTCTAAAATAATCTTACAGATTAATATGCTTGGATTAATAATAATAATAATAATATTCTAGAAGTTGTAGTCTTAGAGATCTTGGAGATTACTTTACACAAGTGAAAGCATATTTTAAATATTCTTTGTACTTTTTGCCTTTTTTCTAAAAACAGAACATTCTTATTTTTAGAATCTCCTTTTTGCTTGACAAGGAGGTCATCCTAGCTAACATCAGATTTTTTTTCTTCCAAATCCTTTATATCCAAGTGTATTGGCAGTGAAGAGAAATGAATCATAGTTAGAAACACATTCTGCAAGGGTGAAAGTGAATAACTAAATGCACCCCCCAAAAGATTGATATTTTACTTAGTGTGTTTGCCTTCTGTAAAAATGTTTTACAAAATTTCTCTCAAAACATTTTTTTATATAAAAATACATGTTTTATACTATTCTGTTTGCAGTGTTTTCTTGTACTAAGATTTCTTCTCTGTTTTGTAGATGAGATCACTGCCAGCTTTCGCAGGTTTGGACCTCTCGTTGTCGACTGGCCTCACAAAGCTGAAAGCAAGTCGTATTTTCCTCCTAAAGGTAATGCAATTAAAATATCTTCACTGCCTGCCTGTTGGAGAGCTAACTTGACAGTTCAGTAAAAAGCAGCCTTTTAACTCTTGAAATAGCTGTTAATTTTTTCTCCCAGTTAAGAAAACACTTAACATTGATCATTTTTTTGTGTGTCTTACTGTGTTTTGCTTGGACTCTTCCCCCAGGAGTGCACTGGTATCTCTTTGATTGACAGTGAGATCCTGGGAGTCTTTTGTGAATGAGCCTTGTGCTGACTTTTCATTAGTTGGGAGAAAGATTCTAAGTGTTTTGAGAAATGTCAGTGATGGTAAAGGGAAAGATTATTTAGAGTCAAATTGTATAGATCTTATAAACCCCAAACTTGGAAAACCTAGTGACTGAAGAATGGCATTTTATGAAATTACCTTTATCCATGTCTGCCTATTAAGCAACTTTGTTGATGGGTGGAGAGCAAACTAGCAAAGGACTCTTCATATAACCTTGCTTCCCTTATTTTTGGTAGGCTTGTTTTTTTATTATTATTTATGAGAGCGTGAAGATAATTAGTTTGTTCATAGTTTGTCATATCTGTAGATCTAGCAATCTTTTCTGGTGACGTTAACTCTGGGTATGTATCCAGATGTTTATAGAAGAGTGTTTGGGTTAAAGAGAAAGTTTTCTTCTTATGTTCCATAGATATATTTCAAGGATGCCTTTCATCTCTAAGGAATTGTTTTTTGGTGTGTGTTATTGTGTAACATCACCCACCCTTAGAAGATGTAGTCAAAATACTTGGCCTTCCTGTGCCTTTTACAGAAATCAAATCAGAGCTTAACCTAGGAAAGGCCAGTGGCTTCCTTTTATGTTTGGTTTCTTTGTTGCCTGTACTTCTCCCCACTCTCTTTATAGTCTATGAAAATGTTACTCACTAAAGAGGGCTGTTTGTTTGCTTTAACATACTTCTGTTAATTCTCTCCAAGAATTGTTAAAGTTAAAAAATTAGGTTTTGTATTAATCAGAAAATATAAAAATCATGCTGATTATTTCATTGAAGAAATGTGTTCACTGCTTTGTGGTGTATATATGACACTATATAAAGACATGTGTTTAAAAATATTTTTAAGTCCTGACTAGCGTGGCTCAGTGGGTCGGCATTCTGCAAACAAGGTATTGCCAGTTCAGTTCCCAGTCAGGGAACATGCCTGGGTTGCAGGCTGGGTCCTCAGCTGGAGTCCTGCAGGAGGCAACTGATGCATGTTTCTCACATCAGTGTTTCTCCTCCCCTCTTTCTCCCTCCCTTCCTCTCTCTTTAAAAATGAATAAATAAAATCTTTAAAATATTTTTTTAAAGAGTGCTCACCTGAAACCTATATAATTCTATTAACCAATGTCACCCCAATAAATTCAATTTAAAAAAAAACAAACAAACAGTCATGGCAGCACCAGCTCTTCCCCGAGCAGTGAGCTGCGTGCCAGCCCCCAGGGGACCCCTGTGCACCTTACTCGGACTTTGGCAGTGGGCCTCAATCTGGAGGAGAAAGGTTCTGGAAAAATTGTCTCTGAAATACATTTCTGTTAGTGTAAAAAGAAGAGTGCTAATAATTCATTGAATCAGAGTAGTGTTATTTCAGTGAATGAATGAGTTCACCATACTGTACTGCATATAATGCACTCTGTAAAGTCACACATATATTCCTAAAATTGCACATGCAAGTCACGACAGTGTTATTTCAGTGAAAGAATGAGCTTCCACGATGTAGTTCATGTAACACACTCTGTAAAATGACAAGTATAAAACATATGTCTAGGAGTGCCAGTTGAAAAGAAATTATGCTAATGTATAAAAATAATTCTGAGATGAAAGATGTCAGATGATCATTAAGAATAGAAATGAAGATAAATATATGATCAGATATCACCATATACATTCTATTAAATGTCCTTCTAATATCTCTATGAATATATGCATTTACATGAAATCTTAAATTTTATATAAATGGGATCATATTATACATGTTGTTTAACAACCTGCATTTTCCCTTAGCAAAATCAACACCTTTCTATGAGAAATTTACGTTATTGTTAATGACTTTATTTTATTTAATTGGCCCTACTGATAATGGACATTTAAGTTGCTTCCACATGTTTTCACTCACATATGATGCTTTAGTGAATATCCTGATGCCTTCATCTTTTTGTTCTTTTCATATAAAAATTACCTCTTAGGGTGAATTTTCAGAAGTGGGGTATATGTTTATATATATTGCCAAACTGCTCCTAAGAAAGGCCATATACATTTATATTCCCACTAATAGCACCCAATTTACAAAACTCAGCTTTATTGAGGGTTTGGAAATATGGCCTTTTACCTTTCTTTTTTTTTTAAATTATATTTTATTGATTATGCTATTACAGTTGTCCCATTTCTCCCCCATCATTCCCCTCCACCCTGCACACCCCCTCCCACCCACATTCCCCCTTTTAGTTCATGTCCATGTGTCATAAGTTCTTTAGCTTCTACTTTTCCCACACTATTCTTGCCCTCCCCCTGTCTATTTTCTACCCACCGTCTATGCTACTTATTCTCTGTACCTTTTCTCCCTCTCTCCTCCTCCCACTCCCCTGTTGCAAACCCTCCATGTGATCTCCATTTCTGTGTTCCTGCTCCTGATCTAGCTGTTGACTTAGTTTGCTTTTGTTTTAGGTGTGGTTATTAATATCTGTGAGTTTGCTATCTTTTTACTGTCCTATTTTTTATCTTTTTTTCCTTAGATAAGTCCCTTTAACATTTCATATAATAAGGGCTTGGTGATGATGAACTCCTTTAACTTGACCTTATCTGAGAAGTGGTTTATCTTCCCTTCCATTCTAAATGACAGCTTTGCTGGATACAGCAATCTTGGATGTAGGTCCCTGACTTTCATGACTTGGAATACCTCTTAAATGTAGATATTGGAAAGTTTTCAATTACCTATGTGAGTCAATTTTCTATTGGATAGCACTCCTCCAGAACAGAGATTGGCAAACTACCTGTTTTGTTTGTTTTTAAAGATTTTATTTATTTACTTTTAGAGAGAAAGGAAGGGAGGGAGAAAGACAGGGAGAGAGACATCAATGTGCAAGAGATACATCTGTTGGTTGCCTCTCGCATGCCCCCAACTGAGGACCTGGCCAGCCCTCAGTCCACTGAGCCACAACAGAGCCAGGGCAAACTACCTGTTTTTGCAATGGTCCACAAGCTAAGGATGGTTTTTATAATTTTAAAGGCTGTAAAAACGCAAGCACAAAGAATATGTAACAGAGACAATATGTGGTCTTCAAATTCCTTTGCAGAAAGTCTGTTGACTGCTACTCTAAAATAGCCCAGAGAATTATTCAAATTAACTTCTGAGACCTCCTGTGACAGAGGAGGCAGTTTATTTCAGAGGAAGTCTATATATTTGCAGAACTAATTATTAAATCTTGTTCTTCTGTTGAGTCAGATGCTTCCCTGTAATCTTTATCCATTGGTCAGTTGTGTCCTATAAAGTAAAATGGAATAAGCCATCATTGTGACATGACCTCATGGTAATTAAGCCTATCAGGTTAAGTCTTCTCTTTTCCACGCTAAATATTTTCACTTCTCTTAGTCATACCTTATACCTGATGGTTTCTGGACTACTGTTCTTCTTGTCTAATACATAGATATATCACTTTTACAGTAGCCTACTTAAATTTGTTACTAAAAATGAAAGAGAGAATATTTGGGTTGGTCTGAGAAGTACAGAATTTAGAAGTTCTGTAAACTCCATGGTTTTTGGTGCGACTCCTATATAACAGCATAATAATATCGAACTGTAGGACATTAGAATGAGTGCCCTTATTGCACTGCTGAGGTTAAGTTTGGATATGGACCAGTGAGTGAGAGCCAGGCCAGGAAGAGAATCTGGATCTCCTGATTCTGGTCCTCAGGCCTGTGTCCTCAGAGAGTAGGTTGCCTTTCTGGTGATTGGGGTCAAGGAAGAGAAATAATTAATTATACTATTGTCTCCTGTTTTGCTCTTAGCTAAAGCTTAAATACTGACCTACTTGGTAAGGATCTAAAGAAACTTGGTGTTATTTCAAGATTGAAGTTAACTTCGAGAATCTGTGCCCATTGCTTTGAATGTTGGGGACATTTAAGTAATTCACCCCAGTCTCTTCTGTGCCTTCTTAATGATGCCCCCCTTTTCTTAAATTCCTTGGGTTTTAATTCAGATTTGTGCCTTTCTGGTAATGCCCCTTTTTCCAGTTGTGCTTTTCTTTAGGTCATCTTAGGTTGGCCATTAGGTAGAGTTTGTTTGGCTATATATTTTAGGATTATGTGTGTGTAGAGAGGAAAACATGAACCATCCAATATAGTTTTCTTCAGGCTTTTTCTTAAAAAATGTATGCCTAGTAAAATAAACAAAATCATTCATTCATCTATCAGGTTTACCTTATAGAGGCAGAGTAGGGTTTGTAAAACCATGATCATTTCAATGAACTCTAGAGGGCTTAAAATCCACATGTAGTAACAGTGGCCAGCACATTAACTGTCCCCTTAAGTGTTATTCGGTCTAGCAGAGTGGGAGGTGACAGAGACTGGGGCGCTCTACAGTACAAGGGCCTCTGAGGCATTTGAGCAATTGTCCAAGGGTATGCAGAACCCTCTGGATCACTGTCTGTGGGCCACAAGCAGGCAATTGCTTGGTGTTCCCCAGAGCACCACTGAGAACATGGGAGGCCCAAGAAGGCGCAGAACTTTATGATTATTCTCAGGCCTCATGAACTTAGAGTCTCATGGGAGAGAGAAGAAAATAGTCAAGTGGTCACAAAATAAACACAGTTACAAACAGCGATAGTTCTCTAAAGGAAAAACAGAGTGTGGTGAGAGACTTTTAAAAGGCGGAATGAGATTAGATTGAGGATGTGGAAAGAGCTTCTCTGAGAAAATACTAGGAGTTATGCAGACCTGAAAATTGAGGTTTTAACTGGAAAATATAGGGAAGGGCGTTCCAAGCAGAGGAGTACCATATGGGAAGTACTAAGTATGAAATGAGCTTTAGTGCTTTGAAGAAATGAAGGAAGTGTGATTGGAATGTTATGTGGGAAGAGAAAATGATGCAGAAACTATTCCCCCAGATAGAGTAGACGGCAAGGCATTTGTATGGTATTTGTTTTGGTGGGGGGAGTGAGAATGGAGTTGGGTCAAGTAGAAATATCAGTTTAAAATACTTTTAGATAGCTAATGATAAAATTGAAGCAAAGTCTGGCTTTGTGCTTTCTTCATTTAGTTCTTGCTGATGAAAAGAAATCCATCTCTAATAAAAATATTAAAGAAAAGTTTCCTGAGATTGCATTCGCATGCATTTTAGTTTTGGAATAGTAGAGTTGAAATTGTGAGTCCTGGAAAATGAGGTTCCCCCAAATGTTAGGGCATGAATCGAATCTCACATTCATACAGAATACTAATCAGCATCATTATGTTTGTAATAGCTTGGGTGCATGTAATCTGCAGATAGTTACTGAAAATGGATGGCAAGAGAACAGAATGAATAAATGCAAACAGCGGGCTTAGGTCTTAGTGCAAATGCAGCATTGAGAATATCAATCCATCTAATATTTGTAGCGCAACAGTCTGTGCAAGAATCTATATTTGGTTGTGGGAGAGCAGAGAAGACACCATTCTTGTTTGTGAGAAGGCTGTAGTTTTCCAGTGGAGACATGAAGACACAGATGTGAAACGTTAAGTAATGGTAAAGAGCATGGATTCTGGAATTAGCCAGCTGGGCTCCCCCACGTGTTAGTTCTGTGACTTTAGGAGTGCTCTTTAGCCTTTCTGTGCCTTAGTTTCATCACCTACAAAAGAGGGATAATAATAGTAATAATTGTACCTACTTCACAAGATTGTGATGAGAATGTAAGTAAATTCTTGTGAAGTGCTTAAACAGTCCCTGCATACAGTAGGTATTATAAATGGTAATGAAATTTTTTTAAAAATATAGATAAACTTAATGGTTAATAACAAGTGTAAAGTATTCTAGGCATCCAGAGGAGGAACAGATTACTGTGGGCTGAGCAAGACCTTGGTCTTAAAGCTGGGCCAGAAGAGAATAAGTAGCAATTGCCAGGGACTCGAATTATAATAATTAGGATGGCTAACAACTACTGAGGGTATCTTGTGATTCAGAGAACAGGTTACTGTTATCTATGCTTAATCTCATTTAATCTTCCCAACTCTGCAAGGTAGGCACCCTTATTGTTCCCATGTTACAGAGGAAGTAACAGGTTTAGAAGAAGGTAAATTATCCACAGTCATTAGTTAAATGATAGGACTGGGATTTGAGCCTAAACAGGTTGACCATGGAATCCAAGTTTCATGAATGTTACACTATACGATTCTCATTTGGGAAAAACAGTGGTCCAGAGATTAAGAATGGCCCAGAGGCCCTGACTGGTGTGGCCTAGTGGGTTGGAGTTCATCCTGCAAATCGAACCAAAAGGGCTCATGTTTGATTCCTGGTCAGGGCACATACCTGGGTTGTGGAACAGGTCCTGGGTTAGGGGTGTGGGAGAGGCAAACTGATTGATGTTTCTCTCACACTTTCTCTCCTTTCTTTCTCCCTTCCTTCCCCTCTCTCTGGCCCAGAGAATAAGAATTGTCCTGCATATTCAAGGCAGGTGTTAATTAAGGCAGGGTTATATGTTTGTTTCTCTCTCAGGCCTAGAACTTGAGCCTGGTAACAGTGATCAAGAGTACAGGCTCTGGAGTATTAATCTTCCTAAATCTCTGTCTTTTTTAAAATCTACAAAGTGGAAAAATAATAGTGTCTACTTCTAGTTTGCTTTGAGGATTAAATGAGAAGATACACATGGAATACTTTCATAGTGCCCAGATATCATTGAAGGCTTTTTTTTTTTTAAAGTAAGGGACAGGTTGATTTTTTATTTTAATATGGTTTTGTTTTTTGGGGTGTTTTTTTTTTTTTTTTTGAGCATGATCAGTAAAATCATTTAGGAGTTTTCTATAATCAGGCTCATAAGAAGTAACAGGGACCATGAGGACCTAAGATATTTTCATTGAGTTATTAGTCAAATGAGGGAGAAAGGGACCAATAGATTTTAGCAATGGAGAGTAGATCATGATGGTAGCAGATTCAATGGCCGGGTTGCACTAGAAATTCCTTGCACTGGATGGAAGAATTTATGGCACTGCTGAAATTAGGAGAGACAATGAGAAAAAACCAGTTTTGTTTGATGATTTAATTAAATACATGCATAGTTTGGGATGTCCTCACCTCTTCTCTGAGAAGACATTACTAATGAGCAATTGGAATTGTGGTTATGGATTTTGGGAAAAGAGACAGTGGCTGGAGGTTACATCTTTCAAGAGTCATCTTTGTAGCAAGGAGTGAAAAGAAAATGAAAAACAGTTAATGAGTACATTTTATTAGGAAGCAAAAGAAGAGGATATGGCAGTGGAGATGTGGGTTGAGTGAAGGGTTGGGAGTGCATCTGTGGCTGTAGAGGATAAAGGAAAAAAGTGGCAAGAAAGAATAGTCATCACCACCAGTGCAAGGTTATTGAGCAGTCAGTCCTGCATGGAGTGGAGATGAGTGTGTGGCCCGCTTTGTCGGGTATGCAATCACAGAAATTTCTATTGTTGTCTTAAACATAGGCCTTAATATTGTAATGAAGCAGTAAAACCAGAACAAAGCAATCTGATTTGCATTGAGCAAGTGTTATCTCATAAATAATAAGAATAATCCTGTCTCCACAGAAGAACCAACCATCATCATTTTTCTGTTTCCTTACAGTCTTTATTTGTACATATATATAAAAGATCTTTTGTGGCGGTGTAATAGCAAATATACACTTTTCTATTCTCCTTCCTCCCATGTTTTTACTTAATTTTCATATTTTTAAAGAGGCTTCCTAACCTATTGTTGCACCATAATTTACTTGCTTCTTGATCATTTAGGCTATTACAAATAATGCTTCTGTTAATATATCTTTGTATATGGTTTTTCTTTCATATTAGTTTCTTTAGGATAAATTTGCAAAAGCTTAACCAAAGTTAAATGAAAATCTTAATGACTCTGGATTTGATATCACATGGCTTCCCAAGGCAGTTTTCTTTATTGAAGTTTATGCTAATTTGGACATCTGCTACATAATTTTTTTGCTTAGTTCCAAGTTAGAAAAATGGTACATTGCATTTGTGGACTTACCGTTTTGCCTGTGTGTTTGGAGAACTTGAAGCTTTAAACCTTTTCCTCAGGTCTATGTTGAATCTTGGGTGTTCTGTGGCATCATCTCCTGTCCTTCTCTCCCTTACTCACTCTGGCCACACTGACTTTTTTGTTATCCCTTGAAGTCAACTCAGGCTTCTCAGGGTCTTAGTACTTCTGTTTGTCTTAAGCCATCTTCCCCCCGATTTCTGAATGGACTGCTCATCTCTGCCCTTAGACTTCTGTTCAAATGTCACCTTAACACAGAGATCTTTCCTGACTTCCTTATCTATAAAACAGGTACCCCTCCATCCTCTTGCTCTTTGTGCTTCTTTCCTTCATTTTATTCTTCTTCAAAGTGTTTTTTCCATGACCTGAAAAAATTGTACGTGTTTTTCTGTCTGTGTTCCAGATTGGAATGTAAGTTTCAATGAGAGTAGGGTTATTTAATATTATGTTTTGATCCCTCCTCAATACCAGTACCTTGCATACCTGCCTCACAATGGCTGACCCTCAGATACTTGTTGAATGAACGAGTTGGATCTTTGTAAATGATGAATTCATCACTTGCTTAGAGAGTAGAGTCCATCAGATTTTAGATCTGGTAAGCTCATCTTACTAACACAATTTAAACTGAGACTCAAAGAGATAAAGTGCCTTTTCCAAAGTGTACACAGATTTTATAGTATTTTACCTGGTGAATTACAAAGGAAGTCATTTTTGTTTGTTTTGCTAGTCCGTATCATTTGTGGGAAAGGAAGGTAGATTTAAAGTATCTCATCTGATAAATTGTGGTGTTGTTATTATTATTATTATTATTTATTTTTTAGATTCAGTGTTCTTTATTTGTCCCTAAACATGTACACTGCCAATATAATGAAGGCCCCCCCTGTACATATATATGACAAGGTCAAAAGGCAACATTATCCTGAAACTCTGGGCTTCACATATTTTCTTGGAACCTGTAATAGAAATCACACTTGTTTTTTAATTACTTGATTTGTTGTTCAATTACAGTTGTCTGCATTTTCTCCCTGCCCCTCCCCTGTCACGCATCACTAGCCATCAGAGAGATGCAAATTAAAACCACAATAAGACACCACCTCACACTGGTCAGAGTGGACATCATAAATAAATCAACAAATAAGTGTTGGAGAGGTTGTGGAGAAAAGGGACCCCTGGTGCATTGTTGGTGGGAATGCAGACTAGTGCAGCCACTGTGGAAAACAGTGTGGAATTTCCTCAGAAAACTAAAAATGGAATTGCCTTTTGACCCAGCGATTCCACACTTTTTTTTTTTTTGGCCAGCCTGATACCTGGTTGGTTTTTTTTTTTTCCTTATCTTTCTTTTTTCCATTTTTTAAATTTTATTGTTGTTCAAGTACAGTTGTCGGCCTTTCCCCCACCTCTTCTTTTATTTATAAATAAATATAAATCTATTTAATTGATTATTTATTGTTAATAATAATGATTTATTAATAGTTAATAAATAATTATTGTCACAATTATTTATTATTATAATAAATGATAACTGTTGTTATTTATAAGGCTCTTTTTATATAAAAATTAGTAACTCAAGCTATATGACCCATGGTACACTTTCATAGCTATTTAAAAATGAAAGTGATCCTTGGCTTTTTCCTGAATTCTTCTGTTCTATCATTCATACTAACATAGTTGGGGTGTTTCCAAGAGCTGGTTTAGGATGAAATTGTACTTCTCAGCTGCTCTTTGCTGTAGCTGAACCGTGGAATCCTACCACTTGTGTCTTCCCACCATTTCTGGACGTGCGTACATTGCTTCGTAGTTGAGTTTTTGATTGCAAAGATAAGCAGTTCTCTTGTGCTACCACACCTTGAGAATGTGGTTATTAGTGCCAAGGAAGCCCCCAGATAGGAGCTGTGATAGAACCAGGTGCCATGGAGACTGTGCTGGGGGTGGCAGGCTGTAGGAGTTGGAACAGTGCAAACTCTTCTTCATTGTAAGATTCTGCCATTATTATGACTCAGCTCCTATCTGCATGTGTGGGCAAACTGTGGGCAAATTGTTTTCATATTTCTAGTTGAATTCCAGAGAGAGGGATTCTGATTGGCCCAGTTCATCTTTTGATACCTAACTGTGACGTAGGCCATCCTGATTTAATGGCCTTAGAATCCTTGACTGCTTATTTAAAACAAACAAAAACAGCTTAGTTCTGCTTCCTTGAGCATGGGACTATGAGTGTGGCAGCTAGGAAGATAAGTTGGACATGATGGGCTTAGAGAGGGGAGACTTTTTTGTAGCCCCACTGACAGCAACTTTGGATATGAGCTATTCCCTGAGCCTTCTACACCTGGTTCTGTACTAAGCAGCTGCTCATGGTACTGCCATTAAGTTTCTCCTCTTGTGATGGGGCTGGGGCCAAGGAGAAGAGCTGGCATCTCCTGGGTAGTACCCATAGCTGCACTACCACTGTTGGCATAGACCTCTGGGGCAGAGGTAAGGATGACATCCAGCTGCAGATGTTGGACAGGAGACTGGCCATGTGGCTCTGAAACTGTGTTCAGAAGTCAGTGATGCTGGCAGCGGAATGGAGGAAGCTGTCATCCTCAGCCCACTTAGGCAACCAGCTTCAGCTCTGGCAGTCCAGGGGCATAAGGTCCAGGTGAACAGGAACAATAATAGTCATGCATGTTTATGCAGGAGTGACACATGCCTTGCGCTCTGATGGTTCCCACCCATCTTGAGTAAAATGTGTACTTCTGAGTGGCTCCTTCTGCTGGTGGTCATGTGTTTCCTCTGCACTGGCTGGACAGCTGGTCCTTGTGACCAAGGTCATGCAGTTGTGGAAGTTTATACAATACCAGCACAGTTTGTGAACCTGGCGTAAATCAGGCCACATGGGATTCAGGTGGACTTTGAGCCAACTAGGTAAGGGGATGTTGTTTGAAGAACAGGAAAGGGGCTCTGCTTTAAATGGACAAAAATAGGTCATTGTGAATCTGCAGCGGGCTGGGTCCATGGCATCTATCTCTTTTTCTTTCAATTTGTCTAAATCTGGCTTTGGGAAGGAAAGTTTTCAAACTTCACATTTTTTCCCCTTGTAGCATAACTTGAAATAAGTCAGTGTTGTTTTAGGCCCAGATTCAAAGTTTTTCCACCTTTTGAGTTACATAAACCGATCAAATTGAGATACAAAGGCATTTTAGCCTGTACTTAACCTTTTGCAGGTTCTAAGCTTTTGAGTAATACTTTGCCTCCCACTCTTTTTTTAACACAGGCTCTGGCTTGTAGTACTCACACTCTTTGGTGAATCCTATATTTTAGTATTTAATCAATTGAAGTTTTTATTCTCAGGAAGGATTTTCTTGTAAAAATACGGAAACTGCACTGCAGAGCAGCAAGAGTGGGCTTTTGTGGGTTTTTTTTGTTTTGTTTTGTTTTTTTCTGTTTTGGCAGATGGAACAGCATCCTATTGTTGCTTTTAAAAGCTTAGCATACCCTCAGTTTAAACTGTTTTATTAAACACTTATCGGAAGAAGAATGGTGAGAATTAGTCTTCTATTTCAAAGCATTTATAGCTTAAAGGACTGTACAGAAAGGGGCAGGCAGTAGGAATGTACAGGCCACAGGACAAAGTCTGAGCAGACACACAAATAACAGGGACATCTTAATAGTCTGTCACAGTACCTGTTTTGCCAGGACCAGGCAGAAGTGCTGGAAAGGGGTAGAAGCCAAAACCACCCCTGAGGAGAACTTTCTTTGGAGGAAAAGAGATTTCAGGAAATGAAATGGAAGTTGCAAACTTAGCAGGCTGAGGAGAGGATGTTAGAAGATGGTGTAGCTTGGGACAGGACTTGCCGATAGTCAGGCATTGGGTAAGGGCTAAGGTTCTGAGCAAGTGAGACCAAGAGAGAATACGTCAGTTGAAAGAGTTTCAAATAAGAAGCTGACTGGGAGGATCTGGTGAAAATTTTTGAAAGCTGAGAACAAAGACTTGGGTTGTCTTTCAGAATAGAATGGATAGCCTCAGTCTTGAGAAAGGGAAATGGTGGCACAGAGAAAACCCATTGACAGCATTAAGAAAAATACTTGAGCCCTGGCCAGGTGGCTCAGTTGATAGGAGCATTGTCTCATACACCAAAAGGTTGAGAGTTGGATCCCAGTCAGGGCATGTACCTAGGTTGCAGGTTCCATCCCCAGTCAGGGCAAACCAATCAATGTTTCCCTCTCACATTGATGTTTCTATTTCTCTCTCTCTCCTTCTCTCCCCATCCCCTTCCCCTCCTCTTTCTCTAAAATCAAAATCCTCAGGTGAGGATTAAAAAAAAAATCATTAGAGGAGTATTTAAGTGCAAAGGGGAGGAGAAATTAGATTGTCAAAGTTCTGGCAATATACAAGGCCGGACTAAAGCCTCATCTGTAGGAAAGTGTCTGCTGGGTTAAAATGTAGAATTTGCCAGTTGTCGGATGCTGGATGAGGGAGAGAACAAGCAGCAGGGCAAGAGCTGGGCATTTGTGGACTCAGGTGTGGGCACCAGCAGCTACTGCCTATATGACATGGAGCAAGTGATTTAATCTTTGAACCTCAGTCTACTTATCTGAGCTTATACTACTCAGGATTAATGCTACTTGGGTTATTGAAAGGATTATGTGAGACCGTGCTTGCACCTATGCACCAACACAGTACTTAGGTTTAATAGGTGCTAAATAATATTAGTGTCCTTCCTCATGATGAAAATGTTAATACTCATTTATAATAAAACTGCCCAACTATTTTGTCCAGTTCCCTCTAACACCCCATAGTCTGGTCTCAGCTTTTTGGTCAAGTGCTTGTTAGAACTAAATGTAATGAAAACTGACAGATTGGCAGATTTCACAAGGACCTCTTTATATAGGGAATGTGTGGTTACATAAAAAGAGCAAACTTTAAGCCCAGGTTCTCCAGGTCACTGCCCTGGACTGCAGGACTTGACTAAGAACACAGGAAGTAGATTGCAATTTTCAACTACTGTGAGGTGATTCTACCTGTCAGACTTACTTTCTTGTTCATTCCTACCTTCCCCCACTCCTGCTTGCCAAGCAACAAGCCCACAGAGCAAAGGTTACTAGTGTAATACAAAATAGGCTAGAACTCAAAATATTTGAGTAAATAGAGTAAAAGAAATAAGATTGGTTTTGAATCAAGGGAAATGTTTAGGAATCCATGGAGTTAACTCAGTACCCGCAGAACCATCTCTACATCTTAATTTAGGCTCATTCCTTCCCTTGGAATGTCCTTCGTCAGTTTTTCACCTGTGTCATACTGTTAAGGTCTGGCTCCTGTGTTACCATCTATAGAAGGTCTTCCCTGATTTTTCTGTCTATGGCTTTACTGGAAAAAAAAAATCTGTTTTCTTTCTGTGAAGTTCAACTGTAAAAAAATATGTTTTAAAAAACACTACTTAGGATCCTTAATGCATTGTTTCTAGATTAGAGTTCTTTTTGTACTTACTCTTCATGACCTTTTTTGAGAACGAGAACTTGCTCATGTCAGTATTCCCTCACAGTGCCTACCTAGCACACAGAGTGAGTGTTCTAAATCTTAGAGATCAGATGTTCTTGTTCAAGAGAAAAATTATAAGAACTCCAGTTCAGAGACCTGCCGTTTTCTCCAGGCAGCAGGCAGAGGATTGATGAGCTGCTTTACTTCTTCCCACCCAGTGCCCCCAGTCCGATAGTCTAACTGTTGAACTCTACTCATGTTTTCCACATGAAACGATCCTTTGACCCTTCCATGCCTTTGCTCCTTCCTGACCTTGGAGTGCCCTTACTTCCTGGAAAAGTAATTCTCCTCCAGCTCAGATATGGCCTTTGCTATATAGCTTTCCCTGGTGTTTGGATGCCTCTGCTCCATTTGTCTTTCACCGGTGTTCTGTAGGACATACCCCCAACACAGCACTTTTCACATTGCTGCTGCTTTCTTTATTTACAGGCTGAGTTTTTCTAGGGCAGGGTTCTTCCTTAGCTTATTCATCTTTGTAGCTTCAGTGCCTAGCATCATACCTTGTACCTTCTAAATATTTTTGCTGGTATTGAATGGAATCCAAAGACAGACTCCTGAGGCAAACCAGGTAAGTCCTCTGACCTGAAAGTCAAGGTCAGAGAGAATGTTTGTAATGGACTCCTTGTGCCAAGAAAATAAAGTCTGAACTCAGGCAGCTCTGTCTGGAGAGATGCCCTTCAGGTCTCTCTAGGAAGGTCATAGGAAATATAGGAAATCAGGGAGCTTGTATTCTGTGTAAGGAGAGATTTCTCTACCTGTTCAGGCCATGGATCCTTTCTTCTGAGGCTGATCTTGCTTAATCAGAAACCAGCCATTGCTTGGTCATCCACCATTTTTTGAAGGCAGCAGCAGCTCAGGGCACAGCCCTATAAGCTAGAATTGTTTTCCTATTGTAGTTGATATTGAAACTATAAATCACTAAGAGCATTAGTTGATTTTAAGAAGTGTTGGGTTTTTCAAAAGACCACACAACTCTTTAGGGAATGGGAGAGTATATTACCCTCTTATCCAGAAAGACCACATTGTGGTTTTTAAATTTTTTATTTTTTTTACAAATCTTTATTAAAAAAATTTCAAACCTACAAGAAAAGTTATAAGAATAGTACAAAGAAAACTTATATAGCCATCCTCTGGATTCACCAGTTGTTAGCATTTTGCTACATTTGCTTTCTCTCTTTTTTCTGTCCCTGTGTGTTTTTTCTATACATGTATATTGTTGATGAACCATCTGAGAGTAGTTATAGATATCAAGACCCCTCCCAAATGCTGTAGCATGTCTCCTGAGAACAGGAGACACCCAGATTATTTCAGTAATGTGTTTTAGAGCTGTTTTATTATTATTTTTTTAATCCAAGAGCTGGTCATAGGCTCACCTTAGATTTAATTATTGTATCTCTTTTCACTTAATTTGGAATTATCTGACTGTTTCCTCATAATGAGATGCAGGTGAAACACTGTTAGCAGGAAGACTGTGTAGATGGTATGCCGCACTGAGAAGGACACAGAACAGGGTGTATCGAGTGTTGTGATGTCAGTTCGCCCTTCGTTGGTGGTGTTGAGTTTAATCATTTGGTTGAGGTTTTATCTGCCAGATTCCTCCATTGTAAAAGAACCTTTTCCTCCCTTTGCAACACTCATGTATGAAGTGATACTCTAAGATTGTGTGACTATCCCGTATCCCCTCCCCAAATTCACCCACTGGTTTTAGGGTGTGCTGACAATTCCTGCTTAAGTTGATCGTTACTGTTATGGTGATATTCATTTTATTAAAATCTTATTTCATTTGGTGATATCTGTTCTTTAAATCCCTCAAGTACCTTCATTCTAAATATACAACTTAAAAATACATTGAAAACCAATAAACATCTTTACTAAATAAGAAAATTGATTGACCTAAATAAAAGTAACTTAAAAACCTAAACTTCTCATGATTATTTTGGAATTCATCATTTCAACTCCTCTAAATATAGATTTTGTGGGTTTTAGAGCAAATGTAGCTACATAAGCCTTGAATTTTAGTACTGAAGCTCAGGTGACCACTTCTTGTTACTAAAATACTTTCTTTGTTTATTATTATCTGTTGTCACTTCTGTGGCAAATGATCATTATCACAAAATGACAATAACCAATAAATTGACCCATGAGAATTGATCTTACCATTTTTAGGTGAGACAGTGTAAATTAAATTCTTACCTAGGTTTTAATTCTAAATTTAATTTTTAGATTTTAATATGAGGTGTCTCAACCTCTTGGAGTTTCAGTTTCCTCATCTATAGAATGGTAATAATAACAACTCTGTTTACTTCATAGAATTGCTGTGAGGATGAAAAGAGCTAGCAGACATAAAGTGCTTATTAATTAGCAAAGTGCCCCGTGCACTGTAAGCACTTAGGAACTGACGTTTGCGGTTGTGAAGTTGGTGGTGATTGTTATTTGCACTAGGGATCTGTATTAAAAAATTATAACATGCAGAATTGTGTGTTTAAGCACTCAGGAAGCTTTGTTTTTTGAAAGGTAGCCAAGAACATTTTGAAGGTTGTTATACTTAATGTGTTTTCAAGTATTAAGAGAAAAAAATCTTTTAATTAAATTTTCCCTTTAAAAACGTGGCCAAGTAAAATGGAATTTTCCTAATTTAGCACATATATTCCCCCCCACCCCCATACCTTCCTGTTCCTCTTTACCTCAGAGAAGTGTATTTGTCAGTCCAGGCTTGTCCAAAAATCCCTCACTATTCTGCCCTTCCTCCCCCAGCCTATTTGGCACCAGTGGAAAGCAAGCAGTTTTCTGCCATCCATTCTGCCTGTAACCCAGGGCCATGATGGTGACAGTGCCAAGGGTTCCTACCACTTCCCCGGAGCCCGTTTTTCCACCCACAGACTGGCTCTGAGTTGAGGGCCTCTTGTAGGTCACCTTGTCTCCAAAGCGCCCACATACTTCTCAGGTATTTGGGAAACAGGGTCACCAATTCTGAAGCTTAAGGAGTTTTATAACCCTGTTATCTCTCTCTGGCTCAGAGACGAGGGAGTTTATCGTTTTTTGGAAAAGTTTTTATATATCTTTCAAACTAATAGAAGAACCTAAGATCATAGTGACAGTTTGAAGAGCTTAATTTATAGGTATAATAGGCTTTTATTTAAAGAGTGTATTAACATCAGCAAAGATACCCCATCTGATCATTCTCTTTCTTGGTGGAAATGACTAATGATACATGAAAGCAAATATTCAGTCACTTTGTTTGTTTACAGTAATAGTCAACATGTCATTCAAAAAAACTTCAATTAAGGTTTCTCTTTATTATCTAGATTATTGCCCTTTATTAATCAAATGCATGCAAATACAAAATAAAAAGTATATATCATTAATTTAAACTCTAATTTTAAGTGAGACTTATGCAAAACTTAATTTTACATATCACATAAATAACTGAAAATGCAGTAAAAGAAAAATTGACACTTGCATGATATCCTGTCTTCACATACAGAGTTTACAGAGTATCTTCACATATATTATTTTATAACGTACATTTCTATAAGATAATCAGGACAAATAGTTTCATTTTATGTAGAAAAGAGCCAAGTCTCAGAAATTTTTAATTAATATTCAAGTTCATAGTTTTACCAGTTACGAGGTGACCTTGAACAAGTCTCTTAATCACTCTGTAATTTCCAAAACTATAAAACAGAACTTAAAATAGTGGCTACCTCTCAGGTGCATGTGAAGATGAAATGAATTAATACACATGAGGCACTTCGAGCAGTGCCTGGTGCATAGAAGATGCTCAGTGGATGGTAGCTATTAGCTGTTACTACCACACACACAGTAAATGTTAGGACTTCGACCCAAATCCAGACCTTCTGATTGCTAGTCCAGACCTCTTTTCATAGTACCTTGTGGAATTTGCCTTTTAGTAAATCATTGATTTAATTTCTACCTCACATAGACCTTGTTATTCTTGAAGGGATCTTTTTCTATTTTGTTTACTTTGAACTTGAATTTTTGAAGATCAAGAGGGAAATGTATTTGAAGGAGTCTTCCTCCCTGATTTTTTTTTTTAATCCCCTGATTTCTGTTGCCATCTTGGTTTGCTTGACCTAGGGGTTATCTATCAGAAGGTGTTTTAGTAGGTGAAAGTATCATAAAGCTGTTTTCATGAGTGTTTTGTAGTGTTTCTGGTGCATTTTGTTTTGGTTGGGAGGCCTGAGGTAGGAAGTAGGACTGAAGGAAATTGCTGGACCTGAGTCACACACATTATCTGTAGTTCTAAGATAATATTGTCATTATTGAGAGTGGCAGCTTGCTGACCAGGGCATAGAGATGATTTGTTGTAAAAGAGCCATCTTGAAGAATTGGTAGCATATTATAGGCCATTTCCTGGGAAAGGGAAATAAGTTGTTTGTAGATATTTTTCTTGGTAATAACATTGTCGCAGGCTTTTACTTGTGACTCCCAGTTTTTTTTACTCTGCTCACTGCCAGTGTTGACTTTTAGACTGAGATAGTCCTGAGTAGAAATTGCATGCCTTTGTGGGAGCTACTCATCTGCTATGGGGAGATACCCTCCTTTTCCTCTGATGCCAAATTGAACCCAGTGAAGGATTTGATGTGGAAGATTGCAGAGTGGGCAGTGACGTGCAGGAAGGAGCAGTCAGCCCAGTAGCCTTCCAGGGGCAAGGAGTTGGGGACAGGCCCAGCTCACTGGCATGCCCCATGCCCGGGCCTTTTTGATGTGTCTGTGCATAGTGCACACAGACAGGGTGCTCTCCTAGAACAGGATATCCCGTATGCCCCTTAGGACCTTTGTGGACAGTCTGTACCAGGATTTAACCTGGTCAGGCGGGAGGTTTGAGAGCAGATGCTAACACCTCCTCTTTGTGAAGTTTGCATGTTTTAACTCATTCATCTCTAATGCTCTCTTTGGCAAGTAGAATTGTTTTCACATTAAATGAATATACTGAATTTTTAAGATTCCCTAGGGTATGGTGATAGTTTGATACTGTTTCCACAAGAGAAAAGATAAGAAGAAATGGTGTATTATCTTCTAGAGTTTTGCAGTTAGGATTTATTTTTCTTGCCTGGCCCCCTGCTGAACCCTCTGACCCATCTAGCCTGAGAGCAAAGCCCGGAAAACAGCTCTGGGTCCTACATGAGACAGCCTCCTGCTTGCATCTACATACTCACTCCTGTGGGCTGGCGCTTTCCCTGTTTGTTGGCTTCTGCCTGTTGCGTTGGTCACTCTTGGTGTGCAGAGTAGGACTTGATCTTTTCCTGCTGTGTTTGCTTGGATGCCCTGTGTAGAAGAGGAGGAGTTTGGAAAAAGGATTTAAAAAGAAATACGCATTATTCATTATCCACTGCCAATGTCATTACAAGCTGCCCAGGACTCCAGACAGCCTTGCTTCTAGGCTAGTTGATTAACATCTTTGAGGTATGAGAATCTTCTGAATGTGAGGGTTTTATACCTTTTCACTACTTATCTTTCTGGCAAGCCATGCACCAGAAGAGAACTGCATTGGCAATGAGCTCAAGGAGGGTCTTCACTCAGCTGTTGTTCATGAATGCCTGTGTGGCAGCAAGTGCCAGAGTTGGCTCCTTGAGCATCTGTTGTCCTCTTTGAAGTCTTTGCTGATTTTCCCAAGTCAGAGTCCTTACTCCTCTGGGGTCCCCTGGCACCTTTTGTCTCCACTTATCTCCCTCAACTTGGAGCTCGCAGTTCATTGTTTAAATGTCTGTTTCTTCTACTACATAATCCTCTTGACAGCAGGAATCTAGTCTTATTCATCTCAGTTTTCTCCTAATCCATAGATTGTGTCCCACTTTTAAAGTTGCTCACTGAATCTTACTGAATTGAACTGCACAAAGCTGGCTGTGTTCGTGTTTATAGATCGTATACGCCGTCATGAGGCAGGAGAGTATCCTTGGAGAAACAGAGCATCGCTGTCAGAAGTAACACACTAGCCTATTGTTTGGCGCTTTTTTTTGACAACTTTTGTTGAGATATAATTCACATACCATATAGTTCAACCATTTAAAATGTGTAGTTCAGTGGTTTGCAGTATGTTCACAGAGTTATGCAACCACAACTGTAATTAATTTTTGAAAGCTTTCATCATACCCTCCCAAAAAACCCTGTATGTATTCCCTCCAGTCCCCCAGCCCTGGGCAACCCTGATCTATTTTTTGGTCTCTATGAATTTGCCTATGGTAACATTCCATATACATGGAATCATACAATATGTGGTATTTTGTGCCTGGCTTTTTTCGCCTAGTGTAATGTGTTCAAGGTGTATTCATGTTGCTGCATGTGTCAGGCCTACAGTGAGGCAGTGCCTGCTGAGCACCTAATACAATGCCTGGCACAAAAGGGGTCAGTAACTATTACTTCCCTGTGTCTCACTGCAAGTTCTTAGATTTTAGTAAAGTAGTAGGTAAGGTTTTAATTGGTATTTTGAGTTCAATTCACTGATTCCTCCCCACACCACTTTTTTTTCTCCCCAAGGCTATGCCTTTCTGCTGTTCCAGGAGGAGAGTTCAGTACAAGCTTTGATAGATGCCTGCCTAGAAGAAGATGGGAAACTGTACCTGTGCGTGTCAAGCCCCACCATCAAGGACAAACCGGTAAGTAACACGAAGCCAGCTGTTGCTTTTCTGGAGCACACATACAATTGGAATAGCTGATACTCCTTCTTTTAGTGGGAATGCTGGTAACTAGGACCGTCTTACCCAGGGTGACCTTGCTATGCAGTAGAACTGGACTGTTGTTGATGGGAGCTAATAACAGATTACTCAGTATTTCATTTTATACCTTTAGGACTGCATATAAACAAATGTGCCCTTGTCTTTCACTTTACAGCTCTTTTAAGCTAACTCCTATTCAGCAACTCTGAATTGAAGTAAATAATGCTCTTAATGGTTTTGGCAGCTGGTTTCTATTATTATTTCAGATCAAGAACAGGAGTAATTTTTTAAAAGATCATAATCGTCAATGTTTATGTGCCTTTGAATGCAAGGCATTGTGCGAGTACCCACAGCTGGCCAAACAGAGCGTTTTGGGCCAGGAGCTTACTCTCTAAACTGGATATCTTCTAACGGCCCAGGAGAGGGGAGGGACAGAGAGCTTGAACCCAAAGCCATAAGTAGTGTGTGGGTACTGAATCAAAGAGTGTGAGTAAGTCATTGAATAAGAGAGGAAGACTGCTTTCTTTCTCCTGGCAGAGTGGGTATCAGTGGAGAAGGGACAAGACTATGTTCTCTGAGCAGAAGAAAAGAACTTGGTTAACATAGAAGAAGTAAGGATCTGTGGGAAGTTGGGAAGGGTGAATTTGTGTGTGAAGACTTGGTGCTCGGAGTGGGAAATAGAGTAAAAATGGTGATATGGTCCAAGGCCTCTACCTGCCATGGAGCCTGCAGTGTCCCCTGTAAGACTCACACCAGAAGTGCAGGGCTTGCTTGGCAGCTGGATGTATTCTCAGAAATGTGCTTGGGAAGAGAATCAGGGCTGGACACAGAAGTTAGAGTCTTGCCTCTAGCCTTTAAATAATCTGCTTATCCTTGCTGAATCTTGGCTTCCTCATCTATAAAATGGGAAGAATAATGGTCCCTCTCTGATATGTCAAGAGGCTCAGATAAGAGGAAAATGAATGTGAAAACATTTGATGAAGTCAGATACTTGTGCAGTGTAACTGGATGGTGTTAGTCTAACTTAGGGCTATTGAATTCAGAAGAGCAAGGTTAGAGCTTATCTACATGGTAACACCTGTGGGAAAAAACGATGACCTCTATCTAGGACAGAGTTTACAACTGGTTGCAGAAGAATGATGCTGGGACTTGGCCACCTAGAAGGGGGAGACTGCAGTATGTAAAGCAGAAGGTGGGATGCTAAAGAATGGGGATATTGAGCTTATTAGAATAATTGATTCATAAGAGGCCAGGATATAAACAAGTGTGAAAATGCCTATGTAATTTTCAAATTCTGGCACCATAAAAAAAATTTATGACAACAATGAACAGTTGTTGGGCAGCTTACCATACAGGCGGGGCAGACAGTAGGTGGGGAGAAAGTAGGGAACCTTTGTTAACTTTGGTCTTAATCTAAGCAGTATGGAGAGGCTGTGTGTTATGAGGAAGACGTGAGGACTGACTGCCATGGGAGTGTGCAGGGTTTCATCTGAGTGAATAATAAGAAAGCTGATATAACTTCTCTGAATCGCTTTGCAATAGTGTGAGATTAGAAAGACTGAACCCAGTCTGTCAAAGTCAGATGTCTGAGAGGAAGAGGTCAACCTCCAGAGGGCCTCCGCCACTGGCACATCAGTAGAAGGGGAGTGGGAGTGAGCTAGGAAGGGTTAAAGTGGGATTGTTCGTACACTTGGAGGAGGGGACTAGAAATGCACTTACATATATACAAAGGCAGAGGGGTAGAGGCACATGTTGAGATAGTTATGCCCGTAGTAGATTAAGAAGCGGTTGAATTGAGGGGAGGAGACTGGAGAGGAGCACATGGGTCCTGGGTACCTTGCAAGGCACGTCACTGGCTCTGTGGGAGGAGGAGGATACTAGCCCTTGTCGGGGCAAGCCTCACCAGGACTGGACGTGTCTTGAGAGGGGAGTGGGCTGTGGTGGTTTCAGGTGGAGGTGGTATGGAGGCACCACCAGTGCTGTTGAGTGTTTTCACTCCAAACACATGTATTGCCTTTGTCTTGAAGGACTTTTGAAAATGATTAGTGTAATCTGTCTTGGAAATGTTTATGGAGAAACTAACTTTCATTGTTTGTGTTTCTACAAATTTCTGCCTTATTGCAGTTTTCATTTTCTGAGCTCAAGTGAAGCAGTTTTATTGGAGCTTGGTGAATTCTGAATGGTGGCTGCCGATCACCTATTTCTTTGACCCAAGCATACTCAGAATTTCCAGCATAAACAATTTGAAAAAAATGTAGGTTGGGAAGCATAGAAGTCCCCAAACACCTGTAATTCTAATGAACTGGATCCCATTTTGGGTTCCAACTCTTTGGCTCCATTATGAAACCTTCTCTTCCTGTGCTTCAGCTGTACGTCTCTCACTCCCAGCCTCACTTGGCCACACTTCCCTACCAGGTTTCTGTACCTTCCACCTCACTTTGGATGCTCCCACAGAAAGTGAGACCTGGGTTGAACATTTGGGAGTAAATGAGGACTTTGGCAGTAACTCAAGGTAAAGTCGACCTTTGGAGCTCATTTACCAAATTCTCTGAGCTATGGCTCTTTCTCACTTTTTTCTACTTCTTAGCTTGGCTACCTTTCGGGATCCCAGTACCCTCATTCTGTTGTTTAGTTCTCTCCAATCCTCCCTGGATCTCTCCCTGAAGATATACCATGTTCCAAAATGACCTCACAGATTTTCTGTCCATGGTCCTTTCCCCTATGTTTCTCCCCCATCTACCCCTGACCTCGCTGCAGCAAACCCTGCTCCCTTTGTGTGGATTAGGATAATCAGATCCTTTGCCTAGTACAGAGCCTGATAGCAAGGTTCCCTCTGATTTAAACTTTCTAAGATCATGTTTCTTTTTTTAACTTACCCTTAATTAGTGGATTTCAGGTAGTATCAGGGAGATATTTTTGGTCTGTGATATCCTTTCTTTCATTAAACAGCTACTCTCAGACTATTCTAGGAATAGATCTGACCCTGAAAGTTAGCAAAAGAAATTGTATTTGTGGCCTGATTAATTGACTCCTCAGTCCCAAAGAATGGGTAAACAACTTGACAAGAGCAGGAGCTAGTACAGAACTTCTAGATACATGATTTTTTTCTTTCCTCCTCCAGCAAGAGGAGTTCCATAGCTCAGCTGTCCCAGGCATCCTTAGAGGACAGCTACGTCCTTGTCCAGGCTTCCAGTGAAGCGGGCAGACATTGAGACTCTGGGCTGTCTTGTTAAAGAGGTATAAATAGACTGATCTTGAAAGTTCAACACAGCAAACTGATAGAGTAGGAAATCTAGAAGGGTCTAACAGAAATAGGGGCTGAAAAATAGTAATCTTGAAAAGGAGCTAAGGAAGGAGTTTTTTTTTTTTAATCCTCACCAAAGGATATGTTTATTGATATTAGAGGGGAAGGGACAGAAAGAGACGGGGGGCGGAGAGAGAGAGAGAAACATGGATGTGAGAGAACTAGTGATCCGTTTCCTCCCATACACACCCCTACCAGGGATTGAACCTGCAGTCTAGGTGTGGGCCCTGACACGGGATTGAACCCGTAACCTTTTGGTGTGTGGGATGATGCTCTAACCCAACTGAGACCCCCCAGCCAAGGCAAGGAAGAAGATTTATGGTTCTTATCTTAAAAAACACTTTGGCCAGAGATATGGGATAGTAAACACCTTGAAAAGAGTGTCAGAGAAGTTTCCTGCTTCCTCCTACTTTATAGTGCAATCACAATTTATAAATATGCTGAAATAGGATGGATTGATTTTGCTATATACAGAGGTGGGCAAAAGAAGATTAAATTAACAGCCATCATCACCTAAAAGTTAAATCATAAGTAAAAATACAAAATAAAAATAAAAGACAAATAATACAGTAAATAAATAATAATACAAGACTGAACTCTGTGTTTTGTACTCACAACTGTAAACCTACTTTTGCCCGCCCTGGTATTTAAAAACTGGCCTACCAAACTGAAGTGTGCTTACGTAAAGTCGGTTCTTTACATAAAGGTCATTGCTTCGGTAACATTGTCATCCTCTGAAGACTTGAAAACAAATTTTTTTTTAAATGTTGGGGGCAAGGGAGCTGAAAATCAAGGCTGGTTTAATCTGTCTGCTCTGTCTGTCATTCGGGTCTCCCGTGCCCCGGTTATGAATTAGCAGGATCTCGAGCACTTTTAATCGCTCCTCTTTAGTTACAAAAGCAGCCCAGATCCTTTTCCCAGGATTTGATACCTTCCCAGTCTGACTTTAAATTTCCTCCCATTTTACCTTTTCCTGCTTTACTTCTGGACCCCATATTCAATTAACTGAAATATTTCTGTTCCTGTCTTAATTTCTAATTCCTTTCCTTATTTTAAGCTGCCCCTCAAATGTCATCTTTTTCCTGAAGCCTTCCCTGATCACTGCACCATCTATAGCAAATCATACCTGCTGTTACAGCTGTCTTCAGCCCACATGCAGCCATCTGTTCAAATGATTTGCCTTCCTTCCTTCCTTCAAAACCCCCCTTTGAGTGTGTACTGTGGGCAAGGCATTTGTATTGGTTACTGTGAATCAGAACTTATTAGGAATCAGATATAAAATCCTGTGTCAAAAAGTTAATAGTATAATGGATAGATAAAACAAGTTTTAAATATACACTAAGTACTTTGGAGAGTTTATAACTACCTGGAGTGATAAAAGAAAGCTTCTTGAATGATGTGTCATTTGAACGAGGCCTTGAAGGATTAAGAGAGTTTGGAGATTGGCCAGTAAAGGGATGGAGGTTTGGTAAATAGACATTTTCAAGAAGGACAACAGTGTGAACACAGAAATGAGAAATTGAGTGGTGTGAATGGAGAACATTTAGGTTGGTTAGATGGAGCACAAATGTATGAAAGGGAGTAGAGAAAGAATAAGTTGGGAAAAGTAGATAGGGGCTAAGTTACAGGGCACCTTGATTGATGGCCTCAGTCCTTGCATCTGTGGTATATTTCCTAAAACTCTTTCATTCTCCATCTACTACCTTCTAAGACAACAACTGTAATTTTATCTTGGCCCAATCAAATCTGGTTTTGTTATAACACACCTTGGAAATCTTCATCACTTCTGATTTTCCTCATTTATTTGTTTGTTCCTTGAATCCTTGGTCTAAATTTGTGGTTTGGGTACCTTCTATCATAGGAATTTCTCCAAAGAAAGGTTCCTCCTCTAAAATGAGAGAAGTAGCTCCTGTTCATAATAAATCCTGTTTTCCCCCTGATTCTCTGATTTTGAAATGGGTCCGGAGTTTCTTAGTGCTTGAGTCTTTGGACACTGTTAATTCCTTCCTGGGGAGGTCTAAAAGGTGCTGCAGTTCCAGTGTACTAAATGGGATCTAGTTGACAAAACAGCTCATCTGTCTCCTAAGGGATCATATTCAGTGGTTTCCAAAGTAGGTTCTGAAGCACACTTGTTCCATCAAACACTAGTGTCCTGAAAGGAACACCAACAAAAGGGTTTGCTCATAATAATAATAGTGTCATTTATTGAGCACTTACTTTGTGTATTTTATATCTATTTTCTCCATTAATTAAATGTTTCATAGCCAGAAACATTTGGGAAACATTGATATATTACAGTTCTGACAAGTCTTACAGTAAATAAACTTGTTTAATATTGTGAATCCAGCATATTATATTCCTGTCTTGGAATTATACTTGTGAAGATTTCAATGGAATTAGTATTCCATGAAGCTCACTCAAAGAATAGGCTTCTTCCTAGGAAAAACTTAGGTAACTTGAACTTTTTTGTGTACATTCCTCTCGAGCGTTTTAGTGATCAGCATGCCCATAACAACATCTTTGTCCTGATACCATGGAGCTGAAAATACACATTTATGTAGACCCTGGACAAAATTGTATGGCTGCATAGCACAATTGCCTGAGGCTGTGAATCTGGAAGTTAAAATAGCTGAATATAGTGCCAGTTTCATTGCTAAATCATTTTCTTGAGCTTTTCTAACTGCTGGGTTAGTTAGATTTAAGTGGAGTCTATTGGTTACTACTTCAATGCATTGAAAATGGACACAATAAGTTTGGAAAGAAGAGTCAGGTTAATCCCTCACAAATAAAAATGCATTTTGACTTGTCCAGGAGACTGTCAGCAAACACGACTGGTGGTCAGCAGCTTGGAGGACAGGGAACCTTGCAGGCACATGGCATGATTGCACAGGGAAAAGCATTCAATATACAGGCTTTGGGTCAGATGAGCTATGGGTTTCAGCCCTGAGTTGACTTTACTCTTCTGATCCTTAATTTTCTTATCTCTAAAGTAGGTGTAATTTTTACAGCATAACAGTTGTAGTGAGTTTAAGTGTAATTGTGTATGTAAAATGCCTACCATAATGGTGCAGTGTAGATGCTCAAAAGTTCTAGTTTCTTCTTTTTTTCAAAAGGGACTCATCTGCCATGCTTATACTTTCTAACTGTTGTGGTAGCATCAGCAGTAATGGTGAGCACTAGGTAATTCTGATCACTGAGTAGAATTGATCAGTAGATTGGTTGCCTGGTGGCATCAGAAATTGGCACGTATTAGTCCCAAGTCCAGGGGTCCCACTGGTGACCAGACTTACTGTATTTCCATGCCCCTGGAAGGTGGCTTTCAGTTTAGTGAGGGGAGTGACCTGGGAGATAGAAGGACAGCCATTGGACATCTTGAAGCACCAGTGTCTGCACATCAGGAAAACCTTTGTTAATTCACCAGATCACTGATGAGCACAGAACTCTCACTAAGAGTTGGGCATTGTGCTGGGCAATTGGGACACGTGCAGAGATATGGTCTTAGCCTTAGAGGATCCTAGAGTCCAATGGAGGGAAATAGGTGAATAGTACATGAAGTGAGGAGTCACAGGTGCTGTGATAGACAGACAGATATGTCTGTCATAGGGAGTAGTTGGTTAGGTGTCATAGGGAGTAGTTGGGTTAGTAGTTGGGAGTAGTTGGGTTAGTCATAGGAGTAGTGGGGGCAGGGGCTCAAAGGGCGAAGTGGTTGATGTTCCTGAAGGAGTCAGGAAAGCCTTTAGAGGGAAGGTATTCCCTTGAATTTCCAGCTATAGGTACAGTTTTTAATCATAGCATTTAATTAATAATGGATTTATTAAGCCAAGCATAAACGAAGGATATGCATAGCCATTTTGGAGGCACAGTTTATGCATGCTCTATTTTTGTTCTGGGTACCCTTATGAAGCAGTATACAGAGTGCTGTTTGAATTGGTCAGCGGTAACTGAAGGTCCTAGAGGGGTCTGTAAGCCGCCCGTGGTTTCTGTGCCTCAGGAAGGTTGTGCAGCTTGGTGCAGATGGCTTTTTGTTCTTGGACTGTTTCTGACCCTGATGGTGGACCTGGAGCATTCAGGCAGGGTGTAAGAGAATTCCCCAGGGTTACTTTTGGCTCCTTGTCTAAGAAGAATCCTGGCTTTGATGAGGCTCTATGGGGCACAGTCATGTACCACAGAGTGACGTTTTGGTCAACAATGGACCACATATACAACAGCAGTCCGTAAGATTATCATGGACCTAAAAGCTCTTATCACGTAGTGATGTCGTGGCTGTTGTAATGTCATAGCACAATGCATTCCTCAACATGTTTGTGGGGATGCTGGTGTAAATGAACTACCATGCTGCCAGTGTATAGAAATGTAGCACATACAATTACAGTGGAGGCTGTACCATCTAGATTTGTGTAAGTACACTCTATGATGTTCGCACAACAACAAAATCACCTAACAACACATTTCTCAGAACATATCTCTTTCATTAAGCAACACATGACTATACTTTTATCTAAGGAATGGGAGGAATAGTCTCAGTGGGAGACTTAGAGCTTTTTTGCTTTAAGGCCCCATGGAGTTCTGACTGGAGGCCCCAGAGCTGCCCAGGGTATATAAGTCTTATCAAAGTCAATGACTCTGATCAGCTCTTAGGTTCCTTTCTGGCCACATCCCCCAGAAGACACAGGGAAGGCATCTCCTCCTTTCTATCATTTCGAGGGCAGCACTTGAGAATAACAGGTAGCATCTAAACTCCTGTAAATTGGCTGATCTTTTTGTTAGGGAGCTATGTGGTAAAAACTAGGTTGAAGTAAGATACCAAATATGAATGTACTTTGAGGAGTCTAAACCACAAGTTACTGCTGTTATAGCTGTTAGTTTTGGTGGTTAATAATAAAACAGCCCCTTACACCATGGAGGAGAGAAAGATGCCTCACAAACCACAAACTAATTTACTTGTGATACTGTGGGGCACTCCAGTCATTCGGTGAGGTCTGTGGTGCTTAAAATAGAATTGCTGACAACTGGAGTGGGTCTGAGTTCATTATCACCACAGCTGAGCTGTTGCAGCTGCGTGTCAGCGGACCTAGGTTTAGCTGACTCATCCTGGTTGTCAGAAGAGTCGGGATGCTGGCTGATAGTTCTGCAGTATTGTTTTCTGATGCATGTAGATTGAAAGGATTGTAGGATTAGGGAAAGAAAAATGGACTTTTTCCTGAAGAGCTTAAGTAGGAATTTGAAGAGTATTGAAAAGAGGAAAAAAGGAAATTGGGGCTGGGGGTGGGGTGGGGGGTGTCTTCGCCATATGCTTTATGGGAAATGGGAAAGAGAACAAATAACAATGAGGTTGTTTTTGGCTAGTTAGTTTCCTGAGCTGGCCACCAGATTGCACTGTTGACTGAGCAGTGTGGTTGCTTTCTGGAGCAGCCTTGAGATGAACAGCTAAAAAGGAAGGCACTGTGCAGGAGTCGTTCATGTGACTGTTTGTAATCTAAGCAGACAAGGCTGGAGTGTAGGGTGTGATGTTCAAAATGAGCTCAAGATAATGTTATTTATTGGGAGATGAATATCTAAGTTTTAAGCAGTGCTCCAAACAGAGAATTCTAGAGCTTTATATAGAGGCTTAGCAAAGTTCAGAAACTTGAAGCCCTAAGCTTTGTGTTAAAAACTATTTTACTGAAACTATGTTTTCTCATATCCTATTATTAAAGATACAATAAGATACATTTATATTTAATTTTAACATAGATAACTTTTGAAATCTTCAATGAAAATTTTTTTAGGAAATGATATTACAGCTTCCTGTCAAAATAAGTGACCCATATAGCATTTCTTAATTTTTTTCTCTAGCACCTGACCTAATCTTACCACTAGTAATAATTTTTAGTTTTAACTAGGACAAAACTTCAGTGTCTATATAGACCTATAATTAGATAATTTATTCTTTATTGATGACAACATAGTCAAACTGATTTAGTAACAACTCTTTTGTGCAGTCGAGTCAGAAAATTTGCAGTTCTTTGACCAGCTATCTAGTATTTAAATTTACTATACTCTTAACCATTTAATGTTAATTTCTACAGAAGCAACCCTTTCAGAGCAATAGCAGGAAGTGAGGAAAAGTCCTGGATTGGAGTGAATTTTCAACAACATTTTGTTCAGTTAGTTCAAACTTATTCCATATTTTGATACATCAAAGTATGGATATTAACAGATGTTATGCAAAAGGTAGGTTCCATAGAGGTAGTTTTTGAAATGGTGGGTTAAAAAACAGATTTGAACAGATTTCTTTCCTATAGAACTTCTTAGTGCCTTCAGTTGATATACACCAATAGATGTGAAACTCCAAGAAGGAAAGGATAGTTTATAACTTTTTCCAAACATTGCTGGTCTGGCAGAACAACCCTGGGGACCTGCACTTCACAGAACACACTTTGGGAAACCTGGAAAAGGAAAATTAGTGCTTTTAGTATTGTTGATAATAACTGTTGATATTATCAAAGTTATATTCTTTTAGATCTCTTGAAGTCTGTTAAAGTCACTATATGTTATAAATTTACATAAAGCCAAGCTTTGTGTTTGGTTTTTTACTTTATCCTTAAAAAGCTTTTGCTTTTGGAAGATAAGCAGTTATATAAAGCAGGCTGTTAATTTGGGAGACAAGAATTTAGAAGACAAATAATTCAACCAAAAGTGGGTTCCGTGGTCCACAACAGAGGTTCGGTAGGAATCCATGCTTTAGGAAGAAATAAAGAAAAGCTATTTTGCGTTTTTCTTTCAGAAGTGCTGCGGAGCACAGCATTCCACCGTGAGCCCTGTGGTAACTAAACCCTCCTAGTCAGCAGCCACAGACGGGGCCCACAGGATGGATCGGCCTGCCTGCAGACAGTTTTGTTTAGCCTGTACAGTGATTTGAACATTTGAGTTAGTTCCCAACATTTTAAAATTTTGAAGTTTTACATAAAAATCTAGCTACTCTTGAAAAATAGAAAAGTCTGACAGCACATTTGCAAATTATAGCTACTTGCTAGAGCTGAAAAGTGTCTGCTTCCTTTAGGAGTGATTTATCCAGTGTGTCACTGCCTGCCTACTGTTGTCCTGGTGGCTTTGCACATTTGTGCTACCCCTCCGGTCCTGCAGACGCTTGGTTTTGTGTAACCCCTGCTGTCAGAGCATGGCATGGCTGAAGAGCTGATGGGCAGTGCATCGTAGAGTCATCTTTATAAGCAAATGTGGTCAGGTTTCTCCAGAAAGGAGAATCAGTGTTGAAATCTTCACCATTTCTGGTGACATCTCTACATTTGTCTTCTGAATCTTGGGGATTTTCCTGCCCAGAGTGTATAGCCTGCAATAGCCTATTTGACAACACACTGGAAAGAGTTGTTTCACACACACACACATACAGTGATCCCTGTATATGCAAAATTTGTATTGCTGGTATAAATTTATATTGAATTAGGACAGCTCAGTTAGTTAGAGGGTCATCTCAATATGCCAAGGTTGTGAATTCTGTCCCCAGTCAGGGCACGTACAAAAATCAACCAATGAATGCATAAGTGGAACAACAAAATGATCTCTCTCTCTTTTAAATCAATTGAAAAATTAATGTTGAATTAGGACGGAATTCTAAGTTCATTCAATCTCAAAACTAATTATTAAAGAAACAAAGATAATTCTTTTATTTATATTCTGCCCCTTTCTACAATACTTGTCAGCTTATAAAATATGGTATTTAAAAAGTAGTAAAACATGTGGGTATGTGTGCGCATGTGTGTAAAATATATTAAAGGACCAGAAAATATATTCAAAGAGTAAATCAGAAAGATAGAACATGGCTATCAGGGCCTGAGAATAAACCTTGGAAGATGGAGAACATGTCTTGTGTGAGAATGAGCTTATGTTTCAGAGAGATGCCAAATTGTGAATGGAACATGTCAGTGCAAATAGGACTACATGACTTTTTGCTTAGTGTGTAGAGTGTGCCAAAGTTGGCATATATGGACATTTCTCTGATTCTGCAGCGGTACAAGCCCTGAGAAGCTGTTTTCTGGTAGCAGCTGGGAAATGTGTGTTTTATGAATGGGGTTAATCATTACTGTCTCCTGAGACCTCTTCCTATGTTTTTACCTAATCTATAATGCCAAGAAAAGGGTAATGGAATGGGTTGTGTGTGATGTAATAAAGTGAGGGTGGGAGGTGGGGGCCAGTAATGGTAGCTCTCAGCAGGAAGGTTTGAGATCTGCAGAGTTCTTTGAGCAGCAGTAACCTACAGCTGTTACAGAAGACTGCATTTCCTGTAATTCTGATTAAATGAAACCAGAATAGTTATGGATACTGCACAGGAATTGTTTTCGTTTATGAAGCCAAGTGATCCAGGATCAAGCTCAACCATCATAAATTTGATTGGAATTAGTGGGTCTTGAAGCTGCCTTAACTACTTTATTAAGAATAAGACTAAAATAAGAGATGGCTCTGTATAGAAAAAGATACATCCTTTAGTTTTTCACTGGTGACATTACAGTTGTTATTACAGTGTCCAGAAATTGTGTTTTTATTTTAGTTCATTTATTTTATTTTTCTTATTTATTTATTTATTTATTTATAGATTTGTTCTACTTGTTTTGTTAATTGGTTGCTTCTTGTATGTACTCTGACTGGAGATTGAACCTGAAACCTTAGCATGTCAGGACGGCATTCTAAACAACTGAGCTACCTGGCCAGGGCTAGAAATTGTGTTTTTGATTAAAAATTAGTAACATATTCATGAAGGCATTTTTGGCTTTGTTTTTATTTATTTATTTTATTTATTTTCCAATTACAGTTGACATACTATATTATAATATTAATTTCAGGTGTACAACATCGTGATTAGACATTTATATACCTTATGAACTTAACCCCCTGAATGAAGTCACTTAAAAGTAATGTTTTATAATTTTATAAATTTAGTGAAATTTAATGAATCTGCCTTTAGTGAATCTGCCTTTGTGGTAAATGTCAAGAGAATGCTATTTTAGTCAAATAGACCAAATTTTACAAAGAAGTAACTGGATCTTTTTTCCCCCATGCAACATAGGTAGATCCAATGCCTGAATGTTTACAGAATTGCAAACAGGTCCCAGGTCTCAGGACCTAGGGAAAAGTGGAGATTTTTATGGCTTCTGGCTAACTAGTGAAGGCAACAGTGTCATAAAAGGCAAAAAGTTAGGTGGGAGTGAATTTTGTAGCAATCATAAGGAGTGTGTAGACTGTTTCTAAGCAATGCCAGTTTTAAAGTTGATTCAAAGTGTTTCGAGCATGAAACTGGCAGATTTACTACCTTTCAGATGGGAGTACTCCTAGATATAAGCCAAACCACGTAAGAAATTGTCTTATGTGTTTCCTTGCATTAACTGTTGACAGTTGAGCAACAGGGGAAGTGAAGAATTTTGTTGATACTAGGAAATGAAAATGCAGCTGCTTTGTTTGCTATCCTGAACCGTGAGGGGAAAGGAGCGGCATGTTCCGCAAGGACAGGCACCCGCAACTCTGCTTCTGCCCGCTTCCTAGAACACATGTGGCTGGTTCGTTCCCTGGTGGTGCTGAAACTCACCTTTCAGTGTGGGAGGGTTTTTGTGGTTTGGTTTTGTTTTAGGCTTTCGTTTGGTAATTCAGTTACGGATTGAAGGGAATGTATTTTAAGGCTCAGATTCTGATGAAATACCTTATTTTTATTGTATAATGAAACAGTGTAAATTATGGGCAGGAAGTCAGATTCTCAGTTGACTGAGATATAACAAATATACTTTAATTTCTAGGCTTTATTTAACTAGACATGTTTAGAAAAATTAGGTAAATCAAAAGTAGATAATTCAGTGTGCTTTACTCTTTGATATTGCTGGTAATACCATGCTAACTTGATGAGTATTAATCTATATTAAATCATATTGCTGAAAGATAAGTGTTTTAATTTTAGGGGGTGATAAGAATTTAAAAGCCAGACATATAGATAGTTTTTAGAAAATATTTTAAATGTTCCTGTTTCCTTCCTTTAGATGAGCTCTTTAGAAGCTAGGTGCTGTTCTGTGACAGGTTATAAATAATCTGTCGTGTGCAAAAATGGGTCTGTTTCAAAACCTGGAATCTCTAAAAGACTGCTTTTTTTTAAGCCACCAGTGGTTTCTGAAGGTTTCATGGTATATGTCTCAAGTGTTGAGTATAGCACCTATAAGTAGATTTCCCAAGGGTTCTGTTGAAAGGCACTATAAATGCAGATTATATTAAGTAATAACTGGGTTTGCGTTATGTATGTTGTAAAATGCACAAATCAGTGGGTTTGTCTCTAGTCACCTTATTCTCGTTTGGGGTTGATGGAAATGAAGTAAGGACCAAGTAAACAACTTTTTTTCAGGTGCAAATTCGACCATGGAACCTAAGTGACAGTGACTTTGTAATGGATGGTTCTCAGCCTTTGGACCCCAGAAAAACTATCTTTGTTGGGGGAGTCCCACGACCCCTTCGAGCTGGTGAGTGGAAATAGTAACACCACAACAACAAAACCAACAAGTCTCCCAATGCATTTATTTAGTTCCTCATATTTCCTAGGTTTCTGGTCACTCACACACAATTTCCAAAAAGAAGGCTGTCATGTCAGTTTCACTGAGCTGGCTCTTTCAAAATTAAAAGTTTTCTCCCAAAATGCTTTATTTCTTGATGGTATAAGTGAATTTCATTAAAATGTTACTTTGAAAGGATGAGTTCTATTTAGTGCTTTCCTATTCGGCCATATTTTTAAAAACTAGTAACAACACATTTGGCAGTGTACATTCCTGTACCAGTTAGCATTGTCGTGTATGACAAAACGAAGTCACCCCATCAGAAATCCGTTCCATGCAGCTGTGTGTCCCCCGGTGATGAGCCAGACCACTGCCAGCAGCTGTGTCACTGGAGAGCAAACTGAACTCTTTCCAAGGGAAACAGGTTCTGACTTTTTCTTAGGCCATTTGAAAAATGAGTTATGTATGCAAGCATCTTTATGGTGACTTTTTTAAAAGCTTTCCTGTTTCCTGTTTTAAGTTTCTTTTCAGTAATGAAATCATGCCTGCTGGGATTGGGCAGAATCTTGATTGCCTGAGGCATTGAAGTGATGCTGAGCTCATCAATATTTAATCCCAATTAAATATTGGGATTAATATTTATTAAATTATTGGGACATCAACATTTAAATCCCAAACCAGATCTGATCAGTTGTGGATCAGTGTCATTGCCGGTGAAATATATGAAATTATTTGTAGGAACTCAGGTTTTAAAGTGCTTAAAATAATTGAGTTTATATTTTTAAAGATGACAAGATAAGGTTACTGTTGCCACTGTAGTTATGAAACTGTAACATTATCTGTGTTATTCATAAGCAGGTAGACTTAATTCTACCTAAAAAATAAAAGAAAAAACAGAGATCAAGCTGTAAAAACGATTATAAAATGTAAAATGTGCCCTGGCTGGTGTGGCTCAGTGGATTGACCACCGGCCTGTGAACCAAAAGGTCGCCAGTTTGATTCCCAGTCAGGGCACATGCCTGGGTTGCAGTCCAGGTCCCCAGTTGGGGGCATGTGAGAAACAACCAGTCTGTTTCTCACACATCAATGTTTCTCTCCCTCTCTTTCTCCCTCCCTTCCCCTCTCTCTGAAAATAAATAAATAAAATCTTTTTTAAAAAATGTAAAATGTACCAGCAGCTATTTGGCTCTATGACTTTGATGAGTTCTTAGTGTTGAATATCCCTCAACATTGGTAACATATTTATTTAAATCTCAATTTCAGTCTGCTCCTAAAAAGATTACTTAGGCCTATATAACGATATATTCATTATTCCAATTTGAAGGACTTTAAAACATAGTAATTATGACTGTGAAGTTGTAATTTTGTGGTGTTTCAGAGAGTCAGATTTCTCTGGGTCTTCTCCTCATTTTAATAGAAAACTGTGCTGAAAGAATGAAAGCAAAGCAGCAGAGATCCCCCCAACCCCTTCCACGATCTCCTGTCAGAGAGTAAAGTGCAGGAAGGGCTAACTCAAACGTGAGCAGCATCGTTAGGTGGGGGTAAATGCAGCTCTTTGTTTCTAAACTGGTTGTGCTTTTCAAAAAAAATGTAGGGTGAGGTATTGTGGAATATTCCTCACTTTTTCTGACTAGCATTATATTTAGGAGTGGAGTGGGAGAAAAATCCCCTTTGCTGACTTTTAACAATATATGTATTCTACAAAAATGGACATTCATTGTTAGTATTGTAGCTATTATTTTGTTGCAACCAGCTGCAAGCGCAAATTAGTTTTAATATTCTAACCCCCTCCTTTTTTCCTGGATGGGAATCTGAAAAAAAAAAAAATTCTGAGAGAAAAAGTCCCACAGCTACAAAAATAACAGATCTGGCTTTAGCCTCATGTATCTATTTTTAAGTCACAAACATAACAGTTTATAAACTGAATTTCCTTTTTTTATTATTCACCCTTTATTTTCCCTGATTTCATGATCTGGAAGGATAAAGGCCTTTATATAATTTTCCTTTTATAAATCCTGTGATGATCCATTTTTCATATTTTTCTAAGATTACAGGACAGGAAACCCAAGATGCTAAGTTATAGTCTTTCTTTAACATTCTGTGTCTACAAGATGCTTCAAGTTCTAGGATTAGACAAGAATTATATTAAGTTTTCTCATCAGAAATGGGATTTTTGTGTTTCCTACATAGATTTATAAGTCTCTAAGTTATTTTTTTTAAAACCTGAGCTAAAAGTTTTATTTTAAAGTTTTGTTTTTGCAGTTACATGGCCAGTGACCTCCACTTACTTTGTCTGATGGAAATGCCCCTTTATGCCAACATCTCCCATAACTGTAACTAGCTGCTAGATGGCTAAGTAATCTGTATTAGCATCTTAGATTTTTACTATCTATCCAAGACTTCCGGATTGGATGCCATGTAATCTAAACAAAAAGAGTTAACATCTGCAGCTTTTATCCACGTGCATAGACTTGGGTTACTTTGGAACAAACTGAGCTTTGTAGACTGGTGTGTGCCTTGGAATAGAAGGCTATTTTTAAAGGAATTCATTTTGACTTCACAGGATCCTCAATTGAATACAGTGCAGTTCAGCTGAACAATAACATTTATTGAGTGTGCACTGTGTTGCTGGCACTGAGCAAGGGTGTGTCGTGCCAGAATGAACGAACTTCTCACCATCGTGTTAAATTGGTCATCATCGGCAGAAAGTCACAGATTTCAGAACAGAAGAAAACAAAAAATGTATTAATAGAATGCTAACTCAATTAATTGGATGTTAAATTATACTCCTTAATGTTTCTTAAATTTGGTTTTTAAATACTTTAAGGTATTTTTTGTTATTTCCAGAGTGTGTGCAGATACAGAATTATAAAAAGTCTTAAAACTATTTCAGGCCCTATATGCAGAATGATCCTGGACCAGGTATGGGTGACAGTGCTCCACAGGTGGAAGTTCAGGTGTCCAGATTGATTTTTACCTTATCGTGGGCCAGAAGTGTCCTTTAACATGCAATAGTGACTATAATATTATCACTCACAAATTATTCCTTTGGATCTTGTGAGGCTGTTTATTTTAGATACATTCCCCTTTTAAGACAAGACCATTATTACTAACAAATAGTATAAATATAGCCCTTACTCTACCAAACAGAAGTACACGAACACTTAAACAAACAAGCCAATCTGTTTTAAGCAGTATTATCCTGAGTTTAGACTGTGTCTTCTGGTCCTTTGAGAAGCTCCCTTTTTAAAATTCAGATTGGAAAAAATGTGGGAAAATATCATGGAAAAATCTAGATGAGTTTACCCAAAGCTAGATTGCCTGATTTTTGGTTTCTCTAGGTCAAATAATACACATTCGTACGGTCTCCTCTCCCTCCCTTCATCACTTCTGCCAGTGACAGTGGCAAGCCAAGGACAGTTTGCCTGAAGTCTCCTGGTGTTTCTCAGGTCGTGTTCTCCTTCCACTCCCCACCTCTGCTCACCCCTGAGCAAGGAAAGCCTGTAGGTAGACTCATCATGCCACCAGGTGGCTAAAATTTACATCATTTTGCAGAGAGTCAGTGCAGGGAAAGGGGTAGTCTGTCTGGTCCTCTACTTGGAAGTACAACAGCATGTTTTCACTCTTCATTCAAGGGATGTACGCACAGTGTCTTCCTGAATCTCAGTGTAGAAGTAGTCCTGCTGCATATCCCTGTGGCATTGGGGCCTCCCTAGAATGTATCTCTTTTCTCTGAGGGGAAATAAGTGCCAGGCTTGGAGATTAGGAAGGAGGCTGCCAGGAAAAAAGTAGGGAATGAAGCATCTGGTCCCTGTGCTCTCCTTCAGTTTATAAACATGAATATTCTCTGGCTTAGGCATCTAATTTGAGTACTGCCTCAGTGATCAAGCTTTGGGACCCCTCCACTTTCAGCTTTGATCAGGCTTGGAAACCCCCCGTTGTCCTCTTTGATTGAGGCCTGTGAGCTGTTTTCCCCCTTCAAGACATCCTCCTGAGAGTTCACCAGGCTGGGTCCTGCAGGCCAGGTCAGTCCTGGGAGAGTGCTCATCTGAGTCCCTGGAGCCTGCCTTCCCTTTGCTCGTCATCTTTTGGTCTCCTGTCTTCCCTAACTGCCGCTCTGGTAACTCCTTCCTGTCTTCTTCTGCGATGAACCCTAAAATTTCCTTCTCTGCCTTTCCTTTTTTTCCTCTCCATCTGTTGTGAGGATAGCTTTTCTGTGGAGGGGAAAAAAAAACAAAACTTTGAGGTACATATTCAGTGATACATGGCACGTATCTAGAGAACATTTATTTCAGACCTGTCTGCAGGCATTCTGTTCTGGTGGTTCACAGGTATTAGGAATTATTGTAACTATTCTTTTTTTTTTTATTCTATAAAGTTGAAGCAGGCAGAAATCATCTTATATCAAGTTTCTCAGTAGTAGAAGCTTTTTCTTTCACCAAGTCCCAAGTTCAGCACAAGCTGTCCCAGATAAGCTCTGGATTTGGCATACTGGCTTGATTAACTGTAGGGTTAAGGATTTTCTAATGTTAGTATGTGTTTGTGTTCTCTGTCCCCTACAGCTGATGTCAGACTTTGCTGTATCAATGGCAGGCTGAGTAACTTTAGCATAAAGCCCAAGTAAGACTAGGATGAATTGGTGATTATGGAGCAGGAACCAAGCCAAGTTAATGTTAAGCAAAGATTTATGAGTAAAGGGAAAATAACCCTGGACAAAAACTAAACATTTGAGCACTACTTGTTGCTGAGCGAAGTGTTCACAGCTCTCTTGTATGTTTAATCCTCATGGTAACCTGTGAAGTTGAAGTGGTAGACTTCATTTTAGAGATGAGGAAGCAGGGTTCAATGCCAATGATCAGCCCAGGCTACAATAAGTGAAAAGGCTGAGATGTGGTCTCTGAACAGTAGTAACAGTTAACTTGGTACCAGTTAAAGTGAATCAAGTTAAACACCATCTCTCTGCCTTGGTTGGCTGTTCATACCATTTATTTGAAAATATCCTTAACTTCCCAATGCCCAGTGCAGAATGAAAGCTTATGAGTATGTTTCCCCCATTTAAGATGTGTGAACTGCCCTTGTGAAGCAGCTTGGCCATTGTAAGCCCAGAAAGTCCACCTTCAAGCTGAATCTTCTTTTCTTTCAGAAGTCCAGACCTCACCATCATCTTCAGGTGCTATGCCTCTTTCCTGTCTGCTTTGTTTTTATTTCTGAAGAGAAGAAACGTGGCTTCTAGATTCACAATTTAGAATCTGGACAGATGAATGCGTTGCTTCCCTTGGGAATCCTCATTCCTGCTCGACTCCACTTGTTTCTCATAGCATCTCTGACTTAAATATTACCTTATGGCTGGCTTTGAAGTCAAATTAAATGCTAGGAACAAAACCCTGGGGTGGGACAGGATGCACAGGTCATGATGATTTCCTCTCTGGTGAACTAAAGTCCCTTTCTGATCTCTGTGAGGAATCGGGCAAAACCGAGGAACTGTAATTGGGGTTCAGATTCAACTTCAGAGGCAGAGTCACCACCACCCAGAGGAGTTCGTGGGAATGCTATGTGCTACACACAGCCGCCATAGCCTTGGTTCCCCTTCAGTGGGTGGCGCAGTGAAGCTCATCACAAGAGCCAGGGTGTGAGGGAGACGTTTGGTAGTCCTGGTGTTACCAAGGAACAGGTGTTTGTGACATGATTTGAGTTGTGTTAGGAGCGCAGAGCTTATCCAAAGTGCAGAATGCCCTTGGATATAGCTGCCAGACCTGCTAATTTCCCACCCCTGTGGCGTCCAGACAGATCCTGCGAACGCTGTCTGGGTAGGAAGGGAAAAATTAAAAAGTGGTCCGGAGACTCCTGACTTGACTTGTTCATGGACTCTGTCTGTGCCTGCTGTCACCTCCATCTGTCTGAACTCCAGCCTTCAGCCATATGCCCTGTTCCGCTGGCCTCACCTTCCTCAGGTTATATGTTAAGAATGTGATTTTGGGAGCTGCACTGTTCTTGCCCTCTGCAGAGGATGGTTTAGAACGAGGATTAGTCACAGGCTTAGTAGGTGGTTTGACAACATTTTTCAGAGAATATGCATTTCTGATCAAGGGCTCACATTTTCCTGAGCAGGGTTGAGATCACAAGATATAGATAACCCATGAAGGTTTTAGTTAATTTCTGCAACATCCTTACTGCCTTTCTTGTACTTTGCTCTCCTCCTCCTAAGTAGTCAAAATGGTAGCTCTCCTCTTGCCCCCATCAGAAGAGAATTTACAATGTATATGGGACTTTCCTATATTAAGTGATGATACTCACTATGAAGAAGCCTTTAAAACCTAGTCTCTAAAAGTAGTTGTATATTCTGACATATGTAGGTGAATTTGTATCTTCTGTATTTAAAAAATGGTTTCAGATGAAAAATGTATAGGGCTTGGGGAAGGCCCGCTCTGTGTTTGTCAGTCATCTGCCTAGTGAGTGACTTCGATTACATTTTTCCCCTAGAGCTGTAATTAACAAGGGGTTACTTTTCTCAATAATGTCATTTCAGTACCAAAGAGGAACTCTGTTCAGCACGTGTAAGTGACATCCCTCTGGTGTGAGTTTAGCCTGCAGGACTGAGCAAAGGAGCAAATACAAACAGTTCTTTGACCATCATTTACCTTTCTTCACAGGTGATCACTGTAGTAGACTTTTTGTAATTAAAATAGAGACTAGGGTAGGAAGAGATATGGGAAATCTTCATATTCTTCACCCAAAAAGTTCTTTCTTTAGTCACCTTGGTTTCTACCTTCTCAACAAATTGCCCTTCACTTAAGTGAAATCTCATTGGCTCAAGGCTGCAGACTTTTTGTTGGCCAAGAAAATGCCTGTATATAATAAGCTTATACTTGGAAATGATTTATTTATTAGTTTTCATAAAAGCATAAGGGAGTGAGCGTTCCTGCTTCCTATCAAAAGACTTAGCTGCCAGCAACAGAAGTCATGACCTAGTCTTTGGCATGTGAAGATGATTTACCAGCAGCTAGATTTATGAAGTAATGGAATGTTGGTGCTTGTGGAAAGCGCTGCTGGCATCCTGGGACCCCCAGGTTGCCATCAGCTAGCACTGTAGGCTTACAGTCAGTGTACCTTCTTTCTAAATCAGACACTTCCCTGAGTTCTTCCTCAGAGTGGAAGACACGTGCCATTCAGCCCCTTGCCAGCATTCTTCTGGTCATTCACCAGGCTGAGGGGGTGTTTACTCGCTCATTCCGTTCCAGAGGAAGCTAGGCTTTGGAAAATTAGTGTTTAATTTCCAGGCCCAGAGATTACTTATTTTCGTAAGCCCATTTGACCAATAAGGGAAATCCACTAATGACTACAATTAATTCTACCTTTAGTTCCTTGGTGTCTGTAACTGGAATAATATTAGCCAGGTGAGGTGGCCCTCAGGCCATCAGAGGTTGTTGGATGAAGTACAAGGGTCCAGTGAACTCTGGCATTCAGGGCGCTTGCACCGTTAGTGCTGCCTTGTTTGTGTGAGCGTGATCCCTGGATCCTGCCCCAGGACTGCCTGTGGGATCTGTTGGGTGCCGATCCGCGGTGCTCCTTTGGCTGATGTGACTCAATGATGCTGATCATAACGGGATAATTGGGATGGCTCTCTGCTGTTCTGTCTTTAATAACACATATTCTAGGCTTAGTGATTGCTAGCTTCTTTCCTCACCTTCTGAAAATCACTGCTGGTTGCAGGTCATTCTTCCTATTAAAAATAGGCACTTAGAAAAGTCACCAATATTAGGCAGTCTAGTATCGGGGGAGAAATTTTGCAGTTAAGTAAAAAGACAGCCTTTCTGTTATGCAACTTAACTTTTCTTACTGCCTCAGCAGCTTTGTATCACAGGAACCCTGTAGTACTTGGCTTTCCTTCTGCTCGTAAAAGTCTGTTGGGCTCTTCCACCGTTGAGCCCATGTGTCTGCTGCAGGTCTCTTCCTCTGCCCCCCAGGCTGTGTCTTTCCTTCTCCCCAGATCCTTGGGGCTCTGCTCTGTGATGGTCTCTGCCCACTGGCTGTAGCCCAGGTCATCTTCCGTCTTCACTGTCTTCTCCTTTCCAAATACCATACGTAGGTGTTTGAGGGAAGCGGGTTCTTGGGTCCTTCCCCAGGGGTAGGGCTGTCTTTTGGTCTTAAACCATCTGAGTGGCCTGAAAGGAATGGTCATACCTGGAGGAGGTGCCATCCAGTATCAAGTAAGCCATTACCTTCAGGAAATTTGGATCCAGGTAAGTAGCTGCTACATTTCTCTCCACAGTACCTTTATGGTGAGGATAATTTTAGAATATCAGGCTTTTGGAATGAACCAATTTCCAAATGCTTTCTGTACAAAAGTTGTTTTGTAAACATACCAATACAAAGATATATTTAGAAGAAGTTCAACAGAGACTGCAGACCAGACCTCTGGATTTATAGCAGGTGCAGGATGGGTGTGTCTGTACTGCCCCTGTAGCAGCTTGGTGTCTCCGGGCACATGGTAAGAGCTCAGTGTATGTCCGTGGCTGCTATTATCATTACCACTGTTACTTAGAGTTTAATGGGAGAGGTTAGTGCGGAGATCTCTCAGATGGGGTGAAATATGTTTTAAAAGTCTTCTTTTTTTAAATTGTAGAGATATAAGGTGGAAATGTATTACCTCGAGTTAAAATGATGAATTCTTTCTATGACTTAACCTTAAACAGAGCAGCGTAACTTTAGTAATTGCTTTCAGTCTTAGAGGTCAGTAAGTAGGGATGTTTTTTATTAATCATTAGGGCACCGTGAAATGCTTTGCCTACCCAGGACCCACTCCAGGAGACTAGGCAGTTAGAAATTAGAGCAAGAGGATTACTGATACAGCATTTCTTATACTGTTGCTCAAGTTCTCATTATGTAAATTTGTGTGTGTGTGTAAATTCTTACTTTTTTCCTTTGTTTTGTTTTTAAATATCCCGTGAGGAGCTCCCCTACTTGAGTTGTAAGACCGATGTGGACACTCTTCATGATACTTGACATGGGTTTTCCTTTTCTTAATTACACTGCATGACCCTTAAATAGTTCTCCCTTCTCCCAGTCAAGAGTGTCTTCTAAACATTTATACAGAATTGTGTTTATTTTCTTGCAGTTGAGCTGGCAATGATCATGGACCGTTTGTATGGTGGTGTCTGCTATGCTGGCATTGATACGGACCCAGAGCTGAAGTACCCGAAAGGTGCTGGCCGCGTGGCATTCTCCAATCAGCAGAGTTACATTGCAGCCATCAGTGCTCGCTTTGTGCAGCTCCAGCACAATGACATTGACAAACGGGTAAGCAGCTGCTCAGGGCATAATTGCTGTGGGAAGAAATGACGTTCATTCTCTGGGCACCTGAGAAGAAAAGCGCCTTGTGTTCCTAAGTGAGCAGCTCTGCCTTACATGGCATTAGTCCGCAAGTCCACCTGGGCTGCCTCAAAAAGAGAGCACCCTTGGTATTTAAGGTGTTAATGAACCCTCTGCCTCACTTATCCCCAGGGTGATGTTACACTTATGAAAATAACCTGGCCAAATTTAGCGTACCAAGCCAGTGCTGTTCAGATGATGCCCACAGTGTATTAATGAGGGTGGAGAGCTGGTGACCTATTTGACCCATGTGATGCTCTTAAACAAATCTGGCCCTGGCTAAGATAGGTCAGTTGGCTGGAGTGTCATCTCGATATGCCAGGGTTGTGGGTTCGATCCCCTATCAGGACACATACAAGAATCAACCAATGAATGCATGACTAAGTGGAATGACAAATTGATGTGTCTGTGTGTGTGTCTCTCTCTCTCTCTCCCTCTCTCTCTCTCTCTCTGCCCTCCTTCTCTCTCTCTAAAAATTAATTTTTTAAAAAATATTTAAAACAAACTTAGAGTAAAGTTTATTGTTAATGTTCAAGAGTATATATAAAATGTTTAAGTTCTGGTTTCTCTTAAAATTGCAAGATCACACATGGTAGCAGTCATTGGAACCAAGTAGCTGTTGTTCCCTCCAGTCCCCCTCCAGCTCCCTGTAGTTCTGCTCGTACCATATGCACTTATGCCTGCCTCTCTGCCTGTTGACATTACCTGCCTGGCCACTAAAGGCATCCAGATGTCTACTTGTGATCTAAAGAGGGAACATGAGGTAGATTTGTAGGGAGTTGCTATGCTCAGTTGGTTTTGCAGACAGGCATAGATTTAAATTCCTTAAATCCCAGCTCTGCACTTGGGGGAATGGAAGGTAGTAGGTGTTAATCTGGGACCTATGTTAATAGAGTAAAAGAGCAAGTAGGAGAAGAGCATCGGGTCTGGAACACTTGCCAATGCAGTTGCACAGTGGCTGTTAATGCTTCCAGCAAAGGGTATTCTTGGGGGATATACCGGACTGGATGAATAAAGTAGTAAATATGTGTTTTATTAAATTTCACCTATACTCTCTATGATTAATTTTGACTAATTTTGTGTAGCAGACTTAAGTTTCTTAGGGGATGAAAATTTCAACTGGTGATGGATTTTTATATTCAGCAAGATTATACTTTTATTAAGACATATATCTAATCAAACATTATAAAAGCCAGTGCTTTAAAAAAACGCCTGTTTGCTACATCACTGGGCTCCTTAAAAGTAAGTAGTGGTGGTTTCTTTTTTTACTTCAGATGAATAAAATCATTCTATTTCAGAATTTTCAAACACTTTCTGGAGACTCCGAGGGGTGGTAAAGATTTGACTGCATTCCTAGTTTTCAAGCACACACAGAATCCTGAGCTTCCCCCTTTGTACCAGCAGTCTTCCTGCAGGCTGCCAGCTCCACACAGATAGGCGTGTTCCTGCAGCACCCTCGGATGAGAGTCCTACGTGGGAGAGTGGGAGTCACTGAGGGTGGGAGTCCCTGCCGCCCCTCTTCACCTGCAGGCTGTTCGCGTGCACCGGCCGTTGTGGAAACTGCTCCGTTATGAGAGGGGAAAGCCCGCTTCCATCTTGACTTGGGCTCCTATTTCAAAACTGGTCTTCTGTGAACATTATACTTCCTCCCCCAAACTGTTATTCTGTCTTCCTCTTAATTTCCGTTTGCCTTGGACACAGCCAACACTAGCCTGTTTTGTTGTCTCTGGCATTTTAAGCCTCTGCTAACTGCACCCTTCCTAGATGTTTTTTAAGGTTCATTCCTACTTTTATTTTTATTTCTCTTTCTTCTAAAGATTAAATTTCAGCTTTGCAGAGGTCTCTCCCATTATATACAGGGTGGAACAAAAGTAGTTTTACAGTTGTAATACAAAAAAATAATACAGTAGTTAATAGATAATAGTACATGAATAAACTGTGTTTTGCATACTTAAACTGTCCGTCTGCTTCCGCCCCACCCTGCGTGAGCATGGCAGTATCCCTTAAGTGATGCCTCTTTCTTAGGGCCCTTTTGGTGATTGTCTATAGTGAATTTCTTCTTTCCCAAATAACCCCTCTGGGTTTTTAGCAGTAGTTTCATAGCTAAAGTTTGGGAACTTGCCGTCCTCAGAGGCAGGGGCACATGGTCACAATCCCGTTTCCTTGCTATTGCAGATTCCTAGATGCTACAATCTCTTTCTCTTTCCTTCTGCTGTTGTCCAGAGTTCCCTTTTAAACCAAGACCTTGGCTATTTTAAATAGCATCACCTTTTATTATCTTTCTGGTCAGAGGAACCTCCTTTGCTGTCTGCATCATTATAAATGAGATTTAGTGAATTAAAAAAACAACTGCAGATGGAATTTTAAAGGTCACTTGCTTCCTGCTTGCAGCCCTTACCCTGTCCACTGTTTGCTCCGTATGGAATGTTGAAGAGGGCAGCCTGTTTGTGAACATATTTTCATAGTTGCGCAGTCAGTTTTAGAACATAGGAAGGGGCATTTTAATGGACAGGCTTCAAGTGTGCAGTGAGAGGATCCACTGAACAATGACCCTGCTGGGAAGGGCACTGCATTTATCCTGTGCAGTTTTACTCAGCTCACTGTGGGGAGGGGATCCTATTTATTTAACATGTACTCTTCATAGTTATAGGAACAAGGTCGCCCAGGCCACTAGGGCAAACTTCTGCTCTAGCTATAATTAGGGTCCCCGAAGATCATGGGACTTGCCAGGGTGGGCTGACAGATGCACACTTCAGCGTCCAGCTCGCCCTGGTGTGTCTGGCCGTGGAAGGACTACCAGAGGTGGAGGGGCTTCTAATGGCAGTTCCTCACTGTAGCAGAGCTGCCGTGGTGTTGACGCTGCCACCTGTGCCCAGAGGCCTGAACGGGAGCGCTTGGGACATGGGTGGCACGCAACCGTGTGTAGGGTACGTTTGGGTGATAAATGGGAGAGCAAGGACTGGAAGCAGCCGTGGCGAGAGTGCTGGCGTGCGTCACTCTCATCTCCACCTGGGCACCTGGGATAGCTTCCTCATCATCTCCCCAGCTCCTCGGTAGCCCATCTCCAATTCATCCTTTACGTAAAAACCAGAGGATCTTGTAAAATTGTGTGTGAATCACGTATTCCCTCCTTTGAACCTTTTGATTATGTTCTACTGTCCTTAGGATAAAGGTCTAATTTCTCACCGTTGCCTGCAGGACCCTCGTGGACTGCATGCTACTTGTGCCTTAGCGCTTTCTTCCTCATCTTGAGCCAGTTACACCTGGCCCTTTTCTCTGTCTTTCAGGATTATTATATATACTCTTTCCTTTGCCTGCCTAATATACCCTTTTTTTCGTAAGTACTCAGCTTAGTTGTGGTGTTCTTAGGAATCCGTTCTTCAGTGGAGCTTCTCTCCCCCGCCCCCGTGCATCACTGATATAACGCCATTCAGCATTCCTTTGTGACTTCGGCAGCACAGAAGAATAGTGGACGGCATTAAAACCACAAGGAATGGTGGATGGGTAGGCTGGTTTCTTACTGTTGTGAGACCATAATATTAAATGAAGTAAGTCTGTAATTAATTAATGTTTTAATATCCATCTACCCTTTTAGACTATACAATCCAGGAGGCCAGTGACTGCATGTCTTTCATGTTAGCTACTGATACTTGATACTTGATACATGGTGGACACACATTATTGTTTATTTTTGGATGAATGAATGAGTGAGTTCTTGAATGAATGCTAATTGAGAAGGGGCGCAAATGGAAGCCTCTGTATCCCAACCTTCGGCGTATCCAAAGTATCCACCAGAGGGCGCTTGGCCCAGCATCCCTTTCCTGCTTAGTTAACATTTGAGTAATAGAGAAATCTAGGTTTTGCTGTTTAAAATATCAGAAACTGTTCTTTGACACTTATAGTGCGTTAAAGCCACACTTAGCCTTAGGCATGACCTGATTCAACCCCCTTTATCTTGCAGCAGGGGAAAGTTTAGGAGAGATTTGGTGACTGTGTCAAGGACAGAGTGGCCTCTGCTCTGGGGACTCCCTTCCTGAATGTCCCTATTTTTCCAGGGCCCAATGTTTATTCAGATCCACTTTCCCACAGACCTGGGTTAAGAACCCCTGAGTTTGATTATAGGGTCCTTAGTGAGTTGTACATGTTTCAACATTCCATGCACTTCTTAGGAGGTGAGCATACTCTGCACAGAACAGGGCACATCTGGAGGCTGCTAGTATGTCTGTAGGTCATTTTGAACATTAACAAAATACATTTGAAATTTTCTTGTGCTTTTTTTTTTACAGTTGTTTTGCTTTTTGATTTTTACTTTTTTGCTGTCTTCATGTAAAACCTTTTCTCAAGTCAGTGTGAGCCAATGCAACTCCACTGAATTTATATATAACCTTTAGTGATAATTTATTTATATTTACATATATGTAACATTAGTGAAAATGGCATTTTTAATGTCATAATGACCCTTGTTGTTACAGAACATTATTATAAATGACCCAAGGGATAGAATGGGTGAATAAATAAATAAATACACAAACACAATTCATGCCTCAGTTTTTACTTCCAAGGAAAAATAAACATCTTGAAATAAATCCTTTAAGTTTTACATTATGCATATCTTATGACTGATACTCATCGTTAATGACCAATTGATAATGTGTTCCCGTGTTGACAATGTCAAGGTGTGTGATACCCAGTACAGTGGTTCTCAGCTTTTCTCCTGCCTTGACATACACGAGCCATGTGATAACTCTCATGGGGAAGAGAGGCTCCCTGTAGCACCATTAGGGTAGGGCATGCATGGGGCATGCCCATAAGTACCTAAGGGGCGTTATACCCCACATCCTGTCCTCACCATCCACAGAACTATGGCTCTAGTGAAAAGTGTCTCCTGGCTTAGAAATTGGGAGATCTGAGCTGTACTCCCAGCTCTTCTCCCAGTCATGATGTGTCCTTGGGCAAGTTTCTTAATCTTTTAGTGGCTTGATTTTATTGTCTTGCAGTACTAAGAAACCAGGCTAATTATCTTACGTTTTTTTGCACAGGTAAACAGTGATAGATGAATAAGTGCTTTGGAAAGTTACTAGGCTGGACAGAGGTTGATTTCCATTATTATAGAGTCTGGCCTATTTAAATTGTGCTGTTCCCCAACCATCTGACCAAGGCTAATGGTTGACTCTTCTTTTTCTTTGAAAGTGCCTACTCAGTTCTACTAAGAATCTTTAATATAAGGGTAAATAGTTCAAGTTGACACTAAAACAGCAAATGAAAGAAATTAACATAGGGGCCAATCTACCAACATGCTGTTTGGATATTAGTCAAGATATACAGAGACTTTTTAAGTTCCTTTTATAGATGTAAACACCTGGATGCAGTTTTTATTTAAAGAATTGAAGGGGTTTTTTTTTCTTTAGTCTAGAAAGAGGTGTTCTTACTGGCATCTTATCTCAGATAATGAAAAGATTTTGAACTTGAAATTCAGTAGAAGGTTGGGATTAAATTTTGCTTACATTCCTTTGAACGGGGTCTCTGTGAAAAACTGGAACAGTTTAAAGTATTTAAGTATAATAAGGGCAAAAGAGGGCACCTGTACTCATTCTGTCTGTTTTAATGGTATTTTTAGAAGTGGTGCCAAATGAACACCTAAGATGTGAAAGCTCCGCTAAATCCAGTTTTCTTTATAACTCAAGTCTAGGTCAGTTACATATGAAAGATTTTAGTGGTGTGAAAAATTAGATCATATGAAAATGGGCAATTTTTCTACATGGCCATTTTCCTGCCCCTTGGTCTGCTCTGTGCGGTTCTGAGAAAATCTGCAAGGGTAGGATTGGTGGAATCTTCCTTAGTCCAGCAAAAGCATATGGTTTGACTGATATGAACAAGTTCATTATAAAAATCTGAGAGCCCCCCCCACGCACACACAACTATTGTCTAGCACATCTTGCTTGTGCTGTCTCCTAGAAATTTGTAAGTCAGATGTTTGTGACTTGCTGTGCGTTGTACAGAAGACACTAGGTGCAGTCTGCTGACACAGCCCATAGAAGTGTCTTCACTAGTTGGAAGGTACTAGACTAGAATCAGCCAGTCCGGGGTTTAGTCTTGACTATATCACTTTGTTATATAGCTTGAAGCAGGGATATGTGTGTACATGTGGTTTTGATAACTGTGAAGCACTCTGTCAATATATAATGGCACTGATAACATACTAATTCACATGAAACCATGAATGGTTAATATTTGAGCTGTTCTGAAAGATGCTTATTAGTCTAATTGAAATTTGACATACTAAAAGGAGTTAAATATTTCAGACTAGATAAAGGAAAAGTGGGTTGATTATTTGAGTTTTTGAAATAGGAGGAGGGGCCCTGATTGAGTGCCGGCCAGCAGACTGAAAGGTCATCGGTTTGATTCTAGGTCAGGTCACATGCCTGGGTTGCAGGCCAGGTCCCCAGCGGGGGCTGTCTGAGAGGCAACAGATCTGTGTTTCTCTCCCTTTTTCTCCCTCCTTTCCTGTAGATAGATGATAGATAGGCAGACAGATAGAATCTTCTGACACAGTGAAATAGGAGGAGGAGCTCTCGGTAGGCAGGGATCTGCTCCTAAAATTAGTTTCCCTTAACCACCATTTCCTAAGTTGTTCTTCATAAAGCATAGTCCCTTGAGATTTTAATATCTATTTTACAAAAAAAGTATCTTTTTCTGAGTAAAAGGAGTTTGGAGATGCCTTTTTTTTTTTTTTTTTTTTTGAAGACAATTAAATAAGCTACTTTATTCTAGGACTTCTTAGAATCTTTTGTATACTGATCTTCCTTGTAAAAATCCAAGAAGGAGACACTGCAATTTTTCACAAATCCTTTTGATCATGAACTCTTCTAAAATGCACCATCTCTTGGGAATAGTGTTCTAGGGAATCCTGCTGAAGAAATACTGTGTTTTCAGCTTCTTTCATGTTCAAATTGAGAAGTTTAATAAGCAGTTGATTTATTTCCCCTGCCTCAGTCCCTTTTTACCAAGTGTGTCACACTCACCATATGTTTGTATTTTTTATTGTGGAGAAAAAAAGCACACAAAATCTACCCTCTTAACAAATATTGAAGTGTACAGCACAGTGTTATTAACTGGAACAATCTTGTGCATAACTGAAACCTTATAACCTTTGAACAGCAACTCCCCACTGCTCCCTCCCCACCCTTTGGCCAAGCCCTGGCAACCACCAGTCTGCTTTCTGCCTTCCATGAGTTTGACTGGTTTAGATACCTCGTACAGATAGAGTCATGCAATTGTCCTGAGACTGGCTTATTTCACTTAGCATAATGTTCTTAAGGTTGTTCATCCATGTTGTCACATATGACAGAATTTCCTTCTTTTTTAAGCCTGAGTAGTATTCCATTGCATGCATACAAGGAGGGACACCCAAAAAACTGGGATTATCTTCTAGAGGGTGGGCCCCCTTGTAATACAGGTCTCCCTGGCTAGGTGAGTGTTCTAGGAACCAGTCCGTATTAGTGTGCCAGCTGGTGGTGTTGTGAGAGGCTGCTTGCAGCTTCAGCTTTTTGAAGACTCTTTCAACACATTTGCCCATTTCATGAGGGGAAGTTACAAGCGCACCTGCCCACACTGTGCTGAGTGTTCAGCAGTTTTTGACCTAAAATAGCATGACGCTCATGCTCCACTGTCCCTATTCACTCGATCTCTCCCTGAGCGACATTGTTTTTGTTCCCCTGGATGAAAAAAGTCCTCAAAGGGAAGTGTTTCACAGATGTGGAAGAGGTGAAACAAAAAACAGCAGAAACACTAAAAGACTTCAAAATCAACAAATTCAAAACTGTTTTGAGCAGTGGAAAAAACATCTTGACAGGTGTATTGCATCAAATGGAGAGTACTTTGAAGTACTTCAACATGTAAGAATAAATACACAATTTCTTATTAGTAAATTCCAGGTTTTTTGGATCCTTCCTTGTATATATCGTATTTTCTTTATCCATTCATCTGTTGATGGACAATTAGCTTACTTTCCACACCTTGACTATTGTGAACAATGCTGCGATCGATGAACATGACAGTGCAAATACCAGTGTGCGATCCTGATTTCAGTTCTTTTGAATGAACACCCGCCCAGAACTAGGATTGCTGGATGCGTGTTTTCTATCTACAAGGGTTGGGGTAGGGCAGGGAACCAGCAGCTGAATGTACATGGCATGGTGGCTGAAGGTGTGCTTGATATTCCCTGTAGTATTTATAGATTTTTGTATTTTGATTACCAGAGATATCTATGTATCTTTCTATCATATTGGTCTCTATATAAAGAGGGAAAATAGTTTTAAAATCAATATACCGCTGACAAATAGTGTTTCCTCACCTCTGTTTTAGCCTAATGCAGAGGACCAGAGAGACTGACTTTCAGTTCGCTAATTTAGGGCTTTCTGAGACATTGTGAGGCTAAGCTGCAGCACATATTTGCTTTGAATAGCATACGCTTTATATAACCCATTTTTCATTTAATGAGATGTTATCCGTTGCACTTTCCTTTGCAAGCATTTCACTTCAAGTACTTCATGTCTTTAATCTTTTTTTCTCTCTTCACTAGAAACATACTAGCCCTGAATTTTAGCTAAAGGCCATCAAAGGCGTTATATTTTTAGCTTGCGTGAAGATTGCTGTGACCTAGGAACCATCCTGACAGATGTGCGGATGACACTTCTCTGTGTCCCTGCCCCAGCTGGAAGGCATGAGATGATTCAGTAGCAAAAGAAGTGAGGGTGCTGGTGACCTGTTCCCAGCCGGTGTCTGCTCTAGCCTTAGTCTGGGACTCCCATAACCCAGCCTTTATTTAGCTGCTGTTACTGACCCCTGCCTTGATCCGGCTTGAAAGCTTCTCAGCTGCAGCTGTGGCTGTGTTTGATTTGAGCCTCTGAGAAGAAGCAACACCCAGGAGTGAGTTCACGCATTGCTGGGACTAATCCTTCCTGAGTTTATTTTAAAGCACTGGCAGTCTCAGAGCCTTTGACTAGAAATAGTTTTGTTTTGTTTTGTTTTTAAATATATTTTATAGATTATGCTATTAGTTGTCCCATTTCTCCCCATCATTCCCCTCCACCCTGCACATCCCCCACCCACATTCCCCCCTTTAGTTCATGTCCATGTGTCATAAGTTCTTTAGCTTCTACTTTTCCCACACTATTCTTGCCCCCCTATTTTCTACCCACTGTCTATGCTATTTATTCTTTGTACCTTTTCCCCCCTCTCCTCCTCTCACTTCCCTGTTGCTAACCCTCCATGTGATCTCCATTTCTGTGTTTCTGCTCCTGGTCTAGCTGTTTGCTTAGTTTGCTTTTGTTTTAGGTGTGGTGGTTAATATCTGTGAGTTTGCTGTCTTTTTACTGTCATATTTTTTATATTCTTTTTCTTAGATAAGTCCCTTTAACATTTCATGTTATAAGGGCTTGGTGATGATGGACTCCTTTAACTTGACCTTATCTGAGAAGCACTTTATTTTCCCTTCCATTCTAAATGACAGCTTTGCTGGATACAGCAATCTTGGATGTAAGTCCTTACCTTTCAAGACTTGGTATACTTCTTTCCAGCCCCTTCTTGCCTGGAAGGTCTCTTCTGAGAAATTAGCAGACAGTCTGATGGGAACTCCTTTGTAGGTGACTGTGCCCTTATCCCTCGCTGCTTCTAGAATTCTCTCCTTAATTTAAATTTGGCTAATGTAATTATGATGTGCCTTAGTGTGTTCCTCCTTGGGTCCAACTTCTTTGGGACTCTCTGAGCTTCCTGCACGTCCTAGAAGTCTATTTCCTTTGCCAGATTGGGGAAGTTCTCCTTTATTATTTGTTCAAATAAGTTTTCCACTTGTTGCTCTTCCTCTTCCCCTTCTGGTACCCCTAGAATTCAGATGTTGGGACATTGAAAAACAGATGTCCTGAAGGTTCCTAAGCCTCCCTTCATTTTTTTGAATTCTTGTTTCTTCCTTCTTTTCTGTTTGGTTGTTTCTTTCTTCCTTCTGGTCCACTCCATTGATTTGAGTCCCAGTTTTCCTACCATCACTATTGGTTCCCTATGCGTTTTTCTTCATTTCACTTATTGTAGCCTTCATTTGTTCATCTAATTTGCGACCAAAATCAACCAATTCTGTGAGCTTCCTAATGACCAATGCTTTGAACTGTGCATCTGATAGGTTGGCTATCTCTTGGTCACTTAGATGAATTAGCTCTGGGGCTTTGATTTGTTCTCCCATTTGAGCCATTTTTGGTTTTGGTTTTTTTTTCCTCTAGCCATGGCTCTTATGTAGTGAGGGGCAGAGCCTTTGGTGTTCACGAGTGTGGGGCAACTCAGTTGCCCCACCCAGTTGCTGGGTTGTGATGCTGTATGTGGTGGTGGGGTCAGAGAGGGAATAATGGCTCTTGCTCCGTGCTCTCTCTTGGATTCCAGTCCCTTCTGCTGCTTCCCCTTCACCTGGATTATCTGAGTGGGAATGTGGGACCACCCGGTCAGCCAGCCACCTTGGGCGGCCTCACTGGGTCTGCACTGTTGCCACCCTGTGCCTGGGGTCCGCTAGCCGCCGCCTGCACACCTGGGATCTGCCAGCCGTTACTGCCTGCACGTCCATCTGGGTCAGCTAACCTCCACTTTTTCCTGCTCCAACTCCGCCCCTCTTACCAGTCTGGATGAATGGTTGTTGGACTTCCTTACAGTTCAATTTTCTGTCAGTTCTGGTTGTTTTCTTGTTTCTAAATCTTTGTTGTCCTTAATTTTGGTTGTGCGAGGAGGCACAGTGTGTCCACCTACACCTCCATTTTGGCCAAAAGTCCAAAATTGTTTTGTTTTGTTTTGTTTTGTTTTGTTTAACAGAGTTTGGTTCATCTAAAGAAAGTGTGAAACATAGTACTCTTCTCTAAATGGGATATAAACTTTTGTCCTATCTCTCCTTCCTAGTCTTGACCTCTTATCTTTCCTGTACCATTCTCTCTTTTTATGTCTTCTCTCTTTGAATTGTGAACTTTTTAATATGAAAACTCTTTGGAGTGTTAAAATGTTCTTTTCTGCTCATATATGAGTATAGAGGCTATTTATGAGATTACTAACAGGAAAAGGGCCATCACCCCGCTTTTCAATAGTTATCTCAGTAGGACATTCAAGTTCTTTAACACCAGAAGTTAGGGACTGTCAGTCAGTTAGCAATTTCTTGGTGAGTGCTAATTGTTATTTGGAAGAGCTGGTCCAAACCTCCCCTAGGATACGGGAAACTGAGGCTTTCAAGGCTGTGATACAGCCAGTGCAGATAGAGGCAGAGGTGGAGAGGGGTGAGAGGACATGGCAGTTGTGCATTTAACAGTTCTTTAATGATTTTTTTTACCCTTTGTTCTCCACATGATACATTTTTCTGCTACTACTACTACAAATTGGTCAGGGCTGATTTACATCTTTCCCTCCAGCCCCACTCCCAAGCAGCATGGGAGGAAACTAGGCTAAGGGTGAATCCATGGATCTTGCCGTCACCTGGCATGAAAAGGTTATCTTCAGGCCAACCAGGGCACTCCCAGATCTTCTGTGCTCCGCACACACATGGCCACGGTGACAGCATTAGTACACATAGCACGTTCTGAACCATGGAAAAGGCACAAGAGCGATTTCTAAATCTTTCTGCCTCTGACACCTGAAAATATGAAAGACAGTAAGTCCCATCCTTTGAAAGATAAAAAGGAAAAGGAAATCCAAACCATTTTCCCTATGTGTTTTTTTAATCTATCTCTGATTGCTTCTAAAATTAAAAACTGGCCCTGACTTGTGTGGCTCAGATGGTTGGGTGTCATCCAACAAAGCAGAAGTTCGCTGGTTCGATCCCTGGTCAGGGCACAGGCCTGGGCTTCAGGTTTGGTCCCTGGTCGGGGCAGGTGTGAAAGGCACAGATTGATGTTTCACTCTCACATTGATGTTTCTCTTCCCCTCTCCTTCCCTTCTCATCTCTCTAAAAACAAATAAGATCTTTTAAAAAATTGAATTATATTAATAACTGAATTTGCTACATCTGAAAGGTTGTGGATAACTGTTGCTAAGGAAAAGTTATTTTCACGTTGCTGCTTTAATTTTCTAGGCATCTGCTTTCTAAACAGCAGGATTCTGGTTTATAGTCAGTTGAGATACTAAAAATTCATGTTAAAACCTTCTTAGTATTGCCTGCTGGTGGGGGGGTCTGCTTTAGGGACAGTGAAGACCCTGTGTTTAGTGGGAATGGTGACGAGGTTACTGTGGTGTTAGGCCAGATGTACTCTGCGACGCACGCCAAGAAGGTTGGAAGCACATATATGTAAAAGTTTTGAGCACACCAAATAAAAATTATTGCAGGAAGCATGTTGCTCTAGATGATGAGAAGTGGCCTGCCTGGCTTCTGGGCAAGCCTTTACGTTTATCCCTGTTCAGTTGTACCCCTTAGCTTGGCCTCTTCTCTGGTCTGTCCACTCTTACCCCTTATCTGCGATCTTCGCTTCTGCTCAGCTTCCAGCCACCTTTAAGCACACCTTCCCTGCCTCGGGATGGCTAGGTGTCTGAAAGTCTTAGTTTGTTTTCTTCCTGTCACCACAGGGCGGCCTGCAGCAGGGGCCAGCTTTTAGGTGTCCTTCGTATAACCTTTAACTGAGTCTGACTCATGCCTCCCTTCTCATTACTACAACCCTTCAGGTCCAAGGAGAGGGAGTCCTGCACCTGTGAATAGTTTATGGTCTCCCTAGGTATCTCCTCTCTTCCACCAAAAACTGTTTCCTTCACTTTGGGAGGTGATTTTGCTGACTGATATCAAAATGACTGCAGAGAGAAATATTTTCTCTAGCTTGTTAGAAACAAAACAATATCAGCATTGAGATCAGTTTGTTAAAGTATGACTTTCTCTTTGTGTCATTCTAAATATGTTATTCCCTTTATCTGTCTTCTTAGAGCCACTTACCCAGGCTTCCACATCAGTCCTCCTCTTCCTTACTGGTTACCAACTAACTCATCAGGAGGTTACATATACCCTCCGCATCCTGGGGCATGGCCACCTCCACTAGGTGTGTGGTGTGAATTCAGGTGTCTCCATAGGAAGTTTTCACCTCCTGTGCCTGCAGACGCCTTGGAAGCAGGGAGTGTGGTGCTGTGATTGGCTCCGTGTTGGGCTCTGGTATTTGGACCTCAGTGGTGGCTCGAACCAGAAATGCGTTGCCAGTAAGATGATGTCTCCAAAGCAGCATAGCTTAATGATACTGCGGGTGATTCAGGTGGTTAACAGAGAAACACATGTTTGTTTTAATAGCCATATATCTGTGTATTGGAGAAAATGGAATTGATCTGGCTAGTCATGTGACACATCACATAATACAGATAACATCAGGGTATGGTGAAAACAGCAAATGGATTGAGAGTGCCTGTAAGACACTCTCAGATAGAGCATAAATTATTTTAGGGAAGAATAGTGTCTTGTACTCCATTGTAATTCAGTTTTTAATATGGTGGCTTACAAGGAATAGGCACTCCATAAATATTAGTCACATGAGTAAATCCGTTGGAGCCAAAATAAACACCGTTTCTTACCGTAGAACCGCCTGACTACAATGTTCTTCATGCAGCTGGCTTCTCTTTGTTGTTCTAAATTGTCAAACATCCTGTTTGCCCTTGGAGAGGGTGCAGGAGCTGACTTGCACATCTGCGTTTGTGGATCACTCTGAGTCATGTGCATGTCGTATCTTTTGGGCAAACCTCTGCTCTTTGGATCAACGCCTCGCACGGAGGTGCTGGAAGCAGCTTTGCAGTGAGAGCGCCACTCGGCATCGGGAAGGCAGCCCTCTGAGAGCACAGCAGCAATCCAAAGACCGAGCCCTTGGCCTTTTGGCTTTATTCAGTCTTGTGGACTCTGATTACTGCCATGTAGTAAGCAAGTCTTAACAAACTTTATTACCTAGCTTTTCAGCCCCATTGAAAACGATAGGAAGTTGCACATTTATAAAGGATCTGTGAAAGGTATTAAAAGTGGCAGCAGAAGATTCTGAAAGGGGTGACCAAAAAGAGGAAACTGCATTGTATTATCTGGCACAGCTATAAAGAACATTCATAATATCCCTTGCTTAAGAGGGGGCAGAATAAATATTACATTTTAGGAAGATACCCATCAAAAAAATCAAAATTGAAGATGTTTTAGCACTGCAAAGAAAAAATGTCTGCTCCGTGGAAAAGTAACTGAAGAAGAACTTGGTCCCTGAAGAAGCTGGTTAAATAAAGCATCACCGTGTGCCTCTGGCCTGGAGGCTGTCACGGCGCAACGTCACGGCACATCTGCCGCGGTGAGCGCCGCGTCGACCGGCTCCTCAGCTCGGAAAGGACGCTGCTGCCACACTCAGCTGGGAGCCTGATAGACAGAAGGCACAGTTTTATTCAGATTGCATTTTCATATGTCAGCATGAATATTCATATTTTCTGAGTTTACAGTTGTCAGTGTTTTACAGTTTGCCATAGGAGTTCATATCCATCATTTCACTTGTTCTTAACCTCCCCATGTTGTGGAAATCCTTTCAAACTGACAGGTAGAGCACAAATTCAGTCTTTTTCATGGCTGCACGATATTCCGTGCGGTAGGTGTGCCACATTTTATTCAACCATTTACTTTGTTTCTGCTTTTTTGCCATGATGGGCAGTTCTTTAGTAAATATACTTTGCACGTGAACTCATGTCTGGTGGTTGTATTTCCAAGCATTGGGATTCCACCATTAGCAACAGCCAACAGTAGGATTAGTGGGTCAAAGAGTACATATTTTTTTAATTTTAATAATTTACTAGTTTGCTTTTTTTTTAAATGTCATGGCAAGTCACATTTCTGTCAGCAAATGATAAGTACTTACCACCTCTTTTAAATGTTTGCCAGTCTGATAAGAACAAAGTGATACTTATTTTCTTTTTCCTGACTACTAACCAATGTGAAAATCTTTTCATGTGGATTGCCTTTGAAATCTTAAATGAATTATTCTCTACCCATTTTCCACTGTGTGATACATCTTCTTTTTGCCAGTTTTTAAGAGTTCTGTGTATAATATAAATAATAATCTGTAATTTTTTCTAAATGCATCATTTGCCTCTTGACTATTCTTAGTATGTTTGCCACTTGCAAGTGTATTTTTACATAGTATAATATATTTATTTTCTACTGAAGCTTCTAAAATTCTAGTCCTTATTTTATTTTTTAAAATTTATTGCTTTTTAGTGAGAGGGAGGAAGGAAGAGAGAAAAATTGATTTGTTATTCCGCTTATGTATATAGTCATTGGTTGAATCCTGTGTGTGGCCTGGCTGAGGATCGAACCCACAGCCTTGGTGTATCAGGACAATGCTCTAACCCACTGAGTTACCCAGTCAGTTATTAAACTACCTTAGTCCTTAAGTAGTCCTAAGGGTTACCTTAGTCCTTATTAAAAAGATCTACCTTGCCCTTAATTTGTACATATAGACCTAATTGGAATTTTTTTAATATTATATTCTTTTTAAAAACATTAAAATATTTCTTCATGTAGGCCCTGTGTCTTTATGGTTTGATTCATGCTGAGTAAATTACAATAGTTACAGTTTTTGTTACAAATGTGAATAGGATATTGCCTCCATTTTTATTCCTAAAATATCCTAAAACTACTAATTTTCTTACAAGTCGTCTTGACAGAGAAATGATATCTTGACTAGATGCAGAATTTTCAGATGTCTTTTTCTCTCAGCCTAATAAGGACTATTTCTCAGTGCTCTAACTTCCAGTATTGCAGATGATAAGTCTGATGCCAGTTTTTTGCTTTCTTTGCAGGAGGTAGTAATGAGCTCTTTTCACTTGGAGCATGTAACATTTTCTTTATTAAAAAAATTATATTTCATTGATTATGCTATTACAGTTGTCCCATTTCTCCTCCATCATTCCCCTCTACCCTGCACACACCCCCACCCACATTCCCCCCTTTAGTTCATGTCCATGTGTCATAAGTTCTTTAGCTTCTACATTTCCCACACTATTCTTGCCCTCCCCCTGTCTATTTTCTACCCACTGTCTGTGCTACTTATTCTCTGTACCTTTCCCCCTTCTCCTCCTCCCACTCCCCTGTTGCTAACCCTCCATGTGATCTCCATTTCTGTTTTTCTGCTCCTGGTCTAGCTGTTTGCTTAGTTTGTTTTTGTTTTAGGTGTGGTTATTAGTATCTGTGAGTGTGTTGTCTTTTTACTGTCCTGTTTTTGATCTTCTTTTTTCTTAGATAAGTCCCTTTAACATTTCATGTAATAAGGGCTTGGTGATGATTAACTCCTTTAACATGACCTTATCTGAGAAGTGCTTTATCTTCCCTTCATTCTAAATGACAGCTTTGCTGGATACAGCAATCTTGGATGTAGGTCCTTGACTTTCATGACTTGGAATACTTCTTTCCAGCCCCTTCTTGCCTGGAAGGTCTCTTTTGAGAAATCAGCTGACAGTCTGATGGGAACTCCTTTGTAGGTGACACTGCCTTTATCCCTTGCTGCTTCTAGAATTCTCTCCTTCTTTTGAATCTTGGCTAATGTAATTATGATGTGCCTTGGTGTGTTCCTCCTTGGGTCCAACTTCTTTGGGACTCTCTGAGCTTCCTGCACTTCCTAGAAGTCTATTTCCTTTGCCAGATTAGGGAAGTTCTTCTTTATTATTTGTTCAAATAAGTTTTCCACTTGTTGCTCTTCCTCTTCCCCTTCTGGTACCCCTATAATTCAGATGTTGGTACGTTTAAAAACAGATGTCCTGGAGGTTCCTAAGTCTCTCATTTTTTTTGAATTCTGATTTCTTCATTCTTTTCTGTTTGTTTGTTTCTTTCTTCCTTCTGGTCCACTCCATTGATTTGAGTCCCAGTTTTCCTCCCATCACTATTGGTTCCCTGTGCATTTTTCTTCATTTCACTTATTGTAGCCTCCATTTGTTCCTCTAATTTGCAACCAAAATGAACCAATTCTGTGAGCTTCCTAATGACCAGTGGTTTGAACTGTGCATCTGATAGGTTGGCTATCTGTTGGTCGCTTAGATGAATTAGCTCTGGGGCTTTGATCTGTTCTCCCATTTGAGCCATTTTTGGTTTTGTTTGTTGTTGTTGTTGTTGTTGTTGTTTTTGTCTAGTTGCAGCTGTTATGTAGTGAGGGGCAGAGCCTTAGGTGTTCACAAGGGTGGGACAACGTAGTTGCTGGGTTGTGATGCTGTATGTGGGGGCGGGGTCCGAGAGGGAACAATGGTGCTTGCTCTGCACTGTCTCCCGGATTCCAGTCCCTTCGCCGCTTTCCCCAAGCAAATTGGGCCCTTTTGGTGCTGACCTCCACGTGGGTGGGCTTGCACACACTCCAGGACCCCATGGGTCTCCCCAACCAACTCTCTTGTGAGACTGGGACTCCTTCCCGGCACTTCAACCTCCACAAGTGTTTTCAGTCGGTGCGTCCAGGCTTCACTTCCCTGCGCTGGGGCCCTGCGTCATGCAGTCTGTCTTGCTGCCTGTTTTCACCTGGTTTATCTGTGTGCAAATGTGTGTTCGAGGTCAGCCACCTTGTGCGCCCCGCTTGGTCTGCTTGTTGCCTCCTCGCGCTCAGCAACCGCCATCTGTGCGCCTGAGGTGTGCCAACTGCCGCCTGCATGCCTGGGACCACCAGCCACCGCCTTCTCGTGCTGCGATCCCTCTCTACTGGCCTCCGATTCCACCCCTCCTACCAGTCTGGGTAAATTGTTGTCGGACTTCTGTACAATTCAATTTTCTATCTGTTTTGGTTGGGGGGGTTGGTTCTATATTTTTGTTGTCCTTAATCTTGGTTGTGAGAAGAGGCACAGTGTGTCCACCTACGCCTCCATCTTGGCTGGAAGTTGTAACATTTTCTCTTTCCCTGGTGGTCTGTGTTTGTCTCATTGGTCTAGACTGGGCCTGGTGGTATTTTTGACATGCAGTTTAGGACTTCTACCTCTCCTCATGTCTTTTTCTTGTTCTGGAGCTTTTGTAATTTATATATTAGGTTCTGGATCTAGTCTAAAGTTTCTTATCTTTTCTCTCATTATTTACTTTTCTAAATTATTTTTTTCCAGAGCTTTGAAATACTTCTTCCACATGATCTTTTAGGCCACTAAACTGTATCTCAGTAGTGATTATCCTCACATCAATTCATCTGGTTACTTAATTAGTCAAAAAGTGAGTTTAAATATTTTTGCTTCCAAATAATACAAACGTGTCCCACCGCTGCTGGGTGAAGCGCAGGATGCTGCGGTGTCTCCCTTCAGTCGGTGGCGTGACGAGGTGCTGTCCCTCCGTGGGGGCACGGGAAGGAAAAAGTTTTAATACAGCAGAAGTACAGAGGGGAGCAGGACAAACGCCATCATCTAATTCCAGCAGTTATCAGCGTCCAGGGTCCTCTCACCCGGTGACAGTAGTCACCAACCTGTGACCAGCCTTGTCTCATCTGCACCTCTACCCACCCATCCTCACCCCAGATTGTTTTGAAGCAGATCCCAGTAATCATTCAACTTTATCCTGAAATAATTCAGTTAAATAATTCAGTAACACCTCTTTAAAAGAGTCCTTTAAAAAGCAAAACTGGGAGTACAAGTCTTCCTTTAGCCGGGATGACACAGTCTTGGAGCTCAACAGAGGTGGCGGTCACACAACACTGTGAATGTATTTAGTGCCCCTGGATCATTCACTTCAAAATCGTTAGTTTTTTGTGACTTTAACCTCAATTTAAAAATGTATTTATGCTCTTAAAAAGAGAGATCCTGAGGGAAGAGACCCCACATAACCACAACACAGGTTTTATACCTGAACAAAAGCAACTGTGCTGTTCGTCTGTTTGCTTTTTTGTTTGAGAATCACAGGAAGTCTCCTTTGCGCAGACATGAGTCCGTCAGTGTGCTGTTCGTAGTTGTATGCGCTACAGACGGCTGTTGTCTTCCCCCTCCAGCTTTCCTCCTCCTCTTCTGCTGAGTGTGGATTCTGTGCATTCAGACCAGCCTTCTCTCTGACTGCTGGGTCCCCTTTTCTAGGCTTCCTGGGGCTTAGGTCTGGTTGCTGGGACACCCCATGTATTGTCATCTACCTGGTGGTAGAAGCCAAGCAGTCCTCACTCAGCTCATGGCCTGAGGTGGAAAAGCCAGCCGCCACCCGTTCCCTGCCCACCCTGCCGCTACCAGTCCTCCAGCCTCAGGGCACAGGGGATTCACTCCACTTTTGTGTCTCCTTCCTGGCCTTCAGATGCAGGGACATGAGGTCAGGTGAGATGCACTGGCAAACCTGTAGCTCCCTTCCCTCAAGAGTCCGTAACCTCTGCAGACATACTCTTCCCCAGATCTGCCACGGCCCTGTCCTACTCCAGGACTCTTCTTGAAGCTGAGGAGAGATGCTGGCCATGGCAGGACTATGGACAGGAAATGCCAGACGAGCGAGGCACAGTGGTGAGTCCAGAGGAGGGAAGAATACATCCCTGAGGGACTGAAACAGTTGAGGAAAAAAGTCTAATAGACTTTTGACCAGACTGCCAAGACCATTCAGTAGGTAAAGAAAAATCTCATCAACAAATGGTGCTGTGGGCAACTGGATAGCCACATGCAAAAGAATGAAGTAGACCCTTTCCTTACACTATATACAAAATTAACTCAAAATCAGTCAACCTAAATGTAGGAGCTAAAACCATGAAATGCTTAGAAGAAATACAGGAGTAAATCTCCATGACCTTGCATTTGGCAGTGGATTCTTAGATGACATCAAAAGGAGAAGTAACAACAACAACAAAAACCCAGATAAATTGGACTTCATCAAAATTAAAAATTTTTGTGCATCAAAAGGCATGATCAAGAAAGTGAAATATAACCTACAAAATAGGACGAAATATTTGCAAATCATATGTTGATAAAAGTCTAGTATCTAGTATATATAAAGAACTCTTGCAGCTCAACAACAAAAAGACAAACAAAATTAAAAAATGAGCAAAGGTCTTGAAGTAGGCCTTTCTCCAGAGGAGACACACGAATGGCCAATAGGCACGTGGAAAAGAGGCTCGAAGCCATTAGTCAGCAGGGAAACGGGAATCAAAACGGCAGTGGGCCACCTCTTCACACCTGCGAGGATGGCAGCGGCCACAAAAGGGGAAACCGGCCTGTCAGCGAGCACGCAGAGAAACCTGGACCCCGTACGTGGCTGGGGGAGTATAAAATGCTGTGGCCTCCGTGGAAAACGATTTGGCTGTTTCTCAAAAGTGAGACAGAATTGCCACGTGCTCCAGCATTTCTGTTCATAAGCATATACTCAAAAGAACTGAAAACAGGTATTGTTTACATACTTTCATAGCAGCACCATTCCCGATAGCCGAAAGGTGGAAACAACCCAAAATGCCATCAGCAAATGAGTTGATAGGTAAAGTGCGGTGTGCACGTTGATGTGCGATGGACTACTGTTCCGTCGTAAAGAGGGATGGAGTGCTGCTGTGTGCTGCAGCACGGAGGAGCCTCCAACTATTGTACGTGGAGGAAGCCAGATCCAACCGCATGCGGCTGCACTCACCTAGAACATGCAGAGCAGCACTCCCCCTCCCAGGAGCGCGCCTGCACCTTCCCATCCCCCCCACTCCCCCACCCCCGGGACCTTACCTCTGCCTTCTCTCTGCCGAGCGAGCGCCCAGGGCCCCTCCTCGTGCCTCTGCAGCTTGTGTCCTGGGCCCGTTGCTTCTGTGGATCACTTCCACCTCTGTAGTTTTTCAAAATGAAATTTCTCTTACAGTTTGAAAATGAAATAAAATATCAAAAATAGGACAATTTTGAGAGACAGAAAGTGCATTGGTTGTTGCCAGGGAGAGGTGGGGTGCGTAATTGCTGTGTGGGTAACAGGGTTTTCTTTGGGGTGACGGAAGTGTCTTGAAACTAGATAGAGGTGGCAATTGTGCAACATTGTGAGTATATTAAATGCCACTGAATTGCTCACTTTAGATTGTTCACTTTCTTAAAAAAGAAAAATAAAGGAAAGATTGGGCCTCATTTGGTACATGAAATTGTTGGGTGGGCTGGGCATTAAAGGAGAGTATTTAAGGTGGGCAGAAAGTGCAAGTAAAAATAAAAACCAGGTGGAATTTGAGTTGGGAATCAGTGGGGAGAGAGATCAGGGCGGGCCGTGGAGTCTCAGGCTTACAACTGAGCCAGAGCAGACAGGCAGTGAGTGCCCTGTTACACTCCAAGGCAGCTGGGCTGTGGAGAATCTGGCTTTTGATGAGCCTCTTGAAATGTCAACACGTGCATGAAGAATCGAACCCGGGAAGTCTGGAGTTTGGGGTCAGTGCAGGGGCCGCCAGCACTGAACACACCCAGGTGCGCGTTGCGATGGCCTGGACCGGAGAGGAAGCAGCAGGATTGACGGCTGCGCTTGGAGCTTGTGCTGTGCCAGGCACCGTTCTGCGTGCGTCGTGTGGTTTCATTCATTCAGTCCTCACAGGAACCTCATAAAGCACGAGCTGTTCTTTTCCTCCACTGCACCGATGAGGAAACAGACTCCGGGTGGCTGAGAAACTTGTCCAAGGTTTCACAGCTGCTGACTAGATTCGAACCCAGGCAGATGACGCCAGGACCCCACTGCATTTTAAATTATGATGCAAGGGTGAATGTGAGAGACTTTTTTGAAGCCCACTTACTGCCTTTCAGGTTGAGGATAAGGAGGTAGGAGGTAGGGAACTAAAGCCAGAGTAGAGGCGTTTTCCCCTGGCTCACCAGGAGTTGGCACAGTTCTTCTCAGGTGGGTTTTCCAAGTAGGAGGAGCTGGCTGGCCAGTGGACCTGTGGGCTGGAACTCATGGCTAGAGACAAAACCCGAGGAGGCCAAGCCAGCAAGGGAGGGAGAACCAGGGGCGTCAAGTGTCTAATCCTAGGCCATCCCCACCTTTCCTGCTCACTTTGTGCCCTGCCAGCACTCCTGGCTGCATCCAGAGGCAGCCTAAATTGTCATGTCAAAAAACGGTGGGTCCTTGTCACCATGGCTCCAGTGGCCGCTCTCTCTGAGAATGGCTCTGGAGGTCGGAGCCTGATCACAGATTTGTCACCTTCGTGCTAATTTCTGACATGTGAGACGAACCATTAATGATGTTCCTTTTCTGAGGTTCTGGGGGAAGGGGACATGGGGGGAAGGTAATTTGTGTTTGACTTGCTTCATTTAGAGTATAAAATTCCCCCTGCCCCCCAAGGACTGTGATGGAAAGCTCTCCTCTATTGAAGCTCTCAGTCTTGGGGGAAATTCAGGGAATAAAGTCCAAAACATTTTTAGAAGCCTCAATTATTAATGTAGCTTCTCATCACCTCACCAGTCCCCCCTTTCCCTGCAGCCCGCTGAATACGGTACCGGGGTCTCAGCCTTGTTGTTAAAGCAGGAAGCCCAGCACCTCGCGGCAGCGCCGCCCTTCGCTCGGCCTGCCTCCCTGATCTCGGGCCACCCGTTCTCTCTGGCCTGGCTCCTGCCACACTGTTCCCCAAGCACGTGCCCTGCATTTACCAGGCCTCATCCTAGCTGGTTCCTCTCCCCAAAATGGTCTTCCTTGCCCCGCATTGTCAAGCGCTGTCTGGCTCCAGGTTCAGCTCCAGCGTCTTTACTTGCCACCTGTCTTCATCCTCACCCGCACCCTCTGAGGTAGACTCCGATTTCCCCATCTCACAGACAGATGAGTAAGTGTGTGTGTGAGTGTCACACGCACTTCACAGGTGCTCAGAGCGCACAGAAGCGTGGAGAGAGGTAAGAATTTGCCTACAGTCACATAGCTGGTAACAAAGGAGCAGATTCCAAAGCCGGGAGTCTCAGCTGCTGTCTGTGACTAGCTGAGTTCCAAGTGGCCTCTGACCGAGACGTCTCGCTAAGCTACACTGAAACTCTGGAAAGAGAAATGTGAGGAAGCTTTGCTAAACCTTGTCCTGTCTCTCCTCTCTGGGTCCAGGTGGAAGTGAAGCCATATGTGCTGGATGATCAGATGTGTGACGAGTGCCAGGGCACACGCTGCGGCGGGAAGTTTGCCCCGTTCTTCTGTGCCAACGTCACCTGTCTGCAGTATTACTGCGAATACTGCTGGGCGAGCATACACTCCCGCGCCGGGCGGGAGTTCCACAAACCGCTGGTGAAGGAGGGAGGCGACCGACCTCGGCACGTCCCGTTCCGCTGGAGCTGAGCCCTGGCAGACCCAGCCACAAGTACTGGAGCAGACAACGAGAGGGAAAAGAGAGGGCGCTGCCTCAGGGCTTACAGTGTTCTGGAAATCTGTGCATCTGTTCTCGATTTTTAAAGAAGAAATGGGTCTTTTTATTATTATTATTATTATTATTATTTACAGTCATATTACTGAACTCAATGTCCAGTATAATGCAGAATTGCAGAGTGTGTAACGGTACTGATTTGCACTTTGATTCTCACACCTTCGTCTGCCTGGTACCTTCGTTTCTTACCCCGATTTGTCCCGGTGACAGTACGTACGTAGACTGCCATTCTCATCCGCGGCCATCAGGTTGATGTCTGTGATTTTTTTGTTTGTTGTTGTTGTGTTGTTGTTGTTCCGATTGTTTTTGAACTGGAGCATGCACTTATTTTCAGAAATTTGGAGAGTTGCCCCTAGGAGAAGACTTACCAAAGGTAATAATCGCGAGTAGGTGGCAGATGTAGCAAAAACTTCACAACAGCTCAGCAATCGTTAGTTGGGGTCATTTAGAGCAAGGTAAACCCTTAATGAAAATAAGCCTTTAGTTGCTCACTATTTCGACATGTAAGGATACCTCATAAGCTGAATCCTTATTTTTCCTTCACGTTTGGTTTTTATTTTGCTGAGGATTTTGGTTAGATTTTTTAGTGTTATGTAAATTTATGCTGCAATAGCTTTTGCTGCTATTAAAATGGTATTATTAATACCATAATACTCTATTCAGGCTAAGGTATCAATGGAAAAAAAACCCAACAACACACTTTTGTGATTTAGGGATAGAATCAGCTGCCGAAAGGAGACCGGAATAGATTTCAGAAAGCTTCAATGGAAGGTCACTATTTCTGATTGCATGTTTACTTAATCAGGTTGCTGCATGCAATAAATTTTATATCCAATGTCTAGTATAAAACCTTCCCACAATGCACAAATTAAGAATCTATATAAGCTATAAAATACTGATTTTTTTAAAAAAAGATTTTTTTTTTATTTAAAGAATTGGTAATTGACCGGAGGAAGGCATGCCTCAATAAATGGAATGCTTCTGAAATTAGGGAGAGCCCATAACAGAAGGACCTATATTACAACCAATATAAAATCTAGGTGTAGGATATTCTTAAAGCAAATTTGTGGATGGTAGATGAAGTACTTTGCGGTGCTCTGTTATATATTGTGCAATTTATTTTATATAGTAAAGTGATTATGTCTAACTGTGATCAAACGTAACTGTTTAAAGCCTCTGTGTCAGACATTAATGAACTTGGCAGTTCATAACTGGTATACTATTAACTAACACATGAGCTCTTAGTTACAACCTCCTAGTGCTTGCACCATTTTACATAGCTTCAGACCTTGTCCAGAAAACCAAAGAGCTCATCTTAGCTTACAAACACTAGGAATATATACAGTATATAGAGATAAGTTGTCAGATTGACAGACTAGGCACATTTTAAGAAAGTTGCGTGCTGGTGATGCTAAAGAAATGCCTGTACGAAACAAGATGGCCTGGGCAGGGTTGGTTGTCTGGGTAAGAAATTAACTACTTAATTCCCTGGATTTATCCTGTAAAGCTTGAATAGAATTCAGACCTGCTAATACTACCATGGACATTTTTTTAGCATTCACTCTTGGGCTGCAGATAGTAATATATAAACACACACAATGGCTGTGAGACTACGTAAATTTGTTTTAATCTTCTTCCTATGTTTTGGAATTCTGGGGACAATCTGACTGGATATGACATGCAGAGTCGATTTAAACCGCCGCGTTCCGTGTGCCGTGATGCCCTTGTGCTGTCTTCGGTTGATGTTGCTCGTTTTCGTTCCCTTCCGTTTTGTTTCTCCAGTGTTCGGTTGCAATTACCAGCTCTCAAACTATAGTTTGTTTCGAAAAGGAAAAACAAAGTAGTTTTTTACTGGATTAAAAATGCTTATTAGAATTCTCCCCCTTTGAGGTTACCTCTGGGCTTTTTGGTAATAATTGCTTTTTTCCAGCCCAGCTGTGGTTTTCTGTTTGTTTTTGTTTCTTTCTTTCTTTCTGTGTTTGTGGTTTTTTTCACCTGTACAAGAAATTCGTTATGCACTACTGGTTTTTGTATTCTAGACAGTTTTCAAAGCTGGCTGAAGGCTTTTTTGTTTGTTTGTTTTTAAGGAAAAAGGCATGCTTTCTGACTGACATGATCTTTTGCAATACCTCAATTTTGAAATATAGGAGAGAAAATGATATTTTCTAAGTAAGTTTATTCAGAAAAATATATATTAATTTAATTCTGCAAGAAAAATGATTTAACAGATGGGTAACTTTATTTTTTTCATGCTTATTTGTGTTTTTTGAAAATGAAGAAGTTAGAGCTTTATAACTATAATATTAAAGATCATATCTAACCTACAGAAATCTACCTAATTATGTGAAAGAAGCAAAACTTTTTGAAGAAGCACCCCTCTTTCATGTACTAAAATAACACTGAGATTTTTAAAACGCTGAAAGATTGTACAGCATAAAGCTTAACATGAAAGCGAAAAAACATTGTCACGAAGAATAGGTTACAAAAAATAAACTCCATTTGGTGCTGAAAGTTGCGAATAGATGGTGGAAACGACTTTCCCTTCATTTGTATATTTATAATCAAGCGTTGATTGTGCACAGCTGACCAGGATTGTGAAAGAGTTCTTCTGTTTGTATTTTTTTAAAGAGAACTTTTTTAGTTTATTAAATTATAACATGTTCCCTTTTGTTTTGTAAATAAATGTGCCCCCAAGTTGTTAATGTTATATTAAAAGAGAGGGTCCTTCAAAAAATTATTTTTTAAAACACAGAGGTGTTCTGACCTGCAGCTTGACTGGGAAGCCCCTGGGTATCACAGGTCCTGATGTGGCCTTTCCTTGATGTGACACTTGAACTAGTCGATTTTTCGAAGGCTATAACCTAACCTCGACTATTTGTTGTTATGTGCAATACTGTTTGTACTGTTTGTATAAAAAATAGAAAAAAAAAAGAAAAGAAAAAAGGCATAAATCTTTATTGCAGATTTATTTTCATTGCAAACTTTAGACATTGTGATTCACTGAAATCATTTTTCTACTGTCAAATATGTACCTTTTCTTCATGCTGGTATTTTTTCAATAGTAATGTAGCCTTTGTACTGAGACAAATTTTCATTGTTATTTTTAGAAAGATTTTTTGCTAAGAAAAAAATTAAACATATTTACATATTTTTCATTTTATTTCGTATTTTCTTTAAGGAGTGCTTTCTCAATCATTAATAGAGTTGTTTCTGGGAGGGACTTTCATATCTGGTCAATGTCATAATATTATTTTGTATTTTTACTTGGAATAAATTAATTTTATGATGCTAATTCTTTAAAAGTTTATTTTTTTCATTTTCAGTTATTTTTGAAGCTAAAACCTTTGTAATATTGTTACTAAAGTGTCTAGTTTTTTGAAATGCAAAGCTTTATGTATTAACTTGCTGATGTGGTTTACAATAGTGTGACAACAATGAAAACGGTTGGGTGTGTAAAGCGGTTGGAAACTGTAATGAACAACTGGGTAATAAAATGACAGAATGAGCAGAACATGTGAGATTTTGAGAAGCCTTTTCCTTTGTTCCAGTGGGTTAGTTAGCGTGAGATTAGGGATGTCACAGTACAGCTCTCGGGGGATGTCACAGTGGATTTATACAGCACCAGTGCAGCCCACTCTGTGGCTCCGATCACGAAGTCACCCCTAGTGGAGTCCCGCCGGGTCGAGAGCCTGGCCAGGTCAGCGGAATGACTCATTGCTTTTCCCTCTAACTCTTCATTGTGTGTGTGTGTGTGTGTGTGTGTGTGTGTGTGTGTGTGTGTGTGTGTGTGAACTGCCACCAACTGCTGTCCATGTGTGAGACGGTGCCTCTCGCCCAGGCCACATCTCTTCCATTCATTCACAGTGGTGACGTCTGTCAGTCAAAGGAGGCTGCTGCCAGGACACCCCCTTCGGTGTAGTTGGACTCAGGTGGCGATGTCTCCCCTGAGTTGCCCGCGGCCCGGGCAGACGCCCAGGAGGCACTCTCAGGCGCCACCACTGCACATGGACAGTCTCCGGCTCCGCCTTCCTTCACCTCCCACCTGCTCCCTGTTATGGTGCCCCTTGTTTGTCCCTAATTGTCCCTTATTGTGGCAACACATCTGGCACCACCCCGAGCATGATCTGTCTGCCCTCCTGCTGCTTCTCCAACACCCGCCTCACCTCGGAGCGGTGCTCTCACCGCAGCGCGTCCTTGTGGTGGCACCTCAAGTGAACACGAGCCGCCGACTGCACAGCTGGTGTTGCGTAAACAGAACATCCAATGAGTTGCTCTAGGTAGAGGGGGTGTTTCTGCCAGTCCTTGGTAGCCTCTCGCAGGTCTGCTGCCACGGAGGCGAGGTTATCAATAACTTGGAGAAACGTGTGTCCAGAGTTGGCTTTTGGGTATGCTCTATGTATTCAGTTTTGTAAATAATATATAGATTAGATCAAGTCGTGATGTAAAATTTTAACTCAAATTGGGTATTACTGGTTGGAATTTTACATTAACTACAAATAAGTGATTAGGAACAGAAGAAATGAAATTGGAAAATTCCTGCTTAGTGGTATAAAGATTATGCTTAGATTTCTGCTTATATCTTGTGTTTTATAGCTTGTTAGTGAGGCATGGGCTAATGCAGAATGTATTGCATTTATGCAATTTAGCAAATAACTGCTAGTTTTAATTTTATCTATTGTATTAGCAACAAAATGGTATTTAACTGGGTAAAGCTCCTACCTAAATATTTGAGTATTGTGACATCTCTACTTGCAAGGTTTGAGTGAAAGATTAGTCACAGCTTAATGAAAAAAAGTATCCTTTTGTTAAATCTGGCTTATTTGTATGGATTGTTGCTTTTTCACCAGTTTGTATGGTATGTCAGCTAACATTTTCTGTTTTCTTTTTTAATGATAACCAAACTTCTCTATCTCAGCTGCAATAGTGTTCCATTTTACCACAGAGTATTTTATAATTAATGCTGTTGACTTTATACCCCAAAATGAGTCAAGAAGTGGATATGTGGTTTGGGGGTGTTTAAATGTGTATGACAATGAAGTTAATTGCAACAAATAGAAAACTCGGGTGCTAATACAGGATAACGTCTCTTTTTTTCTTTTCTGGATATAGTTCTGTTGGGGTATAAAGTCTTAGGTATTTGTATTTTTGCTGTCAAAATAATGGACATAACTTTGAGTGTTCACAGCTAAGATCTCTGTATTTGTTTTTCAACTAACAACTAATTTTAAATGTATTGTATCTTTTATTACCTGTCCTCAGATTGTTTTTGCTCTGGTAACCCTTACTCAGCTTCCGCCTTGGGGCTTGGACTAATGTTGCTTGTACGGAACTGCAGTACTGTGACTAAACATGGAGCTCAATGCAGCTATTGCTTACAACTGCTTAAACTTTGTAGTTTGGACTTCATTTTTTTCTGTAATAACAACTTATTAAATCTAGTTGTATGAAGTACTGACACTTGTCATCCTTTGCATCTGCTAAGGAATAGCGAGCCGGGCGTAGATGGATTGCATCTGGGGACATTGGCACAGTTTGCTCGATTAGCTTTTGGAAGGAGCGGGACAAACTTCTTTGCAGCAGATTAAGCACAGTGGCATTCACCTGTTCTCTGTCACAAACCACACTAATAAAAAAAGAACACGCGTGTATATGAAACACGAAGGTATGTGGTCGGCCCAGTGCGAGCCGGTATTCAGGCCGTGGTTTTAGAGGTGCAAGTTGGTGTTTTTTTAAAGCCAGGCACTTGCCACATGAAACCAGTTTTCAAAATCAAATCCAAGGAAGTCATGAGAACGTAAGTACGCCCCTTTCGTCTTATTTTTCACACGAGGCTGCCTCCGATCATTCAGAAACGGCGTTTCATTAAAACCCCGTGTTGGCTTTGGACATGCTAGAAGCTCTCCCAGGCACTCACTTGCACCCCTTTGGAAAATGCACCACAGGGGCTGCGCGAGAGACTCCCTCGAGCGCTGCTAGAACACGCAGGTGCGGTGCCCCAACCCCGAGGGTTGCTCTCAGTGGTTTGGGGTGGGGTGTGGGCCGGTGTTTTTAAAGTCCCGGGGGCTTTCGGCCCAAGATGGAGCCGCGCGTGGGCGGCAGGTCCGCGCAGGACCTGCCGCCGCTGCGGGTCACCAGGGCGCCCGAGGAGGACGAGACTTGCGCCCGCGCAGCGCTCGGGCTGCCAGGAGCCCAGCTGCCAGGAGGGTGGCGGAGGCCCCGAGTCACTCACCACGGGGTAGGGGGAAGCTGGGGGCCCACAGGCTCCCTCTGTCCCCAGCGCGGGCGCAAGCTCCCCCATCACAGCCGCTCTCACGGGCTTTCCCACCCCCAGCTGTCTGCATCGCACCCCTTCCTGAGTCGGGTTCCCAAATCCTCCGCATCCCACTTCTGCCCCGTCCACCCAAGGTGGTCCCGGCGTGTGGTGGCGGCCCCTCCACTCCTCGCTGCAGCCCGGCAGGTAAGCTCGCCGGGGGCGGGGGCCCGGTGCGCCGCGTCCCCCGAGCCTGGATGCGCAGCTCGGGGCACCCCTTATCTCGCTCTGCACAGGCTTCCAGGGACCAGCCGGGCGCCCCGGGGCTGAAGCCCAAGGCCTGGGCCGCCGGGGACAGCGCTGAACATTGCGGGGGGACGGTTTGGGGGGTTGGCGGGGAGGGGGTATGCTCTGTATCCCTCCAGAAAAAGAAAAATATTACGTGTATTTCAGGTCCCTTTCCCATTTGATTTTTCTAAAAATGTACCGTACGCCAAACAAATGGAATCCTCTTTTCAGAATGCTGGTCGGACTCGGGCCCCACATTTGTCCCCTGGCTAAAAGGCTCTGCTGTCCCAGCGCTTGGAGTGCAAAGGGAGTGAGCAATAAACGGTGCCTTTGGGACGAGCCGCCTGCTATTTTTAGGGGTAAAATCCGGAGTCCCGGCGTTTCCGGGGCTTGAACCCTCTTCTGAGTAGATGAGCCGGATGGGGGTAGGGGGTGCGGGTATGTCACAGCAAGATGCCCTGCTTGGCGAGGAGGCTGTGTTTACTGTGGCGAAGGTCCCTGCTTCGCAGAGAAGAAAACTCACTACCGCAAACACTGGATTTGGTGGTTTCTCACCAGACCCTATACGTGGGCCACTTGGGCACCATGAAAGCAAAAGACGTAAGTGATAAACAGGGTCTGGCACAAACAACGCCCCCTTTTTATTACAAAATCATAAGCATGTAATTCTGTGACATAACAATATCACACGCACGCACACCATATGACATTTTAGGTGAACTGTTCAAATTAAAACGTAAGTTATTACACCCGTGTTCTTCCCCTACAACCACGCGCAAGCAGGCCTTGCGTCCGCCGACTACGGTGCATTTTAACTGCTGCTGCTGAACAGGGTGAGTAAGGACCGTGAGTCGGGGCGAGGGGCGTCCACATTGATGGGTCATGCTGCCAGTCAAAGGGTTGCTGGGAAGATAACTGCTTTCTCCTCCAATTGACGTTCAGTGAGTAACTGACAAAAAGCTTAACACAAGTGCATTTGCAGCACACAAAAGAAGTGGCCCCTTCATATAGTTAAAGATAGGGGCATCTAACCTAATATAATAGGGGAAAGGGACGGGGAGAAAAGGGCTTCCATGGAAAGACAATGGGTTTTTAAAGGAAGAGGTGGGACATAGGAAAACCTCTGGCCGCGGCCGGGAGGTTCAGTTGGCTTGGAGCGCCGTCCAGTTTACAGAAAGGTTGTGGGTTTGCTCCCCTGTCAGGACGCCTGCAGGAGGGAGGCAGCTGATGGATCTTTCTCACATCGATGTTTTTTATTCTGTCTGTCTGTCTCCCTCCACCCATCTCCTCCCCCCTTCTCACTCTCTAAACATTGATAAACACATGAAAGAAAATCTGTGATAGTGTTTACGCAGGTGTGAGCATGTTTTCACCACCTTCCTTCTGCCCAGAGAAACTGCCCGGGAGAGGGCTTTGGTTACCACCTGGCTCTGGGAAGTCTCTGCCCCTAGTCAGATAAGAGAAGTTCTGAAAAAGCTGGTTTTTTTTTTTTTTTTTTTTTTTTTTTTGCATCTGTGAAATCTCAAATGCGTTCAGTTTAAAATCATCTTTCTATCAACTCTGGCGGTCCAAGTAGGTTCCCACAGATAAATGGCTGGAATTCAGCTGCCACTGGGACAGATACCTGGAAGTCACCTTTGCTCTGTTCCATTACCTCGTACTATGGAGGGAATGAAATTCTAAGTCTGGGCGTTGTGTGGGTTTAGAGAAGGCAGACTTGGCTGTACTGGCATGCGCGTGCCCCTCAGCAGCTTATTCTGGCCCCTCACCAGTGACCTAGTCCTGTTCTGCTGGTTTCTGGACCCCTCTTTGGTTAAAATGGTTTGAGCTGCACTGTTAAGTACGAGCGTGTTCCACCTTCTCACCTTCGGTGCAGGCCTAAACCAAGTAGACGCTTTGCCAATGGAAGAAAAACTCCCCGAGGAAGTTTTGGTCCCTACACTGAGGAGTTGTCTTGTGCACCTGGCCTCTCAAAAAAATGGCCCTCCGGCTCAGTTTTATTATCATTAAAACCAAAACACAATTCCAGTGCATACCCACAAGAATGACTGCAATTTAAAAGCCTGCAAATACCAGGTGTTGGGAGGGTCTAGCTCAGTGCTGGCCGAAGTGCAAAGTGGTTACAGTCCCCTTAGGAGCTAACTGTTCAAGGAGAGCTGGCTGGGTGTACACGCTTTGATGCGGGCTCTTCACTCAACAGGTGTGTAGCCAGCAGAAATACGTAGTTCATTCCCAAAAGACGTGTCCAGGAACTTCCAAGTGGGAAATTACTCAAATGTCCTGTAACATTAGAATGGTTAAATTGTAGTGCTGACATAAGAAACGTCCAAACCTGTAGAGAATTTTTCTGAGTTGACTTGAGCTAAACTGATGACATGTGCCTAGTAGCAAGATCTCAAATGCTCCAGGGAATAACAGTTTTGCAGCTTAGTGTATGCATTTAAAATCCAGGAGGCAGCCTAAGGAAGATTACATGGAGGTGGGAGAAAGCAAGGCAGGGATTGGGTTACAGGATAGTTAACTGGATTTTGTGCTTTCTTGAGGGTGGTTAAGGTTTATTTCATCAACCTAGATGCACGGAAACAATGGCCAGGGCTGGCTTAAAACTGTTCACTGAAGAAGTCATAGGCCTGGGGTGTGATCACCGGCATGACCTGTCTGATTGAGAATTCATGGTCAGCTCACCCCATGAGGTTACTTTCCATGGAACCCTTTTCCACCCACAGTATATCTGCAAACGGAGTATGGAGGGCAATATGGGAATGAAGATCTACAAGTATAAGCCTTACGGAAGGATCTCACAACGGTGATCAAAATAAGCCAGGCTCAGAAGAGCACATAATGTACGACCCCACTTGTATAAGTGGAAGGGGGCATGAAGGCAGCTTCCGGGGTGACTTTCTGGAGCTGGGCATTGAGTACCCCGTGTGCTCAGTTACTGAAAATCCATGGTGCTTGTTATACACTGCGAGCTGTGTGCTTTTCTACGTTGCAATGGATCAAAACAAGAAAGGGCTCTTTGAAAGGCGAAAACTGATGTTTGGGCCACATGGGATTCTTTTCTTCCAGGCAGCCTCCATATAATTCGCCTTTCACAGCCCTGAATAGATGGATTTCATTCTGCAGGTGGCCCGTGCAGACTGGCCTGCTGTCCCCCCCACCTCAGTGTCCCTGCTCCCCTTCTTCCCCCCACCCATCTCCATCCAGGCTGTTTCTGCTCTTCTGTAAGCCTCCAACACCCAGAAGGATTTTTTTTTTTTTTTTTGTCAATTTAGAGAGAAAGGTAAGGTGTGGAGACATAAAGTTAATAAAATTCCATTAATCTTCAGAAGGCGATGACTTGAGCATCAAACATTGAAAGCCAATTACTCTTAAAACCAGAGAACTCCGCAACTGCGTGGCCTGTCACTACCAGACCCAACAAGTAGAGACAGGATTGAATCTCTATTGGCACTTTATTCAGATGGTCAGCGATCTGAGATGATGGTGAGTTATGTAACCTCAAAAATGGTCTTAACTCGCATTTCAAGCCGACCTTTTCATAGGGAGAGGGAAGGGTAGGTAAGGGATCTGGAAAAAAAGGTTAATTGGGTAAGAGTTGCTGCAGTCCACCAGCGATTTTCCTAGTACTTCTTTACCTGTCACAGGTGTTCCCTCCGGGAACGCAATGGCTCAGATACCATCCCCAGGGCTTGCAGACTCCCTGCCCTATGCACAAAGGTGTAGCTGTTTGTGGACCCCCCGGAGTCATGCATTCCAGTTCCTGGAGTAACACCCTTCCACTGCATTCATCATGTCAGCCTATCACCTGAAAATAACTCTTTGACGCTTGAGTTCCCCCATCACTCTCACGGTGCCTGGGCTGACTGGCTTACACAAAGTCTTGTGTACCTTCCAAGGTCTGTTGCCCCACTTCCACCTTATAATCTGACTTTTTTAACATTACTACATTTTTATTTTGAGATACTTTAAGATACTGTAGTAAGAAATGAGAGACCCAATGTATTCTTCACCCAGATTCCCTCTAACATCCTGCAAAACTATATTAAATATCACAACCAGAATCTTGACCTTGCCGCAGACAAAATGAAGAACACTTCCCTCACCACAGGGGACCCACTTCCCCCCTGGACCCACCCTGGCAATGACTGGCTGACCTGTACTCCCATTCTAGAACTTTCTCAGTTCAAGGATGGTATATAAATGGAACCAGAACGTATAAGAACCTTTTGGGACTGGCTTTTTTCAATCAGTATAATCCTCTAGAAATTCATCCTGGGGCTGTATAAATATGATCCAGTAGCCTCATACTTTTGATTGTCATGTACAATCAATCCCACAGTATGGATGCTCCATCATTTAACCATTTGCTCCTTGAAGGGCACCTGACTTGTTTCTAGCTTGGGACCGTCACAGACAGAGCTGCTGTGCACATTTGTGTAAGGTTTTTGTGCGACCATGTCTTCATTTTCTCTGGGATAAATGTCCAGGGCCAGAGGGTAGGTTTTGTTTTTGTTTTAGTTTTTTTGTAGTTTTCATGTCTAGTTTTTAAAGAAACCACCAAACTGTTTTCTGGAGTGGGTGTCCCTCTCTCTGGTGTTGACCAAAATGCGGGAGTGACCCAGCTTCTCTGCGCGTTCTCCAGCGTCTGGGTTTGCCGCCACGTTTTCGCTTGGCCCTTCTGATAGGTATGCAGCGACATCCCATCACGGTTTTAATTTGAATTTCCCTCCTGGCTGATAATGTCGACTATTTTTCACGTACATAGTTATCATGTCTGTCCTCCTCCAGTGAAATATCACTTTCCATTTTGCCCATTTTCTAGTTTTTTTTTTTCTTTTTATCACATGGCTATTTTTTACATCACTTTGTTTTACAGAGAAATGTTAAGTTCACAGAACACCGATCAATTAGCACAGTACCCGTGTCCCCCTGAAGTTTCCCCCTATTAACATCTTGCATCAATGTGGTACATTTGCGACAATTGATCAACCAATGTTGATAAATTGTTATCAACTGAAGCCCACAGTTGACATTAGGGCTCACCCTTTGTGTTGTACATTTCTGTGCGTTCTGACAAATGCGTAACGTCTTATGTCCACCATTGTGGTGCACACAGAAAAGTTTCACCGCCCTAAGAGTTCCATGTGCTCCAGCTATGCACCCTTCGCCCACCCCTTGGCAATCGCTGGTATCTTTGCCATGTCTCTACTTTGACCTTTTTGCAAAATGCCATGTAGTTGGAACCACACAGTACGTAGCCTTTTCAGACCGGCTTCTCTCACTGAGGATGTGCATTTAACTTTCCTGCAAGTCCTTCCACAGCTTCTTCGTGTTGAATAACATTCCGCTGTATGGACGCACCACAGTTCATTTATCAGTCTGCCCACTGAAGGACCGCTCAGTTGTGTCCTGTTTGGGGAAATTATGAGCAAAACTGTCGTAAACTTCCATGGGAAGGAGTTTGTGTGGACATGAGGGGTATTTTTCTCCTGTTTTCTTTTTTTGTTTTTTAAATTTTTCTATAACTTAAGTTTCCAACTCATTTGAGTAAATAAGAGCATGACTGCTGGATCATAAGACTAAGTTTAGTTATTTTTTTTTTATTTTTTAAGGGAGAGCAATATACAGCCTATACTTGTCAGGCTTCAATATTTTATATGAAATATTTTATTGATTTTTGAGGGGGGGAGAGAGAAACATCAATTTGTTTTCCATGTATTTATGCATTTGTTGGTTGATTCTGGTCTGTATCGAACCCCCAACCTTGGTTTATCAGGACAGTGCTCTAACCAGCTGAACTCTTCAGCCAAGTGGCTGTACGTTTTGCCCTCTCACCCTCGATGAGTTCATTTGCTCTATATCATTGTCAGAATTTGTGTTTGTGTTTTGGATTTTAGCCATTCTAATAGGCGTGAAGTCTCAAGGTCTTCATTTGCAGTTCCCTGTAGGATGCGGTATGATGTAGGGCAGCTTTGCACATGCGTATTTGCCATCTCTATTACCTTTGATGAGAGGTCTAGTCAGCTCTTTTGCTCACTTTTTTTTTTTTTACACAGGGTTGTTTCCTTATTGTGGAGTTTTAAGAGTTCCTTGTATATTTTGGATACTAGTCCTTCATGGGTTTCGCAGATATTTTCTCTGGCTTGTCTTTTCATTCTCTTAACGGTCTTTTGCAGAGTACTTTTTAATTTTAATGAAGTTTAACTTATCACTTTTTTTCTGTCATGGACCAAGCTTTTTATGTTATAAATAAAAAAACTCACCTTGTACCCCTGAAGCCTATATAATTTTGTTAACCAATGCTACCCCAATAAATTCAATAAAAATAAAAACTTCTTCACAAACCCAAAGTCATCTAGATTTTCTTCCATATTATCTTCTAGAAGTTTTATGGTTTTGTGTTTAACATTTAGGTCTGCGATCTATTCTGAGTTAATTTAGGTAAACGGTGTAAGGTCTGTGTCTAGATTCAGTTTCTTCGCATGTAGACGTCCAGTTGCTCCCACACCGTTTGTTGACCAAACTGTCCTTTCTCCATCATGTCACCTCTGCTCCTTTGCCAAAGATCAATCGGCTGTACTGGGTGGGCAAAAGTAGGTTTACAGATGTCTGTAGGGAAAATAATACAATGATTAATAAATAACAATACAAGAATAAATAGTTTTGGGTTCTGTGCAAGATGGAAGTGTAGGTAGACACACTGTGCCTCTTTGCACAACCAAAATAAGGACAATAAAAATTTAGAAACAAAAAAACAACCAGTACTGACAGAAAATTGAACTGTATGGAAGTCCAACAACCAAAGAGTTAAAGAAGACACATTTCATCCAGACCAGTAAGGAGGGGCGGAGTCGGGCAGCCAGCCAGAGAGGACTAGGGCAAGATGGCAGCTGGCGGACCCAGCAAAGCAGTGGATTGTGGAGCAGGGCAGGCAAGGCTGCAGCTGGTGGACCCAGCAAGGTGGTGGCTGGTGCAGTGGGCAGTCCCCTATTAGTGTGTGGATAAACCGGGAGGGAAGACTGGGGAGCGAGACAGACCACGCAACCCAGGGTCCCAGCGTGGGGAGATAAAGCCTCAAAACCTGTGATAGGAAACACCTGTGGGGACTGAGGCACCAGTGGGAGAAACTCCCATCCTCACAGGAGAGTTCATTGGAGAGACCCACAGGGTCCTAGAACGTACACAAGCCCACTCGCCTGGGATCTGCACCAGAAGGGACCAATTTGCTTGTGGGAAGCAGGGGAAGTGACTGAAATCCGGCAGAGAGCGGAGCAAGCTCCATTGTTCCCTCTCTGACCCCTTCCCCTCATACAGTGACACAGGGCAGTGACTGGGTTGACCCGCCCTGGTAAATACCTAAAGCTCCACCCCTCACTACGTAACAGGCGTGCTGAGACAAAAAAAAGTGGCCCAAACAAAAGAACAGATCAAAGCTCCAGAACAAATACAACTAAGTGACGAAGAGGTAGCGAACCTATCAGATGAACAGTTCAAAGCACTGGTGATCAGGATGCTCACAGAAATGGTTGAATTTGGTCGCAAATTAGATGAAAAAACGAAGGCTACAATAAGTGAAATAAAGGAAAATGTGCAGGGAA
>PVKU01001230.1:0-326944 GCA_004027475.1 Anoura caudifer | reverse complement strand
CCTCCCACCCCCGCCACCACTCCTCTCCCACCCCAGCCATCCCCTCAAGAACTTTTCTTAAACTCTAGGGTGTTGGGTTTTAACTTTCCTCAGAATCCTGAACCACTTCAAGATATTTTGAGCTTTTGCAAGGTGAACCTTTTAGCTTTATCTCAGAATTATTAGGATAGACAGCTTTTTTTTTCACAGTTTTCAGGCACGTTCTACCTATCTGTGAATGAACTCTCAATTGGGGGTCATCTGGGTGCTTTGTTAACCTTTCTCATTAGAAGTCATAGCAGAAACCCTTTTCCTCTGTCTCTGTTTTTGTTTCCTCTGGCTATTTTAAAGAGTCACCACAAACTTAGTGGGTTTAACAATATAAATTTATTCTCCTACTGTTCTGGAGGGCAGAAGTACAAAATCAATTTCACTGAGCAAAGTCAAGGTGTCCTTCTGGACTTTGAAGGTGCCCTTTTGGACAGCAGGGCTGGTTCCTTTTGCACGCTCAAGGGGAGAATTCGATTTCGTGTCTTTTTCAGCTTTTAGTGTCCACCTATTTTCCTTGGCCTGTGGCTCCTTCCTTCATTCTCTGCTTCCACCACCATACATCCTTCTCATCTGACTCCTTCAGTGTGCCTCTTGTAAGGCCCCTTTATTTACATCAGGTCCACCCGGATGATCCAGGACGATCTCCCCATCTCAAAATCTGTAGCTTTATCACATCTGCAAACTCTCCTTTGCCATACAAGGTGACATGCACCCGTTCCAGAGATTCGATTGAGGATAGTTTTGGGGGCTGTTATTCAGCCTGCTTACCAGCTCACGAACCCTCTGATGGCAGCAGTTCCCCTGATGACACACATCTTCCTGTGGTTGAAGGTTTGCAGGCTTTTAATGTAACTCATCGAAGTGCTTTTGAATTTACCCAGAAAATGTTGCAAACAAGAAATTCAGTGATCTAAATATCATTATTTGTAAGAGTTTCTTATGACTTGCTTGACAAGGAGAGTGATGCTTGGCATGAAGATATCTTAAAACGTTAGAGAAAGAAAATGTTTGTCTTAAAGACCTGGAGTGATTGACCTCAAGTGATCTCCTGTGATGTCTTATGCCACTTTATACCGATGCCATCTTACATTCAGGCTGTTTATACACATGATTTAGCTTCTTACTAGACTGTAAGCTTCTTGGGGACAGAACCCTTTTCTGATTGATGAGGATATCTGGGAGAGCACATAGCACACCTGAAATATGAACAGGTGCTTTACATGTACTAACGTGTTGGGTGCTCACAGAAACCTGAGGCACCAGCTCAGAGCAGATCACTGATAAGGTCCAATGCTGACACTCACACCCCCTGACCCCCGCACCCATGCTTTTATCCACTCTCTCATGCTGCTCTTCGCTGCTGCAGTGAAGCACGTGCTGAGTGAATAGTAATTACTGCTTTGGAGCTAGCACAGCACCTTGTGCATCATCTCGTTAGATCCCCATATAAATGGCAGGCAACCGTCAGCTACCTCTCTGTTTCAGAGATGAGCAAATAGGCTCTGAATGGTTAGCTGGGCTCATTTATTCACCCATTCATCCTTCAGTCATTGCACAGACATTCTCTGAATCTCCACGAGCTGTTGAGCCTGGGCTGGGCCTTGGGAAGCAGCAGTAGGCAGAGAGAAAGGTCTGCTTCCTTACGGAGCTTGGGGTGCTGTGGGGAACACAACATGACCTGGGCCATGACAGCTGCAAGGGAGAGTGTTTTGTAGGAACAGGCAATAGGGACCATTGAAATCTGGGGCATCACCCAGTGCTTCTCTGATCTGGGTATATTAATCAATGTACTTTTGGTTTCCAGTAATAGCAACTCTATTCAGAATAGCTAACCCTTTCAGGCATCTGTTGGCTAACATTGCTGTAAAAAGCAATCTGTGCATGTCAGTTAGCTTCTACACTAGATGACCAGAAGTTTATATGATGTTAGTAGAACTCTGGATTTATTCCTCCTGGGTGGTTGTCCCTGGTTATAGAGATGGCTACACAAGGTAATGAGATGTTTTTATTTTTTTTTACTGTTAGAGACCCATGAATAAAGAGGACAATTCTTTTCTCATTGCTCCAGGGAACATAGTTCCTTAGGAGGACTCGGTTTGGCTCTGTTTGAACCACATGTCCCAATATAACTGTGGCCCGCATTCAGGGTGCTGTGATTGGCTAGATGGGGTCGTGTGCCTCGTCTACCCTCTGTAGAGGAAGTAGACTTCATGTTCAGTGACGGACAGTTTTCTGAAAGGCAGATTTGCTGTGTAGATCACGTTAACAGATATTCCCTATAGGGTCGAGTAGTTAGTACACTCAGTTAACATGTTGGTAACACTCAGTTAACATGTTGGTAAAAATCACCACAGTATGCCAAGTCATGCCATGAAAATCACAAGGCTTTGGGGGAAAATGGGGTTGGAGGCATGACAATCAAACTCGATTTGTGAGACGTAAATCATAAGGGAGGAACTTGGTGAATAACGACTTTGTCCATAAATAAATGTGGGAATTGACCTTGAGGAAGATCTGAAGTTTGCTCTAGGAGATGACCAAGAGCAGGTTTCCTGCATGCGAGTTACTGTGAAATGGGGGAAGGGGGTTATAAAAGTCTGCTATCCTTTGCAGCCTTAAGTTCTGGAGCATGTTTTTCTGCCTTTGAAAATAGGTCCTTTGAGACATGTGTTTATTATCAATACTTATTTTATCAAAGTTGAAAATTTGATCCGGTGTATAGCCTTTTTCAATTACTTTCAATAGCACTGCTGGAAGTTCTTTTTCAGCTTCTCATCTGTGTTTGTGGCTTCACCCCACAGCCAAAGGCTTTGGAAATTTATGGGGATGTCTGAAACTGCCAAGCCCACCACTGCTAGGACTATAAGGGGCCGCTAATGCGGGGTTTGGCAGGTCTTCTTATACAGCTCATGCTTCCTCTTTGATCACGAGAAAGGTTGTTCCTGACTTATTTTGCTGTTTGCTATTAAATGTTTATGCTCAATGATCTCTCCATTTATTCTCTTTCTTTTGAATGTGTTCTTCCTGAATTCACAACAGTTGAAGTTGTTGCAGGCATGGACATTTCTCTTACTCTCTTACCTTGTCTCTGATTGTCTGCAGCATTGACATCTTTATGTCCATTGCCTCGGAGAGGGTCATGTTCTCTTGTTTCTTTCCAAATGCTCATTTCAGGCTTTTTGTCAGGACTTAAATTTTTCCTTTTGCATGCACTTCCCGACACTTTAAATAATGTAGATACTTCAACATAAATAGAATGTTAAAATTTTTTCATACAGGCAAGTTCATAAATGTAAAAGAAGAGCAAAACACAGCGTTGTTGGATCATGCACATGGGGAACTGGTTGCTGGTGGACGGGTGAGGTGTGTGTGTTTTGTATCTTCCTGTGTGTCTGGGTTCCCCTGGGTGCAGTGTTTGCCTTCACCTCGTGTTTTGGTTTTGGTGGTCCAGTTGTGCATTTGCAAATGGTAGGTTTATGTTATAAAATGTTATATATTGTTTCCTAATATGTCCATTGCATTACAACACCTCTGCTTCTTCAAAACAAGCATTCTAGAAAAAGTGGCTGTAATTGGAAGGGAAGGGAATAAAACCCAGACCCTCTGACTTTGCCACATTTTATCCTATACAGCAGTGCTAACAAGGCTAGCAGTCATGTGAGCACTCAGAGTGTTTAAAATATAAATGTATTTTTAACACCAAAATGCCAGAGTCCAACCATCTAATCTTGTTACCTGGGGAGGTTATAAGGCTATACATTTATTTTTAGGCTATTGCAGCCATTGTTTAAAATGTGTTTGGAACAGTTTGGTTTGGTTGATAGATCTATTTCATGGCATATTTAAAAATCACTTTTACTGTTTTGTAACCAAGTCTCTAACAGGTTTTCCTCCCTGAGCATGACTTCTTTTAAAAAACTCTACTTTATTTGGAAACATATTGCCAAGAAAGCTAAAATTTATGAACATGCTTTATAACCCTTTAAGAATTATGCTAATAGAAGTTGTTAATTTAGACTTTGGCAATAGTCACTCAAAAATGAACCACATATTTTAAATATACTCTCTGCTGCTATTGAGAATTTCCAAAATAAAGTGCCAAAGAGTTTGAAGGCAGTTCCAAAAGAAGAGCTCTTAAAATGAATTGAACTTTTTGTGGGAAAAGTTGTATAGCAAGCTTTGTTGGAACACACTTCTGTGATGTCTTTTGGAATGTATGTTTATTCTCACCATTTTATTATTTTCATGTGTATTTCCACGACTTTATTCCTGCCTGATAAAACAACCCAAAGTGGTAAAACTTGAGTGGTGGTTTCATAGTTTAATCTTTTTTTTGACATTTAGCCATGTCCAGCCTGGTGTTTGGTGTGCAGTGAGTACTTGACTGATGATTTGGTGACTGGTTGGTTGGAAGGTTTTTGATGCCTTCCTAGTGGTGTCTTGTACTTAGAAGTTGCTCAGTAAAGATTTGATACTATGAATCTTCGGTTTTACCCTTATTGTTGAATGTTTACTCATTGTTGAATATATGGTATTTTGCAAGTAGGTAGAATTCTATTTAAGTGAAGCAATCCTTATTGGGATAAGATAACTTTTTTCTTTTCTTTTCTTTTTTCTTTTGAGTCTTGGTTGCAGAAATGTGAGCTTTGTCACACACATCAGTACATAGCAAATTTCCATTACTGTTCCCAACACCCCCATCTCTTGTTTTACTTTATTATTTTCTTTTTATCTCCAAACCCCAGGGTATTTCCACTCCCACCAAAGATACTCTAAAATGCCTTCTGTGTGCTTTTTTACATTTGCATGTATTCTTATAAAATATATAGTACTAGTTTTGAGGATACAGGTTTTAATTTATATAAAATAATTTGCTATTATTTATCCTATTTTTGTTCTTCTGTTCTTTTAATCAGTACGACTTTGAGATCTGCCCACATTGTTGTTACAAACCTGGTGTGTCGTTTCTGCCCTGCTCTCCGTCGTAAGCACGCCATGCGTTAGAGGATTCATTTTCTTACTGACAGACATCCAGGTTGTTTCCAAAGCACCACTGCTACAAAAATGCTGTTTGTTGACTGTCCTTGCACATGTCCCCTTATGAACTTCCTAGGAACCTATGTGAGAGATTCTATGGGCCAGGTAATCAAATGTGAGACTTTGGGGTCACAGGGTATATTAATATGCACTTTATAAAATGACCAGGTTGACTTTTGGAATAACTGTACCAGTTCACACTTCTGTTCTCAGTGCTGTCCTCACACGTGTTCACCAGCATTTGGTGTGACAGGATTTTCCATATTTGCTTTTACAGTGGGTATGAGGGGTTATTATAGATTTTATTTTAACTTCTTTTTTTCTGATTAAGAGTAAGTCTGAGTATTTTCCCATATTTAATGGGCACACAGGTTTCCCTTTTGTGATTACCTATTCGTATACTTATAGTCAGTTTTTAAGAATTCCTAAAGGACATGTGAATTCACTGGGAAAAAAAGGCTATTTTTAGACTTGGAGGAATTCAGACACTAAAATAAATGTAGGTAATCTCTTGGGTCATTATATCTAATTTTCTGTGCAGCAACGAAGTAGAAAAGATTCTGAGCTCCCAGGCCCTCTATCTGATTACTGTGTGGACAATTAGCTCATTGCACACACCCAGTTCTTCCCTCTAAACAACTGGACACTGTCCCTCATTGAACAGACACTTGAGAAGCTTTGTGGCATTCATAGTCATATTGTGTTGTCTGCATAGCTGAGTAAACTTTCTGCATTCTGGCAGGACTTGATTTCAAATGCTTAGAAAATGTTCTGTTTGTGGAGCCAATTAAAATGGTGACATGGGTAGTGCATTATTTTCCTTCCTCTGTACTGGAACTGCTGTCAGGGTTCTTGTATCTTAATTGGCTCTATTTGAAAGAAAATTTTGAAATCGCCCACTGCAGACTAAACGTACTTATCTATCCCTCGAATTTCCATCTGGTGCCTTTGCCGCGACTGCTGAGAATTACTTGTCCTGCTGCTCTTTGGGAAATGAGGGGCAGTGGCATTTGAATTGATGAGAGCAGTACCACTTCAGATGAGGCGGCACTTTATAATGATGGGAGGTGTAATGTAGTTCCATTGGGTGCAAAGGTGCAAACATGGTTTCTAGAAATGCACAGACCAGTGTGAGTGGTTTCCTCATTAACACGGATTTATAGCAGTGATTGATAAACTTTGTGTTCATGAGACACTTTGCAATACAGAGATTATTTTTTGACCTGTCATTTGAAGGCATTAAAAGACCCCAGATGAGTCTGAGCAAGGTAACATTATATGCTAGAATCAGCTTGACTTAGTGAAATGTCTCAGAGACTTTATAAAAGCACCTGTAATTATCACACTACTGACTCGGTCATTCTTCAACCCAGTGCTAGAGTTAGAGTATTAAGGTTCACTGTTATATCTTGTCTTCCTGTCTGTGTATTTCAAATAAAATCATGGAATGACTTTTAGCTTTTATTTTGTATTCAGCTTCCTTGAGAGGTAAAATGACACTTTCAATTCAATTAAATGATGGAATGTAAGACTTAGAAATGGACCTAAATATTATCTAGCTTGGTCTTGTTAGAGATTAGGAAACACTCAGAAAAGCTAGGTTTCCTAAAAGTGAAGAATCAGTTTTGGTCAGTTTCTTAAGTTTTAAAAAATTCTCAAATGAGAATATATCTTCTTGATGTAAACAGGACTTAGAGTCATTTGGGTCTTCTTTTTATTTTTTAAGTTTTTATTGAGTTTATTGGGGTGGCATTGGTTAATAAATTGAATAGGTTTCAGGTGTACAATTCTGTAATACATCATCTATATATTTTATTATGTGTTCACCACCCAAATAGGTCTTCTTATATCAGGGTTTTTTGTTTTTTTGTTTTTTTAAAATTCCCATCTGTCACACAGCCTAGCAAACCTTCAAATGAAAGGATATGGAAGGAAGTGGCTCTTTGGTGTGATTCTTAGTCTTTGTCCAGATATTTTATAAAATAAATGATAAACTAATAGACATTTTCAATGAATTATTCTAAATCTTTGTATTCCGTGGACTACTTGATCATTAAGGTCAGACCAGCATATCATCCTAAATAAAGAAGGACCAAGAGGCAACACAGTGACTTACACTGCCTAGCATGATGCCCTGAGACTCCCCAATGGCTCACCTGAAATTGAGATGCCATGGAGAGGAAGGGCCGAGTGGTGGACAGGTAGGGGTCTAAGAGTAGTAACTCCAGGTTGTCCACATGCATTTGAATCAGAGCCACACCTTGTTATCTTTTTTTTTCCAAATATGCCTTTAAATTTCACAAAAGATTTTATTTTACAAAGAGTTTAGCTACAAAAAATTTGAAAAACCACTGTTAACACTCATGTAGGGAGAAAGCAAGTTGGACAAGCAGAGACTAGTCATTATTGTAAATAATATTATAAATATTATACTTATATGTACATATTATAAATAAGTAGTGGTTTTAGCAACTGCCTCAGAGCAGTGAAAGTGGAACTCTTACATGGCAAGAGCTGTTTTCTGCAAGAATATCTTGCCCCTCAATGGCCTAAGGGGTAGAAGAAGGCCTTAAGTTTCACTTTTTGGAGAAGTGAAGGACAGGGAAGTAGATGCCAGCTCCATGCAAGTAAGAATTGTCTGAAACTGGAGAATTCAGCTCAGAGCAAGAAAAAGAGGTTGGAGAGAGGGAGAGGGAGGAAGATGGACCTTGACAGCTCTCCGAGCTTCACTTTTGTCATCTGAAAATTAGGATCTGCGTATCTCTAGTATCTAGTCCTCTGAGGCATTTTGACGATTAAATGATAGCGTATCTGTGAGTCATGTATATAAGTGCCCCCTTGTTGTGAAAATAAAGGTACCACTCCCCAGTCTATTAAAGTGTGAAGAGACAAAGTAGGACAAATAAAAGAAATTTCAACACAGTCTAAAGGACTTTTCATGGTTTGGAGTGACTAAAGCATAAGTCAAAGGGTGGTTGATGTGACTTCAGAGATGACTCCTCTGTTTTGAGCTGTTACGGAGACCTGGAGCCATTCTCCCAATCAGCTGACCTTTGGGGTGGGTCTTGGGGACAGATGAGCTAGGTGCTTGGTCACTGATTAGGATTAGTACAGAATTCCTATATTCTTAAGAGTTAGGATCTAGAACAGACTTTTCTTTTCAGTCTCTGAAAACACAGCCGCTGTGAAGATGTTCTGTGCTCGTTACAGTGGGAGTTAATGGGAAATGACAGAACTAAGCAACCTAGAATAAGACAGAATAATTTTTTCCAGATTAATAATAATATTTGTCATCATAGAATTAATTCATACTGAAATTAACATTGTGGCCATATCAAATGTTTCCCTCTCTAGACCTCAGCTTTCAGGAAAGTAAAAGCTAGAATAAAACATTCTGTCCTTTGTGTGGAAATGAAGAATATTAATAACAATATTATTATTGTTATTGAATTTGAATTTTGAAAAAAACGTGTGGTAGTGACAAAGCTACAGGAATCATCTATAGCCATAGATATGACACAGATAGAAGAAATAAGCAAAGTAGAACATGAAAGAGAGAATTGATGCAGCAGCATCTTTTGGTCTTGCCTCTTCATGATGTTCTGTGGCTGCAGGCTGCACTATGACACACTATAGATATTTGAGATATTTGCTGATCTTGAGTATAGGCCACTGTGCTAGGGGCACCAGTCTCATTCTCTGCTCTGGAAAGACCCCCCAGTCCGGTGGGGGAAATGAATGACAAGGCAGCATGCCATGTAGGGACTGGGTGCTATGCTTGCGGAAGTGCAGGGTGCACTGGGAGCCTTTGACACCCCCAGGCCTTGGGAATTGCACTAGGTTTCCTGCAGGGAGGCAAGCTGTTACCTCAAAAAGGGATAGTAGTTAGCCTGGAACAAGTGGTGGGTTGGAAGTGGACAGGGCGACGTTTCCAAGTGTATCTGAAGACCTGGGGTAGGAAAAGTGATGGAAGGACTAGAAGCTACGGAATAGTGTGGCAGGGCCAGGGGCCAGAGAAGTTGTACAAGTGAGCATGGTGGGCTGATGGTATTGCTAATGTTAAAGAGTTCTGGATTTGAGTGAGTGGTCCCTGAGGTGTTTGAAACATGGGAGAGTCACGGTCAGTCTGGACTTCAGAAGGTCCACTGGGGCTGCAGGTGGGAGAGACCAGCCAGAAGGCCACTGCAATAGCTGTGATGTGGCGGTGTCTCCGTAGGGCAGTGTTAAGAGTTTGATGTTGAAAAGGGTTTGACAATTAGCACTAACGAATATCAGCACTAACAAGAGAGCAGGATGAGATGAGTGAAATTATACCTATTATCTTTAAGTCAGGTATTTTTAGTTCTCTCACTGTTGTGCTATTTTTCACATGAATTCATTTTTTACTTAATATAGGATTCTGTTTTTCTCAAAAATATTCAAGAGATTTAAGTTGCTGTTGAGAATGTGAAAGAGTATATGCACTTTGGAGACCGATTTATTAAGACATAGTGAACTTGGCATTGTGTATACCCCACGCCCTTATATCTGCTTCTGGCCACCCTCCTCAGAGAAGCTCTCACATGGTTTGCATAAGAGATACCATCCTGGGGTATTCATAGTGATTCTGTTTGCGGTGATGAATGAAAGATTCATGAGTGGGAACCACCTAACAGGCCATGATAAAGAAACTGATAAATAAATTGTGATTTAGTCCCACTATAAAATACTAAACAATCTTGAAATGAATGAAGTATAAGTAAAGATATAGATATCTACCCATGTGAACCAATTAAAAAAACATGAATCTAAACCAAAAAGGGAATTCCCAGAAGAATATACTATAATACCATGAATGTGAATCTTAAGTCACAGACACCAGCATACTCCGTTACTTACAGGCCAGCCTGTGGTGAGTGTGCCCACGAGTGAGAATGACTCAGGACAACTTCTTGACCAATCTCTTTAAAAACATATCAATCTATAAATGGGAAGATAAATTCTACCGGAGGATCAATAGAGCTGTAAATTTAGACCTTTCCAGTGTAAAAAATCTGTATGTTGCAGATATTACTGTGACTGCTGCTGGTTTCCATGTATTTTGTGCTTACCGTATACTTCCCATTTGCATGCTGGGCTGGCCCTTCGGGAGTTAGCAAATGTTGCCTCAGGGTGTGTGGGAGCTGCATTCGTCACTGAGGCAACATGTGTTTGGGGTGTGTGATCATCTCTTGTCTTTCTCCAGAACTGCGCTGCTTAGGGCATGTCCAATAAAGGAGAAGGAGTGCGACTGGTGTTGCTTTTCTGAGCAAAATGCAGTGTTCCGTCTGCAGTATTGTCTCTTCGTGGTCTGGACTCGTCCTTTGCAGGTGGCAGAAACTGAAGTCCCACTAGTTTAAGACAAAATGAGGATTTACCGGCTCGGCTCCTGAAATTTGGACGATGTTGTGTTGGGCGTGGCCAGCCCCAGCCCCTGATGCTCTGTTGTTAGATCTGTCTCCCTGTTTGGTATCACTCCCAGGCAGAACGAGCCCCAGACCAGCTTGGCCACCCAAGCACCCAGAGGCCATCTCTCTTGCATGAATGTCCTGTCCCATTGGAATTGGGCTTTGGAATTGGGCTTTGGAATTGGGTTGCTGTGGGTCCCAAGCCCATTCCTGAAACAGTCTCTGCAGTGCAGAGGTTACTTTGGGTCTTTGGTCAGGAAAAAGAGTTTAAATGAGGGAGGAACATTCTGTTAAAGGGGAAGTGGAGTGGTGGTAGCAGGGGTCAGGTCAAGGGGGCACCGTGACTTCTGTTGTCTTTCTCCTTCACACGCCTAAAGAGAGAGTGTAAGGAGTAGGCGATGCATGCCCTAAGCATCCCCAGGTTTTGCTGAAGCTTAGTTGACTCCTAGAAACAAATGACCCTTCCCTGGGGGAGACTTTTCCTTCCCACACTAATACTCATCACCAGTAGTCTTTGGCTGAATGAGAATTAGGATTGTGCCTCCAAGAAATGTACCTGAAATTGCCTTGTTCAATGACAGGCTGAAAGATGAAACCCATGCTCTCCCACATTAGCGATCTGAGCTAGTTCATTAGCTACCTTAATTTGCACAGATACTGATGGAAGACAGGAGGACCCCCCTTCATCAGAAAGCTGCCACCACAGTGCGGCCTGGCCTGAGTGTGAGTGGGCTTTGCCATTCAAATCCTGGTAATAACTTGTGCCAGTTCATGCAGGTTTGCATTGCTTGGGTATTCTGTGCCCAGCTCTTGACAAGGCCTGGATAACATTTAAATCAGGCACTAAGTGTAATTAAGTACTATCCTCAGCACATCTCTCCTTTTAGGACATTTTTATTCACCATGATTTAGAGCATGACAATTGGGTGCGATTAAAGCAACAAATTGTGCCTATAAAACAAATCCCTGAAAATAGCAAGGGACTATAAAATTTTATAAAGGGAATATTGCACATGCCTCCAATCCAATAAAACTTTTGTGAGCTGGGAGATGAACTGTGAAATAAATGTAAGCGATACTGTATGTGGCACATCCAGACTATAAATTGCATATTATTGTTTAGTATACCTTTTATGTCCCCCCTCCCCAGATGACTCCTTCGCACCTTGAGACTACCCCATGCAGCTTGCAATTAATTACACGGGGCCACTCTGTCAGTGGAAGGAATTTGGGAGACAGTGTTGTCACGCCATAGTATGAGGTCTGTGCTTCTTGCAGTTGCCACTTCGGTTTCCTTATTTACTTGGTTCATGTTTATGTCCCGTCTGTTGTGAAGGATGAAACCGATTTCCAAGGCTCTGGAAAGCTATCTGCTTTCTGCTTCAAGTTTCAGGGTTTTACAGTTACATGGCACTTTAACGTTCACCGACTCCAGGACCTCCTTTTAAAAATAAGCCAGCGGAGGTCGTAAGCGTGAAGTGGCTTGCTTAGGTTCACTTAGTGAAGTAGGGGCACATCGGATTCTCCTTCAGGGCTAAGGGTGCCTCATTTGTGCTTTGGCCACCAAATTTTAACGTTCCTTCTCCTGTTAAAACTGAAGTAATATATAGGTGTTTTCCCTGATTAAAATAACAAAAGATGCTCTTTTAGAACATTTAGGAAATTCAAAAAGTATTTTGTTAAATTTTAATTCAAAATACTTTAGAACATTTAGGCAATTCAAAAAGTAATTTGAATTAAATTTAAAAAAATTACCTATACTCTCACCAACCAACGATTACTGCTTTTAACATTACATACACACACACACACACACACACACACACACATCCTTCTAGCCTTTTACCTTCATTTATGAAGAAAGGAATGTAGGTAGAACTATTTGCTCTGAAAATTAAAGAATATTCTATTTTATTCACTTAATACATTTATTGGGAAGATTTCTTTACATGATGAAATACTTTCTCAAAAGCATGATTTTTAATAATTTTGTGTTAGTTCAAAATAATATGGCTGCTTAATAATTTGATTATTTCACTATTTTATTACTGGTCCCTTTTTTCCTTGGGTCTGTATACGTAAGACTATTAAAAGTAAAAAATGACTTGGAGAGACATGAAAAGTGACAGAATATTGATGGAACATAAATTTTTTTGATGTTTCATATCTAGAGTTCTTTTATGTGAACAATTGAATCAAGTTTTATGTGATAATATCCAAGTTTCTCACATTAGATAAGGCTTGATAATATTATTTCTATGTCAGTATGGATTTGTGAGTTAAGTAAATTTTTTAAATAATTTGAATTTGCTCTCCTCCTAAATGTATGCTAGCTTATATATAATCGGTCTGTATGACTTTAAAATACTGTCCATCACTAGGTCTCTATAGCATCTATTCCTTCATTCATCTGTTCTTTCGTTCAAATCCTTACCTGCTAAGCATACGCCATGCACCACGGAGCCGAGAGAACAGAAGGATGAATATGGAATAGTCCTTGCCTTCAAGGGGCTTTCACTGTAATCGAAGAGGCAGGTAAGTGAGCCATTCACCCACTATAAGGCAGAGCATCCTGTGGGATAATGCGAAGGCATGGTTTCAGAGCCTGAAGATGAAAGGGCATTTAAAATTCTTTATTAAATTTATTGGGGTGGTGACATTGGTTAGTAAGGTTATATAGATTTCAACTGTATAATTCTATGATACATGATCTGTATATTGTATCACGTGCACACCAACCAGTGCCAAATCTCCTTTTATCAGCACACATTTGACCCTTCCACCCTTATTATCCCCACCCCCTCCCATTCCCCCTGGTAACTGCCAGATCATTGTCTGTCTGTGAGGTTCTGTTTGTTTGTCTTGTCTGTTCATTTCTTGCTTTTAGTTTTATATCCCACATATGAGGGAAGTCATATGGTTCTTGACTTTTTCTGTCTGACTTATATCACTAGTGTGATATTCTCTCAAGACCCATCTATGTTGTCACATAATGGCTGTATTTCACCTTTTCTTATGGCTGAGTCGCATTCCATTGTATACAATGCACAGAGAACAGCCCAGGCTGATTGAACAGCACAAACTCAAACGAGTAGAAATACCTGCAGTGCTGGAGGAACGCTAGTGCGATTAGACAGAGGAGAGTGCAGATGAAGGGAAAAAAGAAGCGACTTAAGATTACATAGGGGGACATGCTACTTTTATTTGCCATGGCTAAAGAGATAAATATCTTTTTTTCCTGATTCTGCTGGTGTCAATAATTCAGTTAAGCAACTAGAAATTATCAAGACTGTAAAATGAGCTGGATATGAGGGAGCGTTAAGTTCTGGTCTCTTTGTGTTACTTAATGTTATATAATAATGTCTCTTGATCTTCATTTTTTGAATGTAGGCACTATTTCTCAAAGGTGAAATGAAAGTAGCAGAATAAAAGATGGAGCATGTGCACAGTATTTAGATACTGCTGCTGAACAGAGTGTTAGCACTGGTTGGAGTTTGCATTGGACACATTTTGCAATTTTAGGCTTCCTTCTCTCACATTTAGACAGCATAAAAGTTTTTTGTGGTATGCTTAATATTTTTTATTGTTGTTCAAATGCAGTTTTCTCCATTTTCCCCGCCACCACTTTCCCCCACCCCACCCCTCCCCACCTCCCACCCTCAGTCCTACCCCCCCTTTAGAGTAATACTTAAGTTAGATTAATGGAGACTCTCTGAAATTATTGAAAGAGAAATGCATCTTTATTTACTTTCATATACATAATTTGAATTATGCTAATAAAGGATTGCTTAATAGGTGCCCTCATGAACCTGCTTTAGTAAATACATAAAAATAATTAGTAATTAGAATAATAATTTTATGCAAATGAAAGCTGACAAAGGTTTCAAGTGCCTGAAGATAGTTTGTTTTCTGGATAAAAATGCCTCTTAAAGTTACTTATATAAATTCTGACTCTTGCATTTGATAGTGCTTTCTCATTTTTCAAAGTATAATATTTCAAAAAACATCTCATTTGGTCCTCACAATAACCTTATGAAGTACGTTAGGGTTTTCTAGTCCCACTTTGTATACAGCAAATCAGAGCTGCATAGAAGGTCAGCGGTTTGCCGTGGTCACCCAGTCAGGGCCCTGGGCTATCAGTCTGCTGCTCTGCATCTGAGGTTGTGCTATCGATTCTCAGTACATCCTCTTTTTCCTGTTAGTTGCAGTGCGGATGACCTTTAGTATCATGTGTTTTGGACTTTGCATAAATCTAGGGGGCAATAAAAAACAAGGAAACAATTGTATTTCTGAAACCAACATTGCATTATGATTGTCTCAATAAACCCATAAAATGCAAATGCTGAAAATACAGCTTTATTACATTTCTAGGACTATAGTGAAATTATCCAGTTTTAGAAGGTATCGCCATAGGTAGTTATTAGCAAGATGAGAACTCTTTAATTATAGAAAGAAAATCATATAATTTAAAAATTTTGGAAGTCTTCCAAAATAATTATGTTTGCTAAGACTAGACCCCAGAAAGAAAGAGGTGATTTTATATTCTAACTCTTCATTGGCAGCTTTCATAAATGAATGTGGAAAGTTCAACTTTCAGTGGATTGCAACAGGTTTTGGCTCTTCATTAGATACTAGCATGGAGGCTATGACCAGATCCATTATTGCAAGGTGAAGCAATTTTGAGAGACTCTTAAAATTGCTGTTTTAAAATCATATTTGTAAATGTGATGACACATATATATCAAAGCCATTATATATATTTTAGTAAAAATATCTGTCTTATTCTGAATATATAGGTCTGAAAAAAAGAAAAAAAAAAAACAAAGAAATTCCAAACCCTAAATGCATGAGCCACCTGGAACACCACTGTATTAGTTCCTCATTACACTATGGAATTGGTGTGAAAGTCCTCTGCTCCCAGGTCTTTGCATCAAGATTACTTGCTGGTAATCATCAGTGTACCTTCTTGTTTCTCTGTGTCTTTTATATAAAAGCCCATGACATGCATACTCCCTGCAACATTATATTTAAGCTGCAATAGATTGATTTTACAGTATTTTATGTAGTGTTATAAATTCCTTTGCACTGCATAAAGCTCTTCCTAGCACTTAATATAAGACAGTCCCATCTATGTGCCTTTCCTGACAACTTTGCAAGGAACCGATGGTACTTACTATGTTTTACAATGAGCAAAAATATAATGAGGGTTCTAGATGGGATGGAGTGACTTGTGATAGAATAATGCTCCTGGAGAGAACAACTGCAAAACATGGAGAATCATTTAAAAAGTTCTGTTCAAATGCATCAGGAATTGTTGATGTAATGAGAACTAGACTGGTTAAATTTTTAGAGATTGGAAATCCATGGAAAGCTGCACTGAAGATCGACCTCTCTTTTTTCCCCTGGAAAATTTGCTACTTCTGGGCATGGATAGAAAGCAGAGAAGGGGGCACTGCCCGAGCAGAGGGTCGCTGTGCAGAGAATGAGAAACTTATACAACATTTGGTAATGTCATGGAGAGGACTGACCAAAAATTGTGACTTGAGGAATCTCAAAACAGGTTGATCTTTCCTCAAGACATTTGCTGAATTTTTAAGTGAATGAAGTGGGAGGGGGGAAAAAAGAAAGAAAACGCCAAGTTAAAACTTCCAGAAAGTAGCGTTAAAGAAACAAATATCAGTGTTCAGGAACTGCTAGGATAATGAGCCTGGTGACCGTACTGGAGAGCATCCCCAGGGAGGTGGGGTTCACTTCTAGGGGTAGCCTGTGCCTCCCTGAGACCACAGTGCAGCTTCCAGGCAGACGAGTGTTTGCCTGGGTGAAGGGGATCAGCTGTGACTCATTCTGCCTAGCAGGAGAAAAGGTTAAAGCGGTTTGGAGGAAGATAATATATTCTGGAACCTCTACAATTTTTAACACAATACCTGATGTTAGATTAAATATTACTGATGAAAAAACAAGAGGAAAAACTGTCAGTAGAATATATTCACAGATGATCTGGAAATTGGTGTTAAAAGACAATGGCTTTAAAGAACATAGAGTTACTGAATAGCCGTGGATAAGGCATGGATATTCCACTGCAGAAGCAAAATCTATAAAAAGAGTCAAATAGAAACTGGAGAATCAAACAATACAATATCTTATGTTAATTACTCAGTAAATACATTTGACAGCAGAAGTCAGGAACAATAAAGTGATAGCTTAATAGAACCTATCCAACTGAAGCACAGAGAGGAAATAAAAGAATGCAAAATAGGTAAAGGAAGATAACAAATTTGGAATATAATGTAAATGTCTAACATACAAGTAATTGGAATATCAGAAGACAAACAGTTTGTAGAAGAACTCTGAGATTCAAAGAAATAATGGCTATTAATATTCCAAATATGATAAAAGATATCAACCTGCAAATTCCGTAAGCTCTGTGAAAACAAATAGAATAATTACAAAGAAAATAAAATGTAGGCACATAAGAGTAAAACTGATGAGAACCAAATACAAGAACATTTTAAAAGTAGCTGGAGGTGGAGCAAAAACCAGACTGAGTAAAATAAGGCTTATTTTAAAAGTAGCAACAATGATACAGCTGACTTCTTAACAAGAACAATAGAAGATAATAGAATTACATCTTAAAAGTAATGAAGGAAAGTAACCACCAACCTGGAATTCTTCACCCAGTGCAAATGAGGGTGAACTAAGACTTTTTTCCAAAAGGAATAAATAAACCTGTCTTTTTTTTGCAAGTGACACAATGATCTGCATAAAAAAGGGGGGGCATTTTAGACAAACAAAAACTGAAAGAATGTGTCACTGGCAGACTGTACTAAAAATAATCTCAAGTGTGTGCTCTTCATAATAGACATTTTAAATATTCAGGTATAGAGATATTAAAAGTGAAGGGATGGAAAAAGAACCATGCAAACAGTGAGCAAAATAGAGCTGCTGGAGTTTTTTTTTAGTAACCAAAAATGTAGATTCTAAGGCAACAGGCATACTCAGGTAAAGAGGAGTAAATACATAAATATAAAGAAGATTTCACAGTCCTAAATTTGAATGCACCTGGTACCATTGTTTTAAAGTATTTCAAACAATCAATAACAAAAACATAAAGACAGAAGTCACTTGAACACACCTTTTCTATAATTGATGGAACAGGGCTACTCAGATCAACACAGATATGGAAAATCTGAATGTATTTAACAAATATGACCTAATCAATAGATGTAGGGCATTGCGCTCAACCATGGCAGAAATCATACTTTTCCAAGTGCATAGGAATCATCACCAAAACTGACCATAGGGATGTTTATAAAGTCTCATCAAATATGAAAAGATTTAAATCATTTATATTATGTTATCTGACTATAAAGAAGTAAGAACAAATAAAAAACCCCAAAGATAAGTACCAAAACACAAATTGCTTATGAGTTAATATTCTTTAAAAAATCTGTGCCTTAGAGAAGATACCGTATTGGTAGTTAAAAAGCTTTTGATCTGAATTTTGGTGAAGCCATGACTTTTCAAATGTGTGGGGAGCTGTGTCATCATGATTTTTAAACCATGGCTATGACACATGTGTTATATACGTGTTCATTCCAGAAGAGTATGGAGTGACTTGTAGAGGAAACCTAGGGAAGAAATTCGTGGAAGCACTGTATTTAAACATTAGTTTGTCTTCTCCTTTGTTTTCTAGGTGATTTCCTGAATGACTTTTAGATATTGTTTTACTTTTCACAGTTGAGATACTTCTTAATGTTCATTTGGTGGACAAGCTGCAATTTCAGTTTTTTATACTTCATTGTGATTCAGGGAACTCAGACTCTCTTTTTGTCCAAATATCTTTCCACACATTGCATCTTTTCATATATGAAATGAGCATCAAATGATTCACATATCTGTTTGATCCAGTTTTATGCTAAAAGGCTTGAAATTGAGATTTGAACAATTGTCTTAGTATCATTGCTTTGGTTTCCAGTGTTGCAGATGAGAAGTCTGATGCCTCCCTGGTTTTTATTTTCTTTGTAGTTAAACTTGCTCTTTTGCCTGACTGCTTATAACTTTTTTTTAAATCCTAAAATGTCATTAATTTTTCCCAAATATGCCTGGGATAGTGGCTGTCTCTGTCTCTCTTTTAGTTAGTGTCTTTTTCTTTTTTTAAAAATCGGCAATTCACAAGTTCTTTCAATATTCAGGTTCCGATTTTTTCTCAGTTTAGGGGAGTTTTTTTCTTCTAGTATTGTTTCCTAGGCAATATATTATTGCCTTTTCTCTCTGTTTCTTTTACTCCTTTTGTATTATGTTGAGGCTATCATCTTAGTCTCTTAGTGTTTTCCTTTATGATTTCTGTTTTTGTTTTATGCCTTGAGATATTTACTGTATTTGATCTTTCAGATCACTAATTGCAACCTTAATTGTGAACTCATTCTCATTTTTAATTCACTTAATGAGTTTTATAGTTCAAAAATCATGTCTTTAAGTTCCAGAGTGTTTTGAGAATTGCTTTTTTAATCTTGTCATTCAGCTGCTCACTTCTGTCTTCCAGGAGTGTGGGTGTACCGGGCCCAGTCCTCTGGCTGCTTGGCCTCCTAAGAAGGGAAAGTATTTTTCTCTGTTGACTCACTGAGACTCAAGTTTATTTGTTGGAATATTCTTAAATATAGAAAGCTTAGAGTTGGTGAAAGACAAAGAGATTTCTCACATTGTGCATTTGGAACTTAAGTCAGACTGTTAAACCTTTCTTCCCACAATAATAGGGAGCCACTTTATAATCTGGTCTCCCTCCTTGCTCCAAACCATGAGAGTGGAGAAGACATGATGTTCATTCAGCTCCCTCCCGGAGAGAGCTCGGGGAGGCTCAGCATTCTCAGAAAGAATTGAGTTGAATTCCTCTTCACCTGCTCTGCTGGGCTCTGTAGATCTGGAATCACCACACCTTCTATAGGGTTCAGACTCTGTGGCCCCTGTACATAATTCATTTCCATCCACATGGACTTGCGTAGATTCCGAGTCCTACTACACATCACATAGTGGCTGTCAACTAGGGAGAGGCAGATGGCTGAGCTAATGGAAGAGGACAAATATTGTAGGTCATGTTTTTAGAAAACTTTCTCAGTTCATTTATAATAATTATAGCAGCAGCGGCAGCAACAGCAGTAGTAGTGATAATAATAATACTTAATTGGTTATAAGTTATCACATTTTGCCTGCCATATATTCATTACTTAGGATAACTTAGAAGTGAGGAGAAAGAATTCTGGAGGCTTGGATTAAGTGGTGACTCTGATATTAACACTGAGATAGTGGACAGGTGATTAACCCCTCCATGTCTGTTCCTTGTGTAGATAATCAGAATAATTGTAATAATGCCCTTTTGCAATCACTTTACCTAGAGGGCTGGTCAAGGCATCCCTGCTTGTACTATTTAACCTTGTTTCCCCAGGTACAGGGGACCTGGTGGGCTCAGGGGTGGATAGTTGACCCAAACTGGGTCGGATGCAAGGGCTTTGCTCAGAACTGGGGATTTAGAGGATCTTTTCAGTCCTAGCAGGCTACAGGACCTGAGGGCAGGCTCATGGAGATGCTAAGGATCCATTGTGGGTCAGTCAGCCATGTCAGCCTTGTGCGAAGAGAAGCCAGAGCTCCCACTGACACCGAGAGGAGAGCAGCAGGTGAGTCCCAGATGGAGAGAGTGGTGCGCGGGGAGAAATTCCTTGGGTTTCTGGTGGTTTTCCAGTTCCCGGCTTCAGTCTTCCTCCAAAGATTTGACTGAATTTTCTCTCCTCGGGATTCAAGAGTTTGCTTCTAGATTAGTAACAAATTTTGCTTATTTCTTGTGCACTTTAGTTAGTTTGGGTGAGTTTCTGTTGCAAACAACTGGAGGATTCCTAAGACACTTATCTTTATTGCTTGTTGGGTAAGTATATATAGAAAATGAGGATGGAAAAATGTCTTGGAAAACGAATAGCACCGTACAGACAGAGCTTCGTGCTGCTTTGCTGGCCGAAGACATATACACATATGTCTTTAATTTAGGCATGTGCTTTGCACGTATTTAATTAATTAACTAATGAATTACATTTTCCATGCATGCATTTTAACAGCTTCTCTACTTGAAACCAGGGCTCTTACTCTTGTATCTAAAGCATTCCATTCAGAAGTTAGAACAATTTTAAGCAAGTAAGTGAGATGGACTTTGGCTCCATTTTGGAACCAGCCTACTCATTCTCTTCCCTGTGTTTCTAGACTTAGAGCTAAGGTGGGGAGAGAAATAAGCCACATGCTGGCCCTTCGAAGTCCAGCCTCCACCTTTTGCTTCTCACAGGTATTTTCTGTCTGAGGAATCTGTCTCCATTGGGGGACTGCTGTATTTTTCAGTAAAGGCAAAGCATGTCGTAGGGAAATAAGTAGTTACAGCTTTGACAGTTTCTTCTAAACTGATATCCTAGGAAAGCAAACATCACAAAATTTGTTTCCTCAAGAGATGCTACATTAGGGCCCACAGGCAATGAAACAGCTGGAAATAATCCCTTCTTCTTGCTACTCTTTTTAGCCGTTCATCCAGTATGAAGGTGGGAAAGACCATCATGTCTTGAGTTGTGTCTGTCACTTTCCAATCAGGAAAACAGAGACTGCTCCATACATTTCAGCAGAAGGCCTTTACTGATACAGAGAACTCACTATGTAGGTGACAGAAAAGCTGACAGGGCAGCCGGAGGTGGGAGGCCACCCAGGGATTGATAGGAATTGTCCGGAGACAACAGGAGGGTATTATCACATCCCGGAGGCCAGAGCTGTTGGGCTGGCGGGGTGAGTGTGGGTGGGGCTGCCCCTCGGGAGTTTGGACTGTGGAGAGGAGGGCTCTCTGGCCTGTGAAGGGCATGCTCCTCTGCCAGGGAAGAGATGCTACCCAAGGCGGAGTGAGGAAGACATGAACACTCTGACTTCGTTCCCTTCTCCCACGCTCCAGGTGCTTCTCACTGAATAAACCTGCCCCAAAGGCGGTTGGCAAAGGAGCACAGGAGATGTAATTCCCTGAGATGCAGATCAGGGGTGGGAAACGGATCCGAGAATCAGCAGGCCAACTCTCCATACAGCTCGTGGAATTTTTGAACTCTCCATCATCTCTGAGCATTCCTATTTACATTTTCTCAGGCTCAATTCAGGAGGAAAATTTTAGCTTGGGTAGTGGTTTCTGGCAGGTGATGGGGACATAGAAAATACGAAGGTCTGTTCAGAAAGCATCCAGCCATGTAATATTAAAAAACAGATGCATTTATTGAAAAATACATGCTTCTTTTTTTTTCTGAGACTTAAAAGTTTATTGGAATGGAAAACAGCTTTTCCTGACTTAATTCCTGTCACTTGGCCGTTGGTCCTGGTGGTCTAGCTCTTAACTATATCCTGTCTCGTCCATTTAAATCCCTGCAGAAGTAAACTATGGACAGTGCATATCAGTGCACAAGAAGCTGTGTTTGGGATCATTATAACCTTCAGCTGGTTTTGCTGCCTCAGTAAGACAGTAAGCTCTTTGAAGGCAGGGGCAGTCTCCAGTATGTTCTGTGAGCTTACTGTAAAAATAGTGGGATCCACTCGCATTTTAATTCCTCTAAGGCTCCAGCTGTGGTTAATATGCTTGAATCTTGGGTCAGCCAGTAGGTTTTGTGTATAAAAACTAAAACAAACCCAAATTGCTAGGCTGGCAGTGAATCATGTTTCTTATGATAGAACTATTATCCATTGCTTGAGATAAATCCATGCATCCCATAGAACACTCCCTTTGGATTTCTCAGATTATTTTTCCAAGAACAACCTATAAAATATTTCTTGGTCATTTCAAGCATTTTTTTTTCAAAAGAAAGGTTCCATTGTTTTATGATACAAAGCATTTGGTATATTCCTATGAGAGTCAGTTTCTTGTCTGTTTGTTGGGAGTGGAAGATGTTGGTTTAGAACCTTTGGAACACCACATGCCACTCCAAAAGACCCTTCTAATGGAGAGAAGATAGTTTTCTTTTCTCCCCCTTTGGGCTTCTTTTGGGGTTGGTGTGGGGAGGGTATCATGTAGCAAAGGTAGGTAATTAGGAAAAGAAGCTTCACTTGTTATTAGAGACAAAAACAGTGTCTTGTAGTAGTGGTAGGTTGGCTCTTAGGAAATATATGAACTGAACTTGCTGTGTCAGCAACCCGATGAAAAATAAACTTCAGATGAAATGAACCTGCCTTTGGCACTGGGGTGCCTTTAGGGATGTTGAGGGTTCTGTCCTGCTTTACACTTCTATTTTCTTGCCTTGCTTAGTTGGATCACATTACCCACGGGCTTCATTGTTTCCATTCCGAGAGAGAATTGTTGGCATCTTGGCTTTGAGAATTATCCTTTTTTCCCTCTTGTTTTTGGCATTTAATTTTTTTTAAAATTCTTGTTTTTCACAGTTCCAGATGCTGGGAAACTTAAGATCCAGGTGCTGTCAGAGTTGATGTCTGCGGAGGGGGGGGGGAGCTGCTTCCTGGTTCATAGACCGCTGTCTTCTCCCCGGGTCTCATGTGGCAGAGGGGCGAGGCACTCCCGGGGTCTCTCATATGGGCACTGGTCCCGCTCATGATGGCTCCACCGCATGACCTAGTTATCCCCTGAAGGCTGCCATCTCCAAATACCATTGCCATGGGAATTAGGGTTAACATGAATTTGGGGGGAACAGACATTTAGTCTTCAATGTACTGTTAACTGTAAGAGGACAAGGACAGAAACAATCTTGGCTGTGTATTTAAAATTGTTGTGATGAGCCAAGATATGATCGATGTAGTGAGTTAATAAGGAAGCTAGTCTGTTTGGAGATGTCTCTCACTAAGCTCTGAGGTCACCAGCCTTTTTCAACAAGAGTCGTACTTAGTATCACTGATTCTTGGAGTAAGTGAACAATCTTGCTGACTTCCTCCCTTCCTACTGCCTGCATGGATGATCATGAGGTCTATACTGACAGACAGTGAGAAAGAAAGAAAACAGTGAGGAGTGGGAGAGAACAGGGAATGGAGGTGGGAGAAGAAAAGTGAAGAGGAAGGAGGAAGGTGGGGGAAAGGACCCACTGCCTTTAGGAAGGGTAAGCATCTTGTGGAGAATAAGCAAGAGATTGGAGAAATGAATGGAAGTCTTGGGCTGAATGAATATCAAGTATGTGTAAACATGGTAGCCAGTATTTATGACCCTTCATGGAAGCATTGTCTTTAATTCCTGAAGATTTGATAAATGAAAGCATAACTCTGTGATGGTCGTCTGGTGGAGGCATTCTGGAATGTGTGACCCTGTTGAGTCAGATGACGTCTTTGGGCCTCGATTGTCTCTTCCGTAAAATGGAAGAGGGCAGGAAAATGAATCTCTTTCTTTCTCCAGTGCTAAAATTCTCTTCTCGTTTGTTTTCTTCCTGTTGGCTTAAAGGTCTCTCATTTATTGCTGTAACCATAATTTATTCGGGCTTATTACTTTCACTAGATGTAATTAACAAAGAATACATATGCTTTGATGTTTTTATTTTCGCTGAATATAATGGGGATGTTAATTTAGGATTGTACATCTCCAATAGAATAAGCCATTAAAATTTTAATGTTGTTGCTTTAAACTCACTAAACCATGTGTATCTGTACTTTTTTTGGTCAGATGGTCTTTCTTCATGTCCCTTTACCCCTATGCAGAATCCACCACACCTTTTAATAGCTTGGGCTTTCATTTTGCTCTTTAAAAATAAAACGGAAGCTTTGCAAGATATTTTACTTTTAGAAGATTGGATATGTTATTTCAATGTTATTTTCCCTTTTTGTAAATGTCACGCCTGTTTATTAGAGCAACTTAAAGGCATGTAGATTTTATTTATGTTCATTTATTTCATAATAGCACAGGCATCTTCATTTGATATCATCAATTTGTTAGTTGTTACAATTAATCTTCCTCAGTTAAATAAAGATAAATTTAAGAACTAAATGTTGATAAAGTCCATCAAAAATGTTTTGTGGGAAAACATTCACCTGATAACAGTAGATTTCTAAAAAAATTTGCAGTAAAGAGTAGATAAAACAGATTTGGCTTAAAAAATATCAATCATGATTTTGTGGGGCAGAGAGGTTTTTTCTGAGTAATTTTCCTTTAATGTCTGCTTTTTACTGATAAACTCCATTCACTGCTACTCACAGTTCCCAGGCAACTACCAATAAATCATTATGTTTTCCAAAAATGCTCTTTCCTGTTTGTCACTTAACTGATGCTGGATATAATCATCATACATAAGAGTATGGTTTAGCTTAGGGTGTTTAATTTGCAGAACTGAAAAACAACGTTGGCATTTTAAACCCAGCACCCAGTTTCATGCCTGGAAATTTGCAGACACTTGAAAAGTAATTGTGGAATATCCCTGGATTCTTATGTAGAAGCCTGTTCCTTAGAGAATAGATTAGACCAAGGAGGGACTACAAACTGACTATGGTCCATCATTCCTAATGCTATAGCAATTTCAGTCTGACCTCACCATGATAATTTCTTACTGAAGGCATTAAGCTGCGGGTGATCATCCTTAGGCCATGAAAAACCAAATGAACCACCATACATTTATACTCCAACGTTATTGTCATTTCTTAATTTCCTCAGAAAGTTCCCGGTCATCAAAAACAGGTATGCAACTGAGTTCTGTTTTTAGCATGTTGATAGGGAAATATGATTAATTAGAAGAGCAGTGTGTTTGAAATATAGGGAGTCCACGTCCATACTGCAGACCAGTGTTTCTCAAAGTATCACCCTTGGATCATGTAAATCAGCACCGGGTGTGATGCTAATTATAAATGCAGATGCCCAGGCCCCACTGACTATTCTAACACAGTATTTGGGAGCACACTCAGAAATGTACATTTTTAACTGGTTCTCCCAGGATGACTGCAGCTGCATGCAGTTAAATAAGCATCCCCATCCAGTACTATCACTGAGGTTTCAGGTGTGCAGCTGTCCTGGGAACAAGGGGTGTTCGCCTAGACTCTCATGACTCCTGTGTCTTCAGGCATCTTGAGTTTAGTTGCAGAGGTAGCTGATGGTAGGATGAAAAACAAAAGGAAGGAAAAAGGAATACCTGAGTATGTAACACTGGTTGTCATTGCATCTGAGAAGCAAAACAAGGGCTCGATCACAGTAAAGGTATACTATGAACATAGGGGTGCATACATTCTTTCAAAGCAGTGTTTTAGGTTTCTTCAGATATATTCCCAGAAGTGGAATTGCTGAGTCTTTCTTATAAAGCAGTTTCATTTTGAATTTTTGAGGAAACTCCATACTGTTTTCCACAGTGGCTGTACCAGTCTGCAATCCCACCGACAGTGCACAAGGGGAGGGTCCCTTTTCTCCGCATCCTCACCAGCTCTTGTTGTGTGTTCATTTATTGATGGTAGCCATTCTGACAGGTGTGAGGGGATATCTCCTCATGGTTTTAATTTGCATTTCTCTGATGATTAATGACTTTGAGCATCTTTTCATATGTCTATTGGCCATCTGTACTCTTTGGAGAAGTATCTATTCAGGTCCATTGCCCATTTTTTAATTGGGTTGTTGAGGCTTTATTTATTTTTTGGTGTTGAGTTTTTACAACTTCTTTATCAATTTTGGATATTAACCCCTCATTGGAAGTTTGTAGTTCACTCTCCAGGCAGTGGTGAGCCACTGAAGGGGGCACAGGGGAGTTAGATGATCAGAACTTGTTTTCAAAAAGTAAAGAAAGAAAGGGAGAACCATCAAGTGAGTTACAAAGGAGAGGGCAATATTTTTGAAACCACAAAATATTTTTTTGCAAGCTTCAAAGTAAAAGGCTTGTGCATGCCTGACTTCAACCAAGAGCAAAGGGCTAGCTAGAGAATTAAAAACAAAACACCCCCTGATGAGAGAAGCACCCCATGAGCACATCCTAATCAAAGCCCTACATTTTATCCCTTCACATCACACGTCTAGGTCACTGTTGGAGGACAGCCCTTTCCTTCCAGGTATTTTCTGTGTGGTTGAGCTGGCATGCAGCTTAGGATTCTTTTGAAGGCTTGTTGGTTGACTCTGTAACCTCAGAACATTCGCTTGTAATTTGATAGTTTTCCAGGGAGCCTTCGTTGCAATCCTGCCTGGCCAGGCTTCTGCTTTGATTATGGAAAAATTCACCTGTCTGGGAGCCTCTTGATATGTTCCTTTGGACATCAGTTGCAATATATAGATATTTTCAAATGCCACTGTAAAAATAGGTAGTAAAATAGTAGTGTCTGCAATCTTCTTTGTTCTATCCCATTTAACAGTTTGATAACTCAAAATTTCTCTCCCCCTTTTTTTTTTTGATGGAGTGATGAAGGATAATTTATTCATTCTTGCACCAGTCATCCAGCAAACACTGAGCCCTCATTATGTGTCAGATGCTCCCCAAGATGTTGGGACTGTGGGATCATGCAACAAGAACATTCACTCTCAAATGCAGAGGGACAGGCATCTATCTACATGGCTCGTTAACGGTTACCTTTTCTCTTAGGACAAAAGCATGATTCTTCCTCTAACCTCTCAGGCCCCATGTTCTAGCCTCACCATCATTTCCAGCCACATCTTCGCTCTTTTTATGTTAAACATGCCAGCCACACTGTTCTTGTTTCTGTGCTTACCAAGATCCTCTCCATCTCAAGAGTTTTTTCCTGTTTGTTCTTTCTGCTTCTAGGAATATCCTTCTGTCTGCAGTTTGTCTGGCTGGCTTCTAGTGATTGTTTACCATTTACCTTAAATTCACACTTCCTTAAGGATGCCTTCTTTGTCTTCTAGGACTAGATTTTTCCCTCTTGCTATGTATTCTCATCACTTCCTGTGTTTTTCCCTTCATAGCACTTACCAGCAGTATAATTGATTATTTTCATAATTGTTGCTTAAAATCTATTTCTAGACCCTAAGCTGCATGGGAATAGGGATAGAGGCTGAGTCATTCATTATGGTAACCTAAACACACTATCCAGCTCATAAATGGTACTTAGTGTAAATTGTTTGGATTATTGAATGAATGAATGAATGAATGAATGAATATAAGATGGTAAGTACAGTCATTGAGTGCAGGGAACATAGGAGGGGTATACCGAACTCAGTTCGGAACGATCAGGAAAGGTCCTGACACCGGTACTTTAAACCTTTTACCTATGTACGGCTCAAAATAATGCCTGTATCTCTTCATAATCCCAAATCATCAACCACAAAATAAACCCTATTGATTATATTTATAAAGATGATAAAAGCTACTACTATTTTAGAAAGAGTGTGAATGAAAGTTATTGGTTTTGTCCTTAAATCTTAGAAGAAAACAAAATAGCCAAAAGGTTTTCAACAGACATTTTCCTAGAGAGTTCACAAAATGGTTAGTGTGTATTTCTTTTGCTTCATCAATTTACATGTAATCCTTTTTGATATTAAGTAAACCTTCTATTACTCAATTTAATAATGTTAACATATCTTAGGGACTAGTGTTATTATTTGCTTCATTTAGTCTTAGTTGTGTATTACTACACCTGCTGTAAGTTATCTTACTTATTTTTATTTGTTTTAAACCTCTCGGTGTTATTGTCCACCAACTCAAATCACATTCTAACCAGGCTATATATTTAAGGCTTTCATATTCTCTTAACCTAGATGATGATATTTGTTATTTTTATTTACCAGTTTTTGCTTGCTTGTTATACATCCTTTAAGATAGTTCATAGAAAAAATTATTATCCAAATTCAGGAAGTTGGGACATATTTGCTACTCTCAATATAAAGTTAGAATCCAAAAGATATATCTGGAATATTGGTTGGACAATGTAGACAACTATATACATGGTGCATAGTAAAAGCAAATCCATTTGAACATTACTCCAGATTATCAGAGACATTCTAGTAATTAATAAAAAATTGGTAGTAAATGAGGAATGGGAAGCAAAAGGACAAGACAAATGTAGACAGATGTAGCACATGAGAAACATTATTGGTGATTGTATTTACAAGTAAAGTAATTAGATATTTTGAAGTCAGAAAATTTAGGGTTTAGCCCATTGAGCGAATTTACAGAGCATTCCCTGTGTGGAAGCCTTTGTGCTATGCACAGTTGGAAATAGTGGAAGAAGGCATGGTCTTTTTTATTTTTTGCAAATTTGAAATTTAGAATGATAAAAACATGCATAATCTAGGAATGAAGAATGCTTAGAATGACATGTTAACTAATAGACACAATTAGTTATCCAGCAGATGGTGAATGAATGAGTCTGTGAGAATTGCTGAAGAGGAGCTTTCTAGAGATGAGTTTTGAGGAAAATTTTGAGGTTGTAAGAAGTTATGGATTTGTAGGGACAAGGCAGGGCTGTGACTTACTTCAACTCAATTTTAATTGGATGAGTAACTCCTTCCTAGGTCCCTATAAGCATATTAGGTTAGCCAATAAGGTGACAATACAAGTACGCTGGGAAATTATGTGGTCTCATGAGCAAGTGGCTGATGTAAAAATAGCGTCAGTCCCTTATTAGCTTGATGCCCGAACAGAACTTCTGCCCAGGTGCTTTTATTTTCATATATTGCTCTGCAAATCTTCACTGCATATGTATATTTTACGTTGTCTCAGTCCTAGAGTATGTAGCATTCTGTGTTTTGCATTTCTCATTTAACTTTACATCATAAACATTTTCTACATTTCTATGTAGTAGTTACAATAATTTTAACAGTATAAAATTCCATCTTGTTGATACATTGCAATTTACTAAATCATTGCCTTATTGCTGCATATTTAGATTACTTCCTGCTTTTATTTTCTTCTTAGTAATGCTGCAATAAATACTGTGTTCATATACTATTTTCCTTCCATTCAATTATTTTTAGAGTACATATTCACAAAAATAAATTTATCAAATCTAAGAGTAGGAACAATTTTATAGTTCTTGCTGTTTGCTATTCTCATTCTAGAAGGAGTCTGCCAGTAGCAATGTATATGGTAGTTGCTTTTCTCATAACTGTGCCAGCAATAGGTTTAATCATTAGAATTTTTTGTTAATTTTATAGGCTTAGAATGACACTAAGATTGATTTAATTCGGGCTTCTTTCTTCCTTGCAAGGATGATAATTTCCTTAATTTGCTTGCTTATTATTTGTGTTCTCACTCATGTAAATTATGTAGTCTTATCATTTGGCTTTATAGCTTAATAGCTCTTTTCTTTCCAAATATAATAATTATTTAAAGGGTGTGAAGTTTCAGGTAGGGCCAAAGGAAATTATTAGCTAAGAGCAAAACAGGAGAACTTTTTTGCTCTTCCCAGATGAAACCTGAGTGTATTTTAATAAATAAACAAATAGATAAGTGGGCTGCTGCCTTGTCTGGTTGAAACGGCAGGTGGTGAGCCCACTTACTTGGACTCCATGCTTCCCTGGATGCAGATGCCTCTCAAAACAATGAGCATTAACATTATTTGGCAGTAGAAGATCCACATACTTGAAAAAATAGCTAATGACTGACATTCAGATCATAAGTTACAGTAAAGCAAAGATAGTATCTCTTATCATAGAGACACTATAGAGTTTCACTGTAGATTTTCTGAAGGATCAGCCACGCAAAAATATTTTTTTATTCAGTTCAGTAAACACTTTATAAAGACAACATGTGGATTACTAAGAAGGATATGAAAATGAACCTGAGCAACTTTCAATATAGCAGGGGAGATAAGAAAAGTACACAAATGGCAATAGGATACGGAATTATGAGAAAATTCTTTAACTGGAGAATAAATAATTTTATTTGCATATAGAAGAGCAAGAAAATTACTTTATTGGGTGTGGGAGCAGAGATCATCCTCTAAGAATATTAATGTGATTCCAACAGATAAAATTTGGAGTTGGGAGAGGGTATTTATTCTGAGAAGAAAGAAAGAGGCAAGGGTTAGTCATGGCAGCAGGTATGACAAGGGGCGATGGAAGGATGGACAGAGTTCAGATCAAGCGAGAGGGACCGGCTAGACTAGTCACAGGAGAGAAGAGGGAGAGGTATGGCTTAGGGAGGCTGTAACTCCTTGCTTTGGGAATGGAGCTATTTGAGGAGGATGGTGCCAAGATCAAAGCTGTCTTTATACCATTTCCAGCATATTTTTAATTGAATTTATTGGGGTGACATTGGTTAATGAAATTATATAGATTTCAAGTGTGCAGTTCTGTGATATATCATCTAAATATTGCATTGAGTGTCTACCACCCATAGTCAAATCTTCCATCACCACGTATTTGGCCCCCTTTACCTTTTCTGATCCTTTTAACCCCTTTTGCCTTTGGTGACCATCATACTGTTGTCTCTGAGTTTTGTTTGTCTTGTTTATTCATTTGTTGCTTTCTGTTTTATATCCCATGTATCAGTGAAATCATATGGTTCTTGGCTTTTTCTGTCTGACTTATTTTGCTTAGTGTGATATTTCGAAGATCCATCCATGTTGTCACAAATGGAAGTATTATCTTTTTTTTTGTGGCTGAGTACTATTCAATTGTATATATCTACGACATCTTATTTAGCCAATCACATTTTTAAGAAGTAGTGAACTTTCCTTTTGCAGCTTCCACCTTTACAGTTTTTCAAGAATATCCTGTAAATTGTTTGTAGACATGAGAAAGAAAAACATGATACAGTGGAAAGGGAACTAGACGGAGAGTCGTGAAACTGGATTGTAGTCACAACATGCTGCCAATCAAAAGGAAAGTAAAAGGCAGTATAAGCCTTTCCCTTACCTGAAGTGTATTTTAAAAGAAGGAATTTTGGTCATGCACCTGTAGCCTGCATTGGTTTCACATAGAGGAATTTGCAAGCTGGTGGATTTGGTGGTTATTTTGAGTGAGACCAGAATGTCTGAGCATCATGGTTGTATGAGAAACATCATTTGGTTTCCAGAGCCTGGGTCATGTGTTCGGGGACCAGTGCTCCTTTCTGCATTTCCCAGGCCTGCTCATTGGAAGGTCAAAGCAAGTCATGGTCTTTTCCCATAGAATCCCTTAGGACTACTACTTTGCTTTTATTTTCTTTGAGTTTGGCTCTTTGACCTATCGCAGATGGGCAATGATGGAAAGAAAGGGCTAGTCCCAAATGTAGAGGAGATGTGGTGATCAATTGAAATAATGTAAATGGATGTGCTTTGTCACCCAAAAACTGTTGTACACAAAAAAGGGTTATAGTCCTAGTGGCCTTAGCATTTTTACTCCAAGTGACCGCTCCTTGAGAGTGGCTGTTTGGGTGGCCTAGATCAGAGCTTTTGGCCAAAGCAGATGAGGCTTTAATTACTAGCTTTATTTTTAACATTTGTATGTTATGGACAAAATAGCACTAACTTCCGCTGACCACAGAGGCTTGTCGTAAAGCTTCCGTGGGATAGTACACGCAGATCTCCAAGCCCAGCCTCGCAGTGAGTATGTGATCAATATGAGCTTCAGTGATGGTGGTAGTGATGGTGACGTCAATATCATTCTAAAGCAAAAGCCAGAGAAAGCCACAGAACAACCCAGGGTCCGTTACCTGTCACTTTTAGCAGGAAACCTAACTTTGAGCAGGAAAAAACATGAAAGCTAAATTTTAAAACAACAAATGGATATCCTGAATCTTCAGAAACTCCTTCTCTTTGACTTAGGGTTTTTTTTTTTTTTTTTCACATCTAGGAATCTCTTCTAAGGTAATTACCACAGATTAAGGCAAACGCTTCTATACCACAAATAGTCATTGAAACTTATTTTTAACAGTGGCAGTTAATGAGTCTACCTGTCCAGCCACAGGAGAATGCTTTAATACATTAGATTAACACTTAGATAGGATGATATTTACTTTACAGAAAAATGATAAAATTATGATTCAAAACACTATGTGGTGACAGAGCAGATGCCAGGATGATGGAAGTGATTACGTGGGGCCCCTGAGCAGGTCAGGCTCACAGACCAGTAAGCACAGAGAGGTGCATCATTAAAGGAATTAGTGGACTTAGATCTAACCATTTAAACCCAGAGTCAGCTCAGAAAGTGGCCACTCTTCCAGCTGAATCAGCTAAACGGTAGGGAACGGTTTGGGTTTTAGCCAGTCACCCTCTCAGCCTGGCACGTGTGCGCTGGATTCAACCTGGTCAAGTTCACGCAGAGATGCTGAAAATACCCTTGAGATGTCCTGAAATTGACTATGAAGCACACTAAATAAGATTTGTTGTCTGTATGCAGGACAATGATTATTTTGCACAGTGGGTTTGAGAAATACTGAACCAGATTAAATAATGGAACACAAATAAAATCTATAGGCAGTTGTTAGGATAATCCCCAGCATCGAGGGAGAGATAGGTGGAGAATTCTAAAGTGTTTCTGCTCCACTGCCGAGCTTTCTCCACTGTGTTTTAATATTGTCTCTATAACTTGGATGTACGTTGATAATTTTATTTGTTCTTGTGAGCATTGTCTGAGATAATTTATAGGGAAACATCCACCCCAGGGACTGGCATATAGTAGATATTTACTACCGATTAATTGATCCACAGCTCAGCCTTGCTTGGTCCTGTCTGCATAGACATTGTGCTGGGGAGAGTTACAGCCAAGTGCTCGCCTCCTGTGTCTTGTCTTTCTTCATGGAAGTGCTGCTAAGGAACTCCGAGCAGCTACCGCTCCCAAGTGCTTGGCCATCTGTCTCCTCTTGGGAATCAGCCCATGAGCTTAATGGCGTATCATGTGGCTTCAGTGGGAGACAGCAAATGTTAGCACAGGGTTCTGGACAAGGCTGTAAGGTGCCCAGAGGAGAGGCAGACTCGTTTCTGGAAGCTAGCAGCACATTCAGGTTTTTTGCTATATGTTAAAAACTGTAAGTGACAGCGGTACACACTGGCTTCAGTATTTAAAGCCAGAGAGAGCCTCTCCTGACCCTTTGTCTCTGAGTGTGTCACCATTTCTAGCTTGTCTGTGCCCTACACTCTCCTGGAGCTCAGGGCTCTTCAGCTGCAAATCCCTATTTGAGGATCCTGTTCTAATCCCAGATTACCACACTGGGAGAGCTGGGGCAGACTGAAGGGGTGGGGGAAGGAAATCATTAGCCTGTCATGAGTCACCGGGACCTGATAGAAAGTCAGATTAGGAAGGGCTTAAACCGATTGGAGAGCCGGGTGTTAATCTTAAATATTTCCACTCTGCAGAACTTGCCTGGAGGTATTTAACATTCACCAGAGATAGGCATCCCCTCTCCAAGAAATGATACCTTTCTGTAAAAAGAATAATGAATTATGTGAGGATTGATTTTCAGGATGGACTCTAGACCGGCACAGTAATTAAATATGCAGAGTGCTGAGCAAGGCTGTCTGGATTCTGAGCCTAGTGTTTCAGCTGGGTCGCTTCACCTCTCTGTGCCCTTGTTTCCTCATCTGTAAAAAGGGGACTATGATGACACGACTTCCTACATTTTTTGTTTGTTTTTTTTGTTTGTTCTGAGAATAGTGAGCTAGCACTTAAGACAGAATCTGGCAAAGATTGAGCACTCAGTGTGAGATACTATTATTATTGTGATTATTATTATGACAAGTAGAAGTTGGTGGATATTGGTATATGTAATCATTATTCAATCTCCTACTATTAAAATATTTTTATTATTAAATATTTGAGAAAATACTTATTTTAAAAGGCAAGTTGCTTATAAGAAAATAAATTAATTTATTTTATATGCACCATACTTACTTCTTCAAATTTAATTGTTTTTTAAATTTGAGTGAGCTGTCATAAAATGTACATTTCATAAAATGCCTTCACATGCATTGCTCTCTCCAAGCCCCACAAGAAAGGGGAAGCAGAGGCCCTGGGAGATTAGGTTATTTACTCCAGCTTCCCTGAAATGGTGAGTGGTTGAGTTCAGACTTGAACCTTTGTCTTCAGGCTCCATGTTCATCATCTAACGGGTACGCTGAGTGAGAGGAGCCCAGTGTGGCGAGATCGCACAAGCATTAGGGTTGCCTGGATCCTGAGTTGAATGGCAGTACTGCCACTCAGTGTATATCATGGCTGACAAATTGTCTGCCATCACTAAGCCCGAATTTCCTAATCTGTGAAAGTTAGAGAGTGATGCCTTTTCTAGACTTGCTGTGCAGTTAGAAACCAGCCAGATCACAGGTAGGGAAAGTGCTAGTCCAGCTCCAGGTTCGCAGCTATTACTCAGCTAAAGATAGTTTCTTCCTTCATTTCTTCAGCATAGATAACGTGCCTGGTTGAGTGCCAAATTCATTTTTTCCCTAAACCGGTATTTCTTCACTGAAAGCCCGTATCACAGTTTGATTCCAGTAGCACCAAGACCTCTTGTAATCCACACGATTCCATTCCCAGCCACCCAGGATGATTCATGCTCTTCTGTGAAAAAGGAGAAGAGACGGGGAAGGGCAGGGCAGCCGGGAGAGTACAGAAACAAAGCCAGCCTCCTCCAGACGTAGAGAACTTGCCCACTCCCTCAGCAGCTGAGCAGTGAGGGGAAAGGTTCCCAAACAATGACTTCATCATCTGTTTGCTCCTGCGAAGTGGGTGTTCCAGACATAAAAATAGAGGGAAGGTGAGAACATGGGCTCTGTGGGTAAATGGTGATGTTTCCTAATTTATTCAGCATTAACATTTTGATTGTGGAACAACTACTTAGCCTAGGGGGTCTTTGGATTAGACCGTGTGTTCCCAGTGCTTCACTAACATATGGTGCTGGGATTTTAAGGTGAAGTGATGGAAAAAGCAGGAGAATGTTTAAGTTGTTAGAAGCATGTCAGAGAGGTGCAAGTATTTCACCTGTTTACACAGTTGGGATTATTTTGTACATTGATGTATTTTGTTGTTGTTGTTGTTTTGGTAAGTCCAGGATCAAAGAATGCAAGTAAGATATTTCTCATACCCTTGACTTTAATAATAACATAGTGAGTTTTAAAGAAACCTTCATGGAAAAGGTGAATCCTATTGCCGGTATAAGATGCAATCTATTAGAAAGTCAAGTGACTCTTAATGCCGAGGTCTGTCAGGAAAAAGCCCAGCCATTGTAATATAATGAAAACAGTTTGTACAACATCAGTGTAAACTGGCAGCCAAGGAGAGTGAACTGGAATACACATGCCTGAACAATGACAACTTCATTGTACTAATCAGTAGACACAGTAGATGCCTTTGAACATGTGTACTGGGTGGCTGTCACATTCAAAATGACTGAGTGAATAGAGCAACAAATCTGCATCAAATTTTTCCTTGAGCTTGAACATTCCTCTGTGGAAACTATTTGGATGATTCAGAAGGATTTCGGGCCGATGCAGTGAGTGCAACACAAATAGTGTAGCACAAATGCTTCAAAGATTGTTGCAAATCTGTTGAAAGTGATCCACATTCTGAGAGGCCTGCAACAAGCAGGACACCTGAGAATGCTGAACGTGTACGGGCTGCAATCAACAAAGATCAGCAGCTGACTGTGTGAGAACTAGAGGTTGATCTGGGGATTCCAAAAACTACTGTGTCAGAGATTTTGATGCGGGATCTTGGCATGAAACGTGTCATAGTAAAATTTGTTTTGTGGCTTCTGCTACCAGAGCAGAAGGCACATCGTGCTGCAGTTGCTAACGATTTGATTCAAACTGCTACCAATGAACCAGATTTCCTCAAGAAGGTCGTAACCAGAGATGAATGGAGAGTCTATGGTCATGATCTGGAAACAAAGGCCTAGTCATCTCAGTGGAAGTCACTGGGTTCTCCATGCCTGAAGAAGGTGTGGCAAAGTCGTAGCAAGATCAAGCCATGTTGACTGTGTTTTTGGATTGGGAAGGTGCTGTCCATCATGAGCATGCCTCTCCAGGCCAAACAATCAATACAGAAACTACCTCAGTGTTCTTCATTTGTTGAGAGATGCAATAGGATGAAATGGCCGCAGCTATGGGCAACTGTCAATTGGCAACTTCATCATGACAACACACCTGCTCATGCATTACTGTCTCGTGCAGAATTTTTTGGCAAAATGTGAAGTTACCCAGGTGACTCACCCCCTTAACAGCCCAAATTTGGTACCCTGCAACTTGTAGCTTTACCTAAAACTAAAATCACCTTTGAGAGGGAAGAGATTTCAGACCATTGATGAGATTCAGGAAAATTCGATGGGGCACCTGATGGGGATCCCCAACAAGGGATTTTGCAGAGTGCTCTGAGCAGCGGAAGAGACACTGGGAGAACTGTGTGAGGTACCAAGGTACTTACTTTAAAGGGAGCTGAGGTACCATTATCCTATGTAGAATGCTCCTTGTATCTTGTATCTTCTTCAATAAATGTCTCTCTTTTTCATAGTACAGGGCTGGATGCTTTGTATACACACCCAGACCTGCCTGTTGCTCCTCAAGTGCCAGGCTTCCACTCCAGACCATCCACCTTTGTTCCTTACCAGGATTGCAGCCTTGGGCTCCCAGCTGGGCTCTCCACATCCTCTCTTTCCACTTCAGAATTCATTTTCTCCTCCTCAGCTTGGATAATCGTTTAAAAGCATAATTCAGGTCTTCTCTGCTTAGAATCTTTCAGTGGCTTCCTATTTTACTCACTGCACTTACAATAAAATCTAAATATACTGTCATGGTCCACACGGGGCCCGACCCTTCTGTTTCTCTAATTTCTCTCTTACTGTCCCCACCCTTGCACCATATATTCTACTTGCTTTTAGCTTTCTTTCTGATCCTGGAGTCAGCCAGACTTCCTGCTGGTCCACCTGTGTAGCATTTGCCATTCTCTATGCCTAACCCAAAACACACCCTAAATGCAACCTCAGCCTGAAACACCCAGCCCTTCACAAGCAAACTTCTGGTGTTGAGGAACTCTCCTGGCTAGGAATTCTCCTGTTAGTTTGACAGTTTTGCCTTTTTCTGTTGTTGTTCTGTCTCCAGTAAGGAGCTGAAAGACCTGGCCCTGACTTTTGAAATGGCACTTGAAGGTAATGGTCAAGTTATTTCTCATACTTTTCTCTGACAAGGTAATTTAGAGGTGAAAAAAGTCTCCTTTGAATCGTTCAAAGGAGATGCAGATTCCCTTGTACCGGGGATAGGATGAACTACACACCTTCCTTGGCATTGGCAATAAATGTCTAGGTAGCTCACTACGTGGGCATCTGTTCTCTGAGCCTGTAGTGTGGCAAACAGTCCTCACATCGCCCCATGTTCAGGGGGTCAGTTTTTAAGAAAACCCATGAATTTTAAAAATATCTCCTTCTCTGAAACTCTCCTAGGCATTATTCTCCCTTGTACATGTTGGAAGTGGCTGCTGTCTGACTCCCACAGTCAGCACAAGACCTTTCTCTCATCCTGAAGCCTGCAGAAGAGATGGCCTCCGCCCTGGGCACACTGAACTCTTCTTTTCTTTAAGAAAGCAATGGCTGTGTTTATCAATATTTCCAGGGAAGAAAGAATAAGATGAAAGCTGGGAGAATATTTATCACACCCTCAGGCCTCGAAGGAGGCTGCTAAGAGCCGAGTTTGGGACACCTGGTTTGTGAATGAGAACCCGTAGCCTGTTTGGGGATCCCCACTTTGGAGGGGATTGATTGAATAGCCAATCAGGAAACTGGTGTGGCTGTTCCTTTATCTGCATGTTGATCATCATTTTCTTTTTTAAAAACATTTTTGGTCTGGGAAAACTGTCGATGATATGTAATTTAAAGGACAGAATTTCACACAAGAATATTAGAGGGTTGCCTGGGACAAGCCCTGGGGTGAAGAGCCTCAGGCTGTGCTACGGATTGGGTGTCATGTAGATCATACTTAGGGTTAACACTCGTCCAGCGCCTGCGGTGTGCCTGACACTCTGCGAGGATCTTTAAATACAGCCTCTTATTTAAATTCACCAAATACTCAAAATAATGATGGTGACAGTGACATCATCTATTTATAGATGGGGGAAGGGAGGCCCAAAGTGGCCTGATACTCTCCTCCAAGTCACTCCGCTAGCAAGTGGTTGAGGTCAGATTTACATCCAGTGTTGTCTGCCAGGGAGTTGCAGGGTGTGAATCTACTGGGGCTGTCGTAACAGAAGGTCACAGAAATCAATTTTCTCACAGTTCTGGAGGCTGGGAGTCCAAGATCAAGGTGCTGGCAGAGTGGGTTTCTCCTGAGACCTCTCTCCTTGACTTGCACACGGCCGCTTTCTCTGCGTCCTCATGTGCTCTTTACTCTATGCCTATTACTCCTGGTGTCTGTCTTTTTTAAGAACAGCAGTGCTATTAGATTAGGACATCGCTGTTATGACCTCATGTAACCCTAATCACATCTTTAAAGGCCCTGTCTCCAAACACAACCGCAGTGGGGCGCCGGGGCTTCAACACATGGATCTGGGTGGGAGGGACGCAACTCAGTCTGTAATGGAGCCAGTGCACTTAGCCAGTGTATTCAGCTCTTGCTGTGATATTAAGGCTTTGATTAAAATCATTATAACTTCTCTGGCCCTAAATCTGCCATGGAAAAAAATTTAAATAACTTTATTGATGTATTATTGATATGCAATAAAATCTACACTGATTCGTTTTAAAGACTTCTCTCACTCTAGAAAACTTACAACTGTGAAATAGAGACTGCAGAGTTCACCAACAAGTTTACTCATTATTGGTCTGCAATTAAAAGGGGGTTATTGTAACGCTGCCTCCTATGAAGGCATTTCTCTGGGGCCCCATCAGAGCTGCACTCTCTGATCGCCAGTTTCCCAGGGTGCTCTTGGCAGCTCTGTTTTTCAAACACAGAAGAAGGAAGTTCTTCTCACTTCTTTATGACTTTACCCAACAATTACTGCTTATTTGATGTATGCCAGGCATCTATTTTTCAAGCATAATGCTTGTTATATATGAGTTACTCTGTGAAGGCCATACATTCGGTGTATGATTTAGTCCTTCAGTAAGATACAGGATTGTGCAGAATGGACAGTTGAACTTCTCTGTAGTTAAATGATTTGCCAGAGGTCAACCAGCTGGTACTTGACGTCAAGTCTGTGTGATTCCTAAGCCTGGGTCCTTAGTCCTTAAGCCACTGGGATAAACTGTTACTTTTGCTCTTGCAAAGACTCCCGTATGTCTTCTTCTGCTCTTGTCATTTCAATTTTTGCTCCCATTGGCTGCCTCTCCTGGGTATCTGTGCCTCTCCTTTCCCCCTCACTTTCCACTCCGAGTTCATTTCATCTTGTACAATACACACAATACGAAAAAGGGAGCTCTGCCTCTGTTTTTACTTGGAAGTTTAATTGCATTGCCTCCTTTACCCTCTTGCTGATTAAATAGTGGCAAACGTAGGAATTATTGTCAGATGGATAGGAGTAAACAGGTTGAGAAGGGCATGTGCTTATTGAAGGATGCTTACCTTTTTCACTGACACTACCTGGACTTTGGTATGCTATTGCTTTGTGCTTTTCATTATTTTTAATTCCAGTTTACAATTAGAGCTTGCAAATTGAATTGCTTTCTCTGAGGAGCTACAATTTCTCTATTTGGCAAGTACCACTGCCCCCACTTCCCGCCCTGCTCGGCAGCAATTAACATCGTGGATTTTGTTCCCTTGTACTGCAAACTCAACTGATCGATGCAATCATGGCCATACTCACTCTAGAAAACTTACAGTTATGAAATAGAGACTACATAGTTCACTAACAAGTTTACTCATTATTGGTCTGCAATTAAAAGGGGGTTATTGTAACGCTGCCTCCTATGAAAGCATTCCTCTGGGGCCCTGTCAGAGCTGCACTCTGTGATCGCCGGTTTCCCAGGGTGCTCTTGGCAGCTCTGTTTTTCAAACACAGAAGAAGGAAGTTCTTCTCACTTCCACAGAGTAATTGCTTCCACGGAGTCTGTAGGGAGAGTGGCTGTGAGTGGTGCTCTGCTTAGTGAGGAGAATGCAGGTTCTCGAGGGAAGGACACAGGAACTTAGGCAATGACCTTGGGGATTAAAGAGCCTGCCCTCTTCCCTTGCACTCAGAAGTCTTGGGATGTGTACAGAAGCTGTTAAGGGCCCTGCTGTTGGAAGTATCCTCTTTGGAGTCGGGATAAATTCAAAGATTTGGTTATTTATTTTAGCTCATAGATGCTGCAAAGGGAACCTTATTAACCCTGGATATTCTAGCCCAACAGCAGCTCAGCTTTGATTGTTTTTATTAGTGAAAAACTTCATAGTCAGTTCTTCAGGACTTCAGTTCCAAGTTTCATCTCAAAAGACTGAATGGATTTTAGTTTCACAAAGGAAAAAGGGGTTAGTCTCATATGGAGAGACCCCAGGGTGCAGGCTGAGAGCCAGTGTAGCTGTGTGGGTGGTAGGTGTCAGGTCCCAGGACATGTTTGGGAATCCAGCCCGAGATGACCTCTCACATCCATTCTGTTCCTGAGGTACATGGCCCTCTGCACCTCCAGCCTCACCCCTCAACACTCCCCATGTGGGAGTACTCTGCCTCTCTGCGATGTTTCCAAACCTGGTGGTCCCTCGACATCCCAATGCTTTTATGCCTCTCTGTCTTTGTATCTTCTCTTACCTATTCCTGGGAAACTCTTCTCTGGTCTTCTCTCTGATCAATCCCTCGCTTGCCTTCAGGATGCAACACAAGCATCACTATCTTTCTATATAGCAATCCCTATCCCAGACACTGAGTTAGGGGCTCCGCTCTGCTGCTGACGCTTACCTTTACTATAGTACCTGTCACACTGCATCATAACCCTCGGCTGCCTTGTCCTTCCCCCTTATGTGAGGTCCATGCCAATGCCATGTTTATTTCTAAATCATGTGTAGAGGATGTAAGTCTCATGTAGAGGACATTGTTGAATAGATCAAGGCAACAAAATAGCACTCAATTCATTTTGTGTCTAGATCTATAGGTTTTGGGAAAATGTTATTTTGATCAGCATTTAAAATTTCGGTAAGATTATATTTTTTAAGCTCTACAGTAAGTACCTAGTTTTCTCTCTTATGTAATTTCTCAGCTATGCTTTTTCTAAGAATCATACATACTTTTCATATTACCAACGAACATGTGCATTTGTTTTTAAGAAACACAGTATTGCACTAAAGTTTACAGTTAATACACAAAGGAATGATTATGCAATGCTTATTTTTGTAGAAAATACAATGGATAGGGAAATCTATTATGTGAATGGTTTGTTGAATCCTATACAGCCACTGTGCCTTTTATTTGTAAATTTAAAGGTTTTTTTTTCTGGTGGTAATGGCTATTCAAGAAACCTCCTTTCCAATGGAGGGTGCTGCTACTCCACCAGCTGCAATGGACCCCAACAGATGAAGACATCAAAAGAGTTGTTCTAAGTGCATCCCAGCTGGCTCCTTGCAATTATGATTTATGTTCAGCTGGAGCTCAATTTGAAGAATCTTAAACCACAGGGGAAAAGGCTGCTGGACTTGTTACATGCTATATTTCGGCACTTTCCAGGCTAGCCGGGTCTCACAGAGCTGTGTCCGGAGAGCCTCCCACGTTGCCCACGCATGGGGTGTGAGTGCCTTTGCCTTGCAAGGAAGCCACTTGTGCTAAGTGCGTTACTATTTCACTTTCTCTTCCTAATAATTTTAGACTAGGTCTACCTCCTTGGCCTCTGGCTATATGAGAAAAGTGAATATGGAATGTAAAGTGATTAATAGTTTCAGCGAATGGTGTAGAGAATGTGTTTTCTCAGGAACGTGATGCTGAGGTGTGGACGGAGCTCAGCCTTCTCTTCATGCTTCCTTGCTTGTGTTTGTGGTCTTCACTTAGCCTTGACCAATCTTGCCATTTCTCTGCCTACTTAACCCTCATCATTACCTAAAAGTCAGCCCAGATGCCCATGTAGAATTAAATACTCATTCCCATTTTCTCCCCTAGCTACTTTCTTAATTATTAATGGTACTTGCTTTATTTTGTCTTGTATCATTATTAGCTGTTCACATACTTGTCCACCCTCAAAGACTGAAAATACCCCAGGGCAGGGACTGGGTCCTGTTCACCTGTACATTCATATATGCAGATGAGTAGACTGCATATAAAACGGACCCAATAAGCATTGATTGATTTGGAATGAGAATCGTACTACACGTAAATTTTGAACCTAGAGTAACTAAATAATCACAGCTGAGTGGACCCTGTAGAAATGTAGTTGTCTGTATGTATTGGAAAGATTAAGAAGGATACAACGTGTATGATGGGTAACATCTAACTAATTTTGTGGGGGCATAGTGGATGTGCCCCAGTTGAGGAGAGGTGTTTTGCTGACTTTGCCATCCAGTGGCACTCAGAGGTTTTGCTGATGTTTTTTCCTCCTGGCTGTGACATTAGTGTTTAGATGGTGGCAGAAGGACAGTGCCATGCTTTACGCCCTGTCTGGCTTATGTCAGGTACCTTGGACAGTCCTTTAATGTTTTTTCAGTTACACCTTTTCTTCTTTGTGACAAGGTCCAGCAGGGTTTGGTTTCCGATGAGAACTCTTTCTGGCAGGCAGCTGCCTTCTCCCTGCACCCTCACAAGGCCTTTCCTCCAAGTGCACACAGGGAGGGAACGCTGGTGTCTCTCCTTATAAGGATACTAAATACAGAACCCACTGGACCAAGGCCTTACCCTTATAACTACATATAAAATTGCCTCCTTCTAGGCCCTATTTCCAAATTCAGTTACATTGTGGTTATGCTTTCAACATACGAAGTTTGGGAGGACCCAATTCAGTCCATAGCACTTAGTATGGAACATGATATATGTCTTTTATATTAGAATATCAACTCTTTATTACAGATGTTTTAGTGCTGCTTTTAATATGTCACTTGATGGAAAAATATTTATGGTTCATTTCCTTACATAGGATTTTTAAATATATAATTTCTGATTTGGCAGGGGCCTCATAAAATAAGTTTATAACTCAGTGCTTCCCGAAACTGACACAAAGGGTTATAGGTCATGGCACCCAGCACCCTGCCCTCTGCATGCATCTCTCACACCCACCGCGCCCAAGCCCTCTCCCGTATTGTAGCGCAGAGCAGAGAAGCTCAGAAGGCCAATTGTCATAAAAACAATCAGAGTAAAAGCTCCTCTAATGTGATTCAGCCTACTTCCCCTGTGTAGGAGTCAGCCAGGAGCCTTTTAAGTCATTTCGAGTTGGTGGCTATGCTGTTTGGTGTGGAAATGGCTTCGGCTCGTGTTTAGACTGCATCCGGGGACTTCAGAACAGAAAACCGTTAGGCCTGTCAAGACCAAGTTCTAGTGGACACATCTGGAGACTTCATCCTGTTTGGTTTTCTCCTTTCCTTTTCTTATTATGAAAAATTGAAACATATACACAATTAGAGAAAGTAATGTTATGAAATTTGTGAACTCATCCCCCAACCTCACCTCCTACCCACATTCTCTCCTCTGTCCCAATGGACTGTTTTGAGGTCAGTCCTTTATATTGTACCATTTTATTGGTAATTATTTCAACAACTATCTCTAAAATATAAGCATTTTTGGCTAGTGTAACCAGAGTGTTAATATCCCACTTACAGATTTTAACCATTCTTATATATTATCAAATACACTGACTGTTTAAATTTTGCCTGTTGTCTCATAAATCCCTTTTTAAAATTCATTCAAATCAGAGAGCTTCACACTGGATTTGGTAGCTATGTCTCTTAAGTTTCTTTTAGTTTATAATTTTCTCTCTTCTCTTTTATTATAATTTCTTTGTTGAAGAAACTAGGTCATTGTCCTGTAGTTCCCCATATTCTGTATTTTGTGGATAGTCTCCCCATGGTGCCAATTAATATGCTCACTCTTTGTGCTATAGAGTTGTGTGGGTTTCGACAAATGGATGCTGTGTGGCCACCATCGCGGCGTAACACAGAACAGCTGTACCACCCTCAAGTCCCCTGTGCTTCACTTGCTCAGCATTTCCCCTGTTTAACAGATGCATGGTTTTCAAATATTTCTCCAAGCCTGTGGCCTGACTTTTGATTTTTTAAGTTTCTTTCAAAGAGAAGATTTTAATTTTAATAAACTCTAAGTTATCAATTTTTTCTTTCATGGATTATGCTTTTTGATATATCAAAAAACCTATTGCCAAACCTAAGATCACATAGAATTCCCCCTGTGTTTTCTTCTAGAAGTTTTACATGATTGCATTTTATACTTAGGTCTATGATTCATTTTGAGCTAATGACTTGTGAAAAGTATGAGGTCCTAGTATAGAGTCTGAGCTTCAGGTGTTTGTATGTGCAAATTCAGTCATTCCAGCACTGCGGGAAAAACGGCCTTCTCTCTGTTACTTTGTTTTTGCTCCTTTGCCAAAGATCACTTGCCTCTATTTGTGTGTGTATGTTTCTGGGCTCTCTTTTCTGTTCCCTTGGTGTGTGTGCCTATTCCTGCACCAATGCCATGCTGTCTTGATTACTGCAGCTTTATAGTAAGTTGTGGAGTTGGGGGATGTCGGTCTTCTGACTTTGTGTTATCCATTCTGAGCCTTTGCCTTTCCATTTAAACTTCAGAATCAGTTTATTGACATTCACAAAATAGTCTATAATTAAAAAATCTTAATTTTGTAAAACATTTATGCATTTCAAAAGTCAAATCTATGAAATGCTCACTTTTGTCTCCTCCATTCTTTCTTCTCTATGCCCTGAGAAGATGTATTTAAACACACACACACACACCTGCATACTATTCTGTTATGGCGGCCCAAGCTGACTCAGACAAGTGATACAAGTGCGTTGAACTCTAGGACCCTCTCCTTCAGCCCAGCATGAGGGTAGACTGGAACAGAAGGCGTACCTTCTGATTGTGAGTTAAGAGGTTGGATGTTGAGTGGGGTTCTCCTGTTAGGACATGATTAGCCCCAGGAGTAGGCCTGCACATTGGACTCCCGGTGGCTTTCTAAATCTTGGTTCCTGCCTCTCACAAAGAACAGAAGCACTTTCCTTGACTTAGTCCCACTGGACACCTGTATATTCTTCTAGCAAATTGTGCATCCTGACAGCTCCCTGCCCCCACCATGCACAGTATGTGTCAAGCTAACATGAAGTGAGTTACTAGTACATGCAAAAGCCCTTGATTAATGTAGTGTTTTACTTTAAACGAACACAACGAACTAGTCTTACAGTGAGATCATCTAGCAGATCTGATATTTTGAAAGTCAAGATTAATTTTCTCTTCCATTTAGAATAAATGTCAAATTTTGAGGGGAAAAAAAAAACCCACACTCAGCTCATGAAGGTTTTGCATTTATCTTGGGTTGGCATTGTTCCTCTTGAGTTTGTATTCCTTCTTTGCACATAGCCCTGCTATATTTCCCCTCTTCATTGCAAATGCTCCATTTTCCTTAATTAAGTTTCTCCGCTTAGTGAGTAAAAACTAATCTTAAGCAAGTTTGTTAATTGCCAGAGGATGTTGCTAAGGCTTAATGCATGGTTTTATTTTTATAGACAAAGCTGTGTATATAACATCTTAGAAGAGTGTTGTGACTGAGGGATACTGAGAAGAGGTGTAATTCATTAATGAACACCTCTTACTATGACAGAAGGGGAGCAGATTCAATAGCAGATGGAGGCAAGAGGAGGAAATGGCCTTAGAGCATTGTCATCCTGATTGCTTTCTACCAGGACTTCCGTGGGGAAGGTCGGTTCCGTGCCCTCCTCCTCACCGTACGGTGCTGGCAAGAACACCAGCAGACGAGGAGTGGTGGCTCGCCCAGCTCCACGTGTTCAGTTACAAATAGTGCCATACGGAGCAGTCTCATTTATTTCTAGGAATATCACAGGAATGGCTAGTTCCCATAATCTGTGCCAGTTAATGTGTGGGTGACGGTTACTTTATTTTTCTGTGTTTCCTTCATCTTTAAAAGGTCACTAATTTGCCTTGGCTTGAATGAGGTGATGCATATGAAGTACTTGGCATAGTCATTTTTCAATTTATAATAACTTTTACCATATTTTAATCCACAAATCCCATGTAGCTACTGCCTTTCACATCATCTTTGTGGCTTAGTAGTTTGGTTGTTATGGTAGAAAAGTGGAAGTTACGTGACTTCTTGTCAATGGATTTTGGACAAAAATTAAGGGGTCAAGTTTAAGGCCCATGACTGGTTTTACAAATTACCAATGAACAATTTCATTACTACCCCTTTTCTCCATAAATGTGTAACCTCTTCAGCCCGCTTACCCATCAGCGAGCACATAGAGCTTGGAAGTATTTCATGGTTGTAACCATAGCAGTGACAAGAGGGAATGCTTTTAGGAAGATATCAAATGGCTTTTTGTGTTTCATATAACCTCACAGGAAGCAGAGGCTAGGAGTACCTGCCAGAACTAATTCATTACCTCCCGACCCATTTTTCATGCCAGCTGGGGCTCACAGGGCACCAGGAAAGACTCCAGCCTGAATTCTGCCCACTCTGTGGGACGTGGTGCTCCCTTGTCTCTGAGGTTCTTCTATCTCACGTGCATGCTTTTCTTGGCCTCTTGCCCTTGTGTTTTGGTCTGAATAGGTTTGCCCTTTTTTTTTTCTTTAATTCACATATAATCCCGAGAAGAGTGGAACTGGAGTTTTCTTGGTTGGCGAAGTAAATGAATTCTACCGCCGCCCATGCAAGATAACGCCCATGGGTGAAACCAGCATATTGGGGTCGTCTGCAGTGCGAAGTAATTGCTACAACTTTGAAAACTCCCTTAAGAAAGTTACTGAAAATAACTTGAGGAAAACACAGAGTATTTAACCATATCATGGCATTTTTCATGAAGCTAGCAATTGGATGTTAATTTCATTATCATGTCAAACTCAATTACATACTAGATAATCTATTGATCTCTATTGTCCTAATCTATTGATCTGTATTGCCCACATACTTCAGGTCAGTCTAGGAATGAAAAATCAGTCAGTTTGTAATAATTTCCTTTAGATTTTTGATAATACAGATTTTAAGGGGTTAGAAATTTTTTTTAAATGAAGGACATTCTTTTCTCCCTCTTTGAGTCTATAGGCTGGGTGGGACTTTTTCTGTTCTACCTTCTCTGTGAGCATCCATCATCACTTGTGCTGAGTGAAGGGCTTTAATCCATGTTGTTATGTTCTGAGTCCCTATAAAACTTGAAGGTGATTTTTATAAGCCATTGGTCTCATCCACCAGATATCTCTTTGGGTCTAAGAGTTTACACTGATTTTGCTCCCAAACCTCCCCTTGCTATCTAACAATGCATCTCTTTATCTCTAAGGAAATTCACTCAGAATTCTCTGTGTAATACAGAGTAGAGATAAGGAAAATAATATTCTAATGCTAATCCTGCTTAGAGATCTGTTTTAGTTTTTTAGGACCCCATCTTGTAGGCTACTCATTATTTTATTGTGTCATTTTTTTTTCTTTTCTATTCACCCTATAACCTCTCTTTCTTGGGGTAGTGGTAACTGAGTTTGGTTTTTCCCCCCAAGATAAATTTCATAGTTTATAGTCCTCCTTGTAGATGGGATTACTTATTTGAAAATCTGAAGTATAAAATTATGGAGACATGAAAAGTTGTATTTAGTTTTTTTTATACTATTCTTAAAGAGAACAGCAACTAATGTTCCCTGAGTGCTTTCCACACCCTGTTGTTTGGGCCAAGGGTGTGCTGTATGGGGGTGCACACTCCTGTGTGGGTGGCTGTGCATGTGTGTTCACAACTGCATCTCTGTGTGTACGTGAGGGAAAGCTCATTGAATGCTAAAACAGCTCTGTAAAGTTGGGTATAATTATTATCCCCTTTTACACATGAAAAAACAAAAATTTGGAGTGGTTAAGAAACTTACTCAGTGACATATACCTACTACGCAGCAGAATCAGGACTCAAAATCATGCCTGTCAGATGTCACCAAGTCTTGCTTTTAATAACATTACTGCTCTCTTACTGGTTCTTTTCATTTTGCCTCATGGCAGCTATTTGGGGGCGGGTTTAGCTCTCTAGTGGATCAAAGACTGCAAATTCTTCGACACTCTTCCCATCGGGAGGTGGGGTCTGTTTCTCCTTTCTTCCCCACTGGACTTGCCTGTGACTGTTTTGACAAATGCACTGTGATGCAGGTGATGCTGGGGCAGTTCTAGTGCTCACCTTGGAGAGGATTGACAGCTTCCACTTTGATCTCCTGGAGCTCTGGGCCTGAGGGGCCCTTGTGTGGAGGCTCCATCTCACCACATGGAAAGGCCGTATGGAAAGATAGAGAGCTGCCTGACCCATCCTCGGCTGTACAAGCCCTGTCAGCTTTGACCCCAGCCTTCAGGGAATGGCAGTGAGCTTGTCCTGCCATGGTCTGTTCTCATTCCTGACCAGTAGACTCATCAAATAAATAATAAATTCTTGTATCAAAGTGCTCAGTTTTGGCATAGATTGTTAGAGAAAAATAGATCACCCAACTTTGTGAATATAATCTCCAAAAACAGGATTTTTTGTTCCTTTCTCATTTGCCTTCATTTTTCTAGCTCCTAGCTATCGTTCATGTAGTTGCAGCACAATTAACCTTAGTCGACTGAGTGAGTAAATGAATGAGTAGAAGGAATACAGCTACTGGGAAGACGAGTATACTGGTCTCACAGAGCATCTGTTCCAGGTGGTTGTGGGCGAGGCAGATAACAAATACTTCCAGGCGGTAGTGAGGGCTGTGCAGGGCAATAAGGTAGGACAGGAAGATGTTTGTGCAGACAGTGAAAGAGGTTAACTGAATGAGTCATGCAGTCTGTACCTGTATGCTACCTGGGCTGTGGCTTTGCTGCCTAACAACTAAGCCTTTGCCATCTTTGTCCCCTGTTTCCATACACACCAGATCAATTGCAATAGCACATCTGAGAGCATGAAAAGGGGATGGTGCCCAAGCAGAAAGGAAGTCTGGGTAGAAAAGGCCTTGGTTACGATATCACTCAACAGAACTGCTCCCTGAATGTGTTCGTTCTCACGCTTCCAGGATCCTGCAAGTATTGTCCCCTGTGCACGGAATGTTGTTTGTTTCTGAAGGTCCACTCATTTTTTTCTTGTCAAGCTAAATGCTCTATTCTCAGACATATAAATCTCTCTCTCTATGGTGCTACAGCTCTTTGCTTTAAAAGCACCTTTCTTTAATGCTTGCTCATCCTCTCCAATTATAGCGCTGCACCAGCTCTCTGAGAAATCAGTGAGAGTAAGGGATGTGTGTCTTATCATCATTTTCCTGCAGAACTTACTGTAGTGTTTGGCAGTAGCAGATGCTCAATGCATGCTTGTTCAAAGCAAGAAGCAGAGGAAAGAAGTAAGGAAGGAAAAGACCATGCCTCTTCTATAACTTTATTTATGTAGGTCTGGCATGTAGGACATATTCAATAATTAATTGATGAATGAGTGAATGAGTGTGTGAATGAGTTAATTCATGCATGACTAACATTGCACCATTTTCAGTATTTTTAATCTTGAACAAGTTTATTTTTTATTGTAAAATCTCCCTTATTAAATTCCTAAGGGCAAATATATTTCTGCAAGTAGTGAGTTGGCCCCATTAAAAATCTGGGCATCATATTTTTCATAATGTATGGAAAAGACCAGATTACCCAGTGTTGTAAAAAATGGTCACAGAGCATGTCCACAAGTTCTGTACATTTAATTAATGTTGTAATACAAATCAGATTCTCCCAGTGTGAAAGTTGCTTCTGGGAAGTAACTTAGGGATTATTAAGAGCTAATATTCTCTCTCTTTCTCTCAGTCTGTCTGCCTGTGTATCTATGTGTCTGTCTGTCTGTCTATCTATTCTATTTAGATACACAAATAAAGAATTGCAAAAATACATTTCTATTACATGTGTCTGCAGTCTTTACAGTTGACACCTGTGCTTAAAACTTTGCATCCTCACATTTCTGGGAAGTTATTGATTAATTAGGACAAGGTAATGGTGCCAACTGTGCACAATTTTCATTTGAGGAGTGGTTTGGATTACAGAGCGTGAGGTGTAAAGTATGTTAAGATGGCACCAGATGTGACGTCTTTGCTCTAAAATGGAAATGGATTCTGTTTCTGTCATCCCATTATGTCAGCATAGAGTAGTTTAGATATTAATAGACATGCAAAATGCCACCCATCCCTTTTAAATATCATAACTGGCAGAAGTACAAGTGTTAGTGAAGGTACAAAGTTAATTCTGATTCAGTGGAAGAAAATGACCTTGAATGAATTGACACAGTTAAAAAAAAATTAGTGATTCTGATTCAGTCCATTTGAAGAATTAAGCCAAAGACTTTAAACTGGGACATGAGAGTGAGTGACCATATGATTTACTATATAAATATCAGGAATTGAATACTTGTTTGTTATTTGCTGTTTAATTGGTTGGTTTCTGGCTGTAAAGAGAACATTAGGCTCAGCCTAATTAAGTACCTTGTTCCCCCATATTCTTTAATTTTGGATTCAAGGCTTGTATATAATCCATTTGATGGTTTTATTTGCTTTTTTTTTTTTCTGTCGTGCAACTTTGCTGACTAGGAATTGGTTTACTCTTTCATGTCTGAAGGCTCTGATAAATGGAGGAGCTGCAGGCAGCTCTTTTATCCAAGGGCCCTTACTGGGCTGGTCATATTACAGAAACCTGCCTGGACTAAAAAAAAAAGAGGAGGGCACTCAGGGAGGGATAAGAATCCTACAGTGAGGAAGAAACAAGGGAAATTTTTTGCAGTGACCTCAAGAAAAAAAATGAATTCACTCACACAGAAGTCTGTGCCAAAATAAGAGGATGAGAGTAGGCTGGTTCTGCTTCAGCTGATGAAAGGATGGTGAATTGAAGAAATGATCAAAAGTGACATTGTGGGCTAACCAAGAAATATCCAGGGAGACTGTGCTGCCAATCAGTCACGGAATGCAGCGTCCACTGGGGAGCAACTCCACAAATGTTTGCTGAGCAGCTACATAGAAATTGTAGTAGTTGGTGTGGCAGATGCAGCCATAACACTTGGTAGGTACATCTTCCCCTTGTTGTTCTCTTGCCTCTTCTCTGGACTTTGCTCTTGACCTTGCTCTTCTCCTTCCTTTCACCTGGATAGAGCTATTCAAGCACCTTCTAGGGGATACAAAGATGCATGAGACACAATTCCTGCTTTCAAGGAAGTTTCAATCTAATGGAATTTTGAGACAGAAGTGAACTGGAGATGTTTATCTATATTTCTTATTTTGCCTGAAAACCAATTCTTATAAAATTGCAGGAAATCACTGGGATAGGGAGACCTTGTTACATTAATACATGAGCTGTGACTTTTATTGTTGTCAATATGTTGTATCACATTTCTTCTATTTTTATTTTTTGTTTTTGGAAGAAATGCTTATTTTTATTTTTATTTTTTTAATGATGAAATGACATTTTTATTGTTGTTCAATTACAGCTGACCCCATCATTCCCCCATTACTTTCCTCCTCCCTACCCACCTCCACCTCTCACCTCCCACATTCAGTCCTACTTCCTTGGGTTTTTGGGTAGATACCATCCCCCTCATTGTCTTTGTGCATGGGTCCTTTATTCATGTTCCTTGGGTCCTTTATATATGTTCCTTGATGACCCTTCCCCTTCTTTCCCCCATTATCTCTCTAAAGTGCCGGTTCATTTTAAGCTTTACTAATTACTTTTCCAAGTGGTTGGTATCTTTTCTGAGAAACTCATTTTGCTTTGGGTGTTTTGTTTAGTCACACATACGGACTTAAGACTTTGACTTACACAGCTGACATGGATCTGGAAAGACACAATGTGTTCTTTGGGATTGATCTGCAATATTTTCAAGATCCACATCAGTGGAATGATGTGAGCTTATGAAAAGACTGTATCTTCCAGCTTTCTGGAGGAACACAAGAGTTCTTGGGAGTTCATTAAGTTCTTGGATGAAAGAGAAAAGAGCTTGTTGTGGGGAAGAGCAAAGGAAGTTTCAATTGTGAATTGACATCTTGCTTTTTCCTTTTTGCCTGGCCACTTTGGGCAATTCATTATTAAAAGTCCAGCTGTGGTGTTTCATGTGTTAGGACATAGCCACCAGTGGAGGGATACAAGGTTAATGACCAATGGTGATGGTCAGTGGTGACTCGGGAAGTTGCAGGGTTCTGTGCTGGCAGCCTACCTGCCTGCCAGTGGAAAGAGGCCCGATGCTTGGGCACAAGCAGCAATTCATTTTAAAGTGCTGTCTGTTTGCTCGGCAAGCTCTTCCCTATATTTCCCACCTGAATGAATCATTGTGACCTCATGTGCATCTGCTGGTTTTGCCTGCCTTGAATCCATCCCTCATTTTCCCTGCATTAGCATCTTGATTTTGCTTTGAAGAGCCACACCTCCCTCAATGTGAATCTATGGAAGACAGTGTCACTTAGTATTGAACTAGGTGGTGTCTAAAGCCAGACTTCCTGTGTTTCAGTCCTAGCCCCACCAATGCTACTTCTGTGGCATCCTGTACACACACTCATCAGCAGTAGTGATCACAGTCATTTGTTCTTATTTATCTTCTTGTACTGACTCGCAGCTGACGGGGCTTCTTGGGAACTCCCTGAGTTGACATTGCACTTGGGCAGCTACAGCGGCAGCATCGTAGGGGCTGCGGAGGACCAAGTGTGCCCCTGTCTGACAGTGACACGGCTTGCCGCACAGCGGGTGTGGCATTGTTCATGTTCCATCAGCACTCCTCACGGTGGACTGAGAAATGTTGTCACCATAGGGTGTTTTCAGAACTGTGTCTCCTTCCACCTAAAAATAATGCTATTACTTCTCAAGCTGCTTTTTCCTTGTAATTCCCCCCCACACACACACAAAATGTGCTATGACATCATGTTCAGATCATTGAGTGAATGGAGAGTGTTTAAGGTCATTCAGCCCTTTGAGATGTGCTAATAGACTTGAAACTGTGCTGATATTGCCTTATTATTAATGATTTAATTTTTTATTTGTGTCAATAAGGTCTTTTTGACAAGTTGAAAACTTGGGAACTCATATGCTTCATTTTTTTTTTTTTTTGGCATAGCACTTTTTTTGGCATAGAAGTAATGGGACTTCTTGAAGGTAATAGCAGAACTTTTATAATTTCTCTCTTGTAAGTAAGATTATGGTAAAGAAGAATTACTTTCTTTTCTCAATAAAGTACTAATGTCAAAGAAAATGGAAGAAGAATGGAATGAATTTGGATATGAATTTTTTCCTTCAGTAGGCAAGTTAAAATACAGCTCATTGAAAGCTGTCCCAATCAAATGAAATGAATATTGACTTGGAGTAAAAAAAAAATAGTGAAGGAAAAAGAAATGTAGAAAAATTAAAGTCCATCTCTTTAAGATGGTGGGTTAATAAACTTGCTGCATGCTTCTCTTCCTTGTTTATGGATCTGGATGTACCGATGACGTTTTATGTAACAGGCACTAAGTCACATCTCAGTGCATTTTTCAGTGCCAGTGGCTGGGTTGTCCATGTGACGGAGGAAGAGTGACAGCTCATAGGGTCTGAGTCTCGGTTTCAGAATGACCACTTTCTTCCCACTGTAGTTCACATTTTGTGTGAATTGACAGGTGCACCTAATAATTCTTTCTTCTCTGACTTGAGTCTGTTGATTTCGTTTTGGGTTTTGATATACTAAATGTTCAAGCCTTAAGACTGGAAGGATTGCAGTTACAGTATAATGGGTAGAAACCTCAGGGAAATGAAAACAGTATTAATGCAGTTATTTAAGAGTTGATAATTACCATGCATTAATAGGTATTTAATAAACTGAAAATTCCATGCTTAGATGCTTGGGTCTCATCCTTTTTAGCTTGTTTAGAGAAGAAAATGTTTTTTGAACTCTTCAGTCTTGCTACAACTGTGCTGTAACAAAGCAATTTTAGTAGAAAAAATGGATTTGGATCACAGTTTCTTGTTGAGTTGTGTAGAATTTGTTGGTTAGAGAAAAAAAATGCCTTGCTTGAAAATGTGTTTTGCTTCTCTGCTTACAAGTTCTAATCTTGGTTCTGATGTCATTTGAACAATTGTCGGCATGCTCCTTTTCTTTCCAATAGTTGGAGTAAAAACATTCATGCTCAATTTTCGTTTTGTCCCTGTGCCTTTAAAACTTGATTAAAAGTCATCAGGCTGCTCAGAGTTCTATGTGGGGAGACATTGTCATTAGCGCTTTGATGATGTTCTCTGTGTTCCATAAACCAAGTAATCAAGTTGAGCTTGTACTTATTGTATCCAAGTTCCCAGAGGGTTTACTAATGAAAACAAAAAGGCAATATATGTCATTGTAATAAACCAGCATTTTGCTTGAAATAATTTGAAAATGAAAATTTTAGCCCCATGTGCCACAGTTCTGACCTTAGCATCCTTGGGTCCCTCTCTGTCATCATTTCAGCGATTACACGTCAGGGTGAATTAACCAAGGTCATGTCCATACCAAGACTTTAATTACCTGGCTTTGCTGATGGCTTGTTGAAATTGCTTTCATCTGGCAGTTTGGAACATGGTAGATTTGTGGAAGGGGGAGCTGCCCAGCATTCAAAGTCTTCTTGATGTGCACTTCTTGTTGTAAGATGACTACTTTTTTTCTAACATATAAAAAGACACTATATTTTATGATTTAAAGAAAAACACTTGCACATTAGAAGGCATTTTTAGAGACTCCAGCGGTTAATGGCACGATAACATATACAATAAATCAGGGTCCTCAGTTGTGGGGGCAGTTCTGCGCGTTGTAGGATGTTTAACAGCACCCGCAGTCTTTCCTCACCACATGCTAATAGCACGTGCTCCCCTCACCCCGCGCCCCAACTGGGACATCAAAAAGGTCTCCAGACATTGCAAACGTCCCCTGTGCAGGAGGGAGGAGAAACACCATGGCTCAAAGTTACATTTTATCCAGATTTTATTTCATCTTTTTCTTCCACTTTTGCTTCCTTTGGTGTGTTTTGATGACATAACCAGTCACGTTTCCCCCTAAGAAGTCATTCTTTGTCTTGCATACAAAAATAAGTTTTAATCTGTACTGGTAGTTTGCCTAGTAGCACAGCTTGCCATATTTTATTTAAGCTGGTTTGATACAGGCGTATTATGCTGATTCAACTTTTTGGACAGAATGTTTCAGCTATTAAGAGCAAAGCCATAAATTCTTTCTGCATGCTGAAATTTTCCGTGTAGTATGTTTGGTACTGTCAGAATTGGGACCCAGAACCAAGGTGCTCTAGTGCAGACTGTCCCATATCCATGCACCCCTGTCTCCTAATATGAATGTCAAACCTCACAAAACTTTCACAGTGTTAAATATGGTAATAGTATAAATTATTATAATGATGGCTGAGATTCACCAAGGACTGGTCGTCCCAGGCAAAGTAGCAAAGCTTTACTCATATAGAGTCATTTAATGCTTCTGAGTGCCTTGAGGCAAGTGCTACCGTTGTCGTTATGTTATATGGCGAGAATAAGGAGGCTTTAGGAAAGTTTAGTCCCTTACCCCAGATCCACTGTTGTTCAAGGTTGGCCCCAGGACTGAACCGAGGGGTTCAGATTCTTAAAGACACCCAGTATATATCCATTGTATGACATAGTCATTCAGCTTTTTCATGTTTACTCAAAGAACATAAAAACATGTTCACACAAAGGCCTGTACACAAACGTTCATGGCTGCTTTATTATTACAGACAAAAATTGAAAGCAACTCAAACATTCATCAGCAGGTGACTAGACTAACGAAGTGTGGTGTATTTATGCAGTGGACTATTGATCAGAAATAAAAGGAATGACTTATTAGAAAGCAGATGAATCAAAATAGTTTTGCTAAGTGAAAGAAGTCAGAAAAAAGGAATATACACTTTATGATTTTATTTATTTAAAAAAATTTATGCCCTGGCTGGTGTGGCTCAGTGGATTGAGTGCCAGCCTGCAAACCACAGGGTCGCTGGTTTGAATCACACATGCCTGGGTTCCGGGCCAGATTCCCAGTAGGGGTGCGCTAGAGGCAACCACATGCTGATGTTTCTCTCCCTCCCCTCCCCTCTCTCTAAAAATAAATAAATAAAATATTTTTTAAAAAAATTAGAAAATGCAATCTGCAGTGACTGAGAGAAACCCTCTGGATTGCTAGGAAGTGGAAGAGGTGGGGTCAGGCCCTGGGAGGTGGAGGCAGGAAGGAGGAGAGATTACAGAGGGAGACAGGAAACATTAAAGGGTGATGGATAGGTTCATTCTGTTGGTTGTGGCGATGGCTTCATGCATATGTGCATATGTCAGACTTATCAAGTTGTGCTGTTTAAATAGCTGTAGTTTATTTTATGTTAATTATACCTCACTAAATCTGTTGTAAAATACATTTTGAAGCAATCTGTGTGCAGAAACCTAAATTGATACAATCTTTTATAGTCATCTTGTCTATGTCAAATTCAGTGTGCCAGTTTTATAAACTCACCTTGATTGAGTTGTTACAAAATATTCAACTTAGTTTTCAGCAAATCAACTCCTTTCCACACTCAAAATGCAGTGTTTCATGTAATATTTATTTAAGTTATATAATTAAGATAACAACGCTGGCATAATCTGAGCTGGGAGCCGACACAATCAATGTACGGCAAGTAGTCAAGCTTCTGGTGGAGGGAGGAGCTGCAGGTCTAACAGAGCCTTGTCCAGCGCCCACCTGTGGACCAGCAACATCAGCATCCCCTGGGCTCTCTTCAGAAATTCAGAACCTCAGGCCCCGCCCCAAACCCACTGAATCAATTTCCCTAGCTGGTTCCTAGGCACCTGAAAGTGTGGCAAGTGTTGCACTGAAAAGAACATGCTAACTTTGAGAACCTGGCATGTTAGGACACACCAGGCAATACATTTTTTTTTCTCGTGGAAATGGAGGATTTTAATTCTAAGTCTCAGTTAAATAGGGAGTTCTTCACTCATTTTCTACTGTTATACTTTTTTTAGATCATGCCTTATTGAAGTATAGTTTGTATTTATTAATAGCCACCAATTTAATGTGTACCTGTCAACGAGTTCTGAAAAATACAGATAGAGTCTTGTAACTGCCGTTTTCCTAATCAGGATTAGAATATTTCCACCTTTTCACAATGTTCTCTTGTGCCCCTTGAAGTCAATCCCTCCCCCTGAATCTCTGATCTTTTTTAAAAACTTAAAAATTTTTAAGTTATTTTTAGGGAGAGGAGAAGGGAGGGAGACAGAGAGGGAGAGAAACATCAATGTGAGGGAGAAACACGGATTGGCTGCCTTCCATGTGTGCCCCATGTGCACCCCACCTGGGAACGCAACCTGCTACCCTGGTGTGTGCCCTGCCTGGAATTGAGCCGGCCACCTTTCAGTTCGTGGGATGGTGCCCAACCAACTGAGCGACACTGCCTGGGGCTCTTTGGTTTTTTCAATCACTGATCTGCTTTCTACTACCATAGTTTTGCCTTTTCTAGAATTTCATCTAAGTGGAATGACCTAATATATGGTATATGTTACTCAGCCCATGCTTTTTGAGGTTCATCTATGCTGTTGGATCAGTAGTTTATGTCTTTATTGCTGAGCAGTCTTCCACTGGGTCTGAGAAATGGTGGGGGGAGGCAGCCCCAAGTCTAGTGTTCAGGGCACCCAGCTACAGCCATGAGACCCTAGGTGGCTGCAGAGGCTATCTTTTCTTGGTCATGACCTTAAAATGAGCCAAAATGCTGGAAACATAGACTCCAGTGGTGGGTGTAAATATTTGCCCCTACTTCCAAAATCCAGGTGATAGTCACACTTTAGGACAGGGAGCTGACATGTCATTCATGTGTCCCAGGGCCTTGACAATCTAGATGGCTCCTTGAAATTTTCAAAATGTCCTTGTTGCTGGCTGCAACGAAATCGCTTGAGCTCCTCCGACCGCACATCCAGCGCCCTTTGGGGAGGAGCGTGGGGAGGGAGGATGGACAATTGGCTTGGAATGCTGAGTATTCACCCAAAGGCCTTTTACCATTACTGCACGGGGCAAAGCCTGTCATTCTCCTTCTCCCTTGCGCCTTGTGCATTGAGGTATGTGAGGAAGATAGGCCCATCAGAGGCAATTTTTTTAAAAGGTGGCATTTTCTAAGGAACCTTGTCACACAACGTAAATTTTGAACCAATTTGCCTCTAACAGAACTTATTTGAGGTTACCTGAAGCCTCCAAATGGCTATTTCCTGCTTTTAACTGACAATCCTGACATTTAAATTTTTTAACCCGTTGGTACATTTCATCATTTTAGAAAGGTTGCATCTTGGTTTTCTCATGTTTTTAGTTAAGAACCTGAGTTAAACCTCAATTCAGGTTGACTACAGTGTTATGTATAGTTACTTTCCCTGAATACTCTCTTGCAGTGATGGTAATTGGCCACTGGACAACCATGTCAGAACTAAGATGGGATGAAAACATCAGAGGATTTGCACATGATTAAGAGCCTGAATTTCATGTGTGTCTTTGAAAGGTTCATTCCCTTTCTGCAAGCTGTTAAAATCTCATTTCACTAGAGACTTTGTAAAGTATTCTTAATGAAATGCAGGCTTCATGGGAATCACTTTTCCTTGTATTTAGGTTTATTTACTTGGAGGCTCTCAGGAGAGTCACTTAAAATTTTCCAGATTTCTGCATTAGATGTTTTTAAAGAGTAACATAAAACCCAGGGAACATGGCTTTTGAGGTGTCAAGTCTGAAACAAAAACATTTAGTGACTGTCACAGACAAAGCAGCCTGAGCCCCGAAGTATGCAGTTCAAGGCTTTTATAAACTCCAAGTTGTAGGCTACTTTTTGGCAAATAAAAAATGATTTAAGAGGCTAGAAGTGGTTTCATTTGAAAACTTCAGTTGAGGAAAAGAGCAGAGAATCTGAAGGTGTACAGCAACTAATATAGGTATACATCTTTCAGTGTGTACCTGTTCACACACATGCACACACAGCAGTCCACACTTACCTGTCATTTTGCTTCCCACGGTTTCAGTTACCGATGGTCACCTGCAGTCTGCAAATACTACATGAAAAACTCTCAGAACTAAACAGTTTATATTTTAACTTGCGTGCTGTTTTGAGTAACAGGATGAAATCTCGAGACATCTTGCTGCATCCCCGCATCTCTCCTTATATAAGCTCCCCGCCCAGCCCGGCACTTAGTAGCCACCCTGGTCATCAGGTGACTGTTGTGGTGTCTGGTGCTTGTGCTCACGCCTCTCTCACAGTCACCTAGCACAGCATCGCAATGCTGACGTCATTCACCTCCCTCCAGCTCCTCGCTCCAGCTCGTCACCTGGGCATTTTATCGTCTCACACCGCCACAAGGAGAAGGGTGAGTACCGCACAGTAAGATATTGTGAGAGGGGAGACCACACTCACATGACTTTTACTACAGTATATTGTTATAATTGTTCCCTTTTATTATTAGTTATTGTTCATTTCTTGCTGTGCCTAATTTCCAAGTAAACTTTATCAGAGGTATGTGTGTTTAGGAAAAAACAGCGTATGTAGAGTTTGGTACTGTCTGCAGTCTTGGGCATCCACTGGGGGCCTGGGAACGTGTTTCCTGTTGATAAGGGGGGACGACTCTGTGTAGCCCCTTCTGTGAGTACCCACACCCTGGCACACAGGCCAGAGCATGCACGTGGCTGGCCATGTTTTCTGAATAAGTCCTTTTGGTGGTGGAAAAAGAAAGAGAATAGCCATGTATCATTTATCCAACAAATACTTACCCAATACCTATAATGTGCCAAACCTAGTCCTTGCCCTTATCGGATGTACAGTGTAGTGGGGAAGACTTATAATAAACAGGTAATTAAAACAAGTATGATATGTTTTATGATGGGGAGTGGTGCGTGCTGGTATGGGAACATGTATCAGGAAGAAGTAGTTTTGTTTAGGGTGTCAAAGAAGATCCCCTGAAGAAATGCAGTTTAAATATGTTGTTCCTGCACATCTTCCTCTTATTTAACCTGCGGCCCCTTGGACAGCACTGGGGAGGGCAGTACAGGGCTCTGTTTCCTCTTCCTGCAGAATCTGTAGGCCACATGGAAGTCACAAGCCCTCTCCATGTCTGGGCCTTTGTGGCTCACTTTAAATTCTGTGCAAACAAGATCTGAGACCCAGGGGATTTCAACAGCAGGCGAGGGTATCTTGTTTATGTTCCCTGATAGAAACCATGATACCCTCCTCTTTCCTGGATGTCTCTGATCATTGTTTTTCCACCAGAAAAAGTCACTTCCAGGCTCCCACAGATTTGGTTAAGTCCTGTGGCACCCTTCACAGCTGTGTGTTACCTGGTTAAATAACCAGAAGCAATAATGAACAACCACGGCTAACATACATGGAGTGTTTGCCACTCTGCAGTGCGATTCACAGAGCAGGCCCATCATACATGCCTTTAACTCCATGTGCTTGTTGCCCCGCCCAGGCCCCTGTCCTGGAAAGGAGATGAGAGAAATAAAAAGGTAAGCAGCTGGGCGGTGCTGCTAGCAGGTCCCCACAGTGAGCCTCGGCCCAAGAGGGGCATGTCTTAAGAGACTTGATACATTTCTTGCAGCACTTGCGTATTCTAAGCATCTTGCTGAGAACTGTGTGATGTGTAGGATGCAAAATGGTAGTTTGACCCCATGCACATTTCCGCTTTGTCATCTAACTTCTGAACACAGCCCTTGGCGTTCACATCTCAAGTTCTTGACATATTTCAGTTAATTCTTCCAGTAGTTCTGTAAAACAGACCTGTACGACCTTTCTTTTAAGGGCTTGAGAACTCAGATGACTTGTCCATTGCGTGGTATGTGGCAGAGGGAAGATTTGTGCCCCCTGGATCCCCGGGGTGCACACCAGGGTACTGCCTTCTTGCTGTGAGCAGCCGGTTAGGCAGTGGAGATTTCTGGTTGGAACCCTGATGCTTCTTTTCACAGTAGCAGAGAGAGAAAATCCAGAGGGGAGATGCCCACTGGTACATTTCAGAAAATGTTATCAGAGAAGCAATGAGCTCAAAGTCTGTGGAAGAGAAGTTTCAAGACAAACTTGGAGAGATCTGACTCAATTTTGAAGTGGACAGCTCAGATACTCTGGCTTGGTGGATCCTGGGAGTTGTCAGCAAAAGCCAGAAGCCTGATGAATTGTGTCAGTTCTGAGCTGTCATTCCCCCAGGGCATGGGGCTAGGTCCACCTGCAGAGCTGTTGTGTGCCTCGCTCCCCCTCCACCCCCAGCCTGCAGCTCGGCTTCCCACCTGGCTGCAGTTGGAGGCGGCAGGTTCTCATTAGGCTTTAGTCTTTTTTTCTTTTTATAATGTGTTCTTGATACTGAATTAAATTTGCCTCCTTCCTGGCATGTGTTGATTTTTCAATGACTTCCTGGTGGGTTTTCTTCAGGATCTTTAGCCACAGTGCAGTGGTTCTCAGGGTGAAGTGAGGGATTCAACCCTGTGAGGAAACGATATTATTTTCTTACCTTCAGGTTTAACTGGAAGATGCTGTGTTTCAACCAATCACAGTCTTTATTTCCCCAAATGATTTGGTTTTCCCTGCTGGGATGGTCTAAGCCAATTACACTCCTCTCCCTGGGCAATTGTTAGTCTTCATCCGCAGAACAAAAAATTTCATACTCTCCTCCAACAGAATTGCCAATCTTCTTAAAACTATCGCGTTTTCCATGGATGCTGCAATGTACTCTCCATGGGAGATTTAGGGATGAGGGTTAGGATCCCCGATGAATGTATCCCAGGATGGTGCTCAGAAAAATACCTTCTTCCCATAAGTTCTTGAGAAGGGATCTGAATTGGTAAGGTGTTATTAGTTCATTAGTTTTTTCATTCATTTATCCATGTATATGGCACCTACTATGAAATTCCAGTTCAGTTGGGGAGAGAGACAACAAAAAATACTCAGGAAGCATGGTAGATAGTGGTAACTGCTAAAGGTAATGTGTGGAGAGGGATTGGGGATGTGTACGAGTGGGGGGTGGGGGTCAGGTGGTACACGGGTGTGTGGAAAGTGATAATTTTACGTAGGTCCCCAGGGAAAGTTTCCCTCTTGATTCTGAAAGAAGTGAGGGCTTTCTGGTGGGAGGTTTTACAGGGATTAGAAGAATAAATTCAAAAAGGGTCATGGCCAGGGCATTGGCTCTGCTGTGAGCTAGGTACCAGGTCCTAGGAAGATTTTGAGCAGGGTGCAGATATGGTCTCATTTACGTTTCACTGGGATGGCTCTGGCTGCTGCGTTGAGAGTAGGCTGGAGGGCAACAGGGGTTGAAGCAGGGAGGTGATTCAGGAGCCAGGCGACATAATCCAGGCAAGAGATGGTATTGGCTTAGAATGAGAATATGAGGAAACAATCTCCAGGGCTGGCTTGTTGGAGTGATTTGAAGTATTATCTTTAAAGTTAAATGAAAATGTCTCAGTGTTTGAAATTTACTGTTGCAGTCTTGACAACTGAAGTTTTTAAAAATGGAATTTGTATCTAGATTAAACTACATGAAACACTAATTAAGTACCTACTAAATACCCAGCTAAATGGTGGGATTTTAGATCTTTTGAATAAGTTATTTTAATCTCATTGGATAAACTACAAAAATAACTACATATGTGCACACAATACCCACACATTAATTTAGAAAACATATGAACATATAGTGGGCTCCAGAGTAGGCTTAAATGCTTGTAAGAAACCTGATTATTTACTGAGCAGTGGGGCTTGTGCTGGGCATCTTACATAAGGAAGCAATGTTTAACCTTCAGAACAACTCAGTGACAACAGCTTCCATAATTCTTGGTGTTAGGAACCCTTTAGACTTACAAATATTAAAGCACTTTGCTTATGTGGGTTGTGTATATTAATATTCACTGTATTAAGAATTGAGATGAAAACATTTAAAATTGACTACTTTATTTAAGGTAATAATTAGCCCATCGTATGTTAAAAATAACATTTTATGAAAATTCTGTAATTTAAAAATTTTTTAAAGCAGTAAGAATAGCTCTAATTTACATTTTTGCACATCTCTTTAATGTCTGGCTTAATGATGACATCTGGATTCTCATATTTGCTTCTACATTCAATCTGTTGTGATGTATTGTTATAGCTGAAGAGTATGCAGAAAATCTGACCTTGTACAGATATGTGGCAGAAAGGATAGGAATATGGTAATGGCCTTTTCAGATAATTGTGGTTATTGTTCTCTGATACTAAACTAAAAACCCAACAAGTGGAAGTTTCTAGAGAGTTAGTTGTAATTTGGAATCTGAGCTACATTGATGAACTTTCTACTCTGTTCACTTAAAATCCATCGATCACATTGCACGTTACTCATGCACGATGTTGTAGCATCATATGTCGGTCATTAGGATAACATTGACTCACTGAAGTATGCAGATCTCCATATGTTGAAACATCTCACGAAATAACATTTTAAAAAGTGTTCCTCATGTGTTACTATCACCACCAGGCTCTTCAGAAGTTCCCTTATGTGTTGGGAAGCTATCCAGCTCATAGTGGCAGATGCAAGTATTCTAAAATCCTAATTTCCACTTGCTAGATCAATTTTTATCATTGGTAATGCATGTTGTCAGTTGTTTTCCTTGAAGTGACAAGCTGGCTTCTTTCATTTTCAAGAGAATGTCTACCAAATGTCCAAGTCCCCATAACCATAGTTTCCCTCAGTTGCTTTTTCAAGTAAAAATGACGCTCCTTGAAAAAGACTGCTACTTCAGTTCACACCTCAGTTGCAGACATGCTTTTCCTGGAGACAGCCGTTGCATCCAGCGAGCAGGAGTGCCGTGTGTGTGCCACCCGTATGCGTAAAGGGTCAAGGCCCAGGTTTACTATTGATCATGTTTGCCGCTTGAGTCCTTATGTGATACAGACTCCCCCCCTTCCCCCTGCCTGTCAGCACGGAGTGGCAAGGAGCACAGTGAGCCCTGGGACCATTCAGAGCCACCACCTCGGTTCGTGCTGGGTCACCGGCAGTTTTACCCTGTGTTGGTTTGCACCGTCGGTGCAGATGTCAACACAGGGACAGAGGCAGGCGATATCTCAGTGTTACTGTCAAATATTTTTGTCGCTGCAGACTCCCTGATGGCATCTGAGGTTCCTGTGCCCACTTCCGCCCCCGCCCCACCCCCAGCCTCCTGGCCTGTGGACCACTGAGAACCAGTGTTCTGTACAATGTGTTTCACAGTGAGGACCCCAGGCTTTGGAGCAGGCAGGCAGTTGTCTAGGTCACGTGGTGCAAGAGGGAAAACCAGGCCTGTCAGACCCAATGCTAGTCCAGGATGTTGGTCTCCCCGTTCCCCACCCCTGTTTACACCCCCGTAGTGGTGGACCTGGTGTAGACTCTTGGAGGAAGTATAAGCTTCATTGTTCCAAAGGGCATGGGGATCTGGATGAGAAAAATAAAATAAGCTCAACCATGAGGACTAAATGGTCATGGTTTATATGAGGGATAAAGAAAAGACAGATGAAGCGGAGTAACCTTTTGGCCATTTCTAGAGACAGTGTTGGATAGGAGCATGAGGTGGTGAGGATTCTGACCATAATTCAAAAAGAAACTTGTTTGAGTTATTAAATAGAACACAGGTGATAAAAGTAGCATTAAACTGGCATTACTGGTGGTTGTGTCAACAAAGAGAACGGGATCAGAGAAAGGCTTGCAGGTCACTGTGGATGTTGTAGTGATTGCTGGGACACAGAGAAAAGGAGAGAAGACTCAGTAAAATAAAGTGACATTGAAGCACCAGGGTAATCAGTGATGGGGTAATTCAAAGGGAACTACCCCACAGGACTCCCCGCTTCCAAGTGTGAGACTCCAAGGGAGGCATGATATTTATCAGAGATCGGCGTACCTGGGGGAGGGTGTGATGACAGTTGCAGTGAACTGCTGGAAACGGCAACGTCGGCAACTGATGCTCTGTAAACAGTTGAATGTAGCATTGCATCGAGGTCCTCGTAGACATGAAGATGGATTTCCGTGAAGGTGGGTGGCTGAGGGCTTATCTTGGGAGCTGTCTACCGTTAGGATGGCATGAAGAAACAGCGTGAGTTGAGGGAAAGAGGAGTGATTGAAGAGCCGGCTGCACATCAGTAGCATCAGTACTTGTAGCTACAGTCATCGTGATAGCAGTAGCCATAGTAACAATGACGATGGCTGGTGCCCATTGCAATTGTATCTGCCAGGCTCGACATGCAATGTGTCATGGGATTCTCAGAACAATTTTATTAATGAGAACAGGTTTCGGTCCTCGTTGTTTGAGATGAAGAAAATACTGTTTAGAAAAATTAAACAGTTGTTCCAAGATCATACAGTTAGGAAGTTGCTGGGGTCAGTCCTGGACCCGCAGTATGTAGAGTGGTTATAAACCACATAACATAAAACTGGACACAACAGACACGCTCGGGGGGAGAGTGCGGAATGGGCAGAGCACAGACTGCAGAGCCACACAGCCTGGGTTTGAACCTGAGCGCTTCTACTTGCTTCTCTGTGAACTCGGGCCGGCTGCTAACGTTTCTGTGCCTCCGCTTCCTCATCTGTAAAAAGTGGGTGATAATAGCATTTACTTACACGGTTGTTAGGAAGGTTGAGTTAGCATCTGTAAATGTTTATATCGGTGCCTGGTGGATGTGAGTGCTGGGGTGTTTGTTCAGAAACGCTACCCGTTACTGTTTTCAGGGCCCACACTATCAGCGAGTGGCCTCCTATATTTCTTCTTGAACATCATTGACAAATCACCAGTTAACACCCTGCCCCCCCCCCGCAGTCTTTCTTACATCATTTACTTGTGCCTCATCCCTCACCAACTGTTCTTACAGGAATGAGTGTCTGATAAACATGACTTGCATGTCCCTTTCTCTCTTGTTTCATCTTTGTTTACCAGAAGGAGTCCCCAGATGTTTAGCGATGGTCACAATAAGAGAAGAATCGAGGATTTTAAGATTATGTCACCTGTCCATCCTTATAAAGGATACCTTGAAATAAGTACTTCTGATGTATTGGTTCCGGATGCACAGCATAGTGGTTAGAAGATCATGTACTTTATGTTACAGAGTGGTCCCCCCGTGTTTCAACACAGAATAATATTGAATCAACTGTTATTGAAAACTGAAAATGTTACATTAGTAAGCTGAAAGTGAGAGCCAAAAAATATGAATATTTCCCCTAAAGAGTGCTCCTTCAGACTCTGCCTCTGCCCACTCCCGCTTCTGAATGCTAAGAAACCTACCAGGCGGACATCCTGCTTCCATGTCAGAAACGGAAACACAAAAGTGGTTTTACAGTCGACGTGAAAAGTCCTGTTGAAACGCCCTCAAGATGATGCCTTTTTGCAGGTGACCCTTGTTCCATCTCTGCCGTTGGACTCAGAGGTCATGACACTCGATTATTTTGGCTTATCACTAACAACAGAATAAACAGTGCCCATTTTCACAGTTGTTGCTTTCCAGACAGATTATTCAGGATGAAAATCTGTGCAGGGTCAGAAAACAGACAAACCTCCTCAGCAGGGAATAAAGGTGGGGATGGGTATCCTGCACCGGTGGTTGAGCTGCGTCTGTGCTTCTCTGGAGGAACTTGGAAGGAGAAGGCCTGGAGTTGGGGAGAGGACCCAGCAGGGGCATTTGTTGTGAACTCCCGCTGTATGGCATGTGGGGCTCTGCGCGACACCTCCCTTTAGATTGGGGGCCCTCATTTACAGAATTAAAACATTTTGAGGCAAAAAGACTGTGATGAATGAGTCTCTCCAGTGTTGCTGAGATGCCCATTGTTTAAAACCATTGCTGAGACTACTGGGCTCTACAGGTACTTCCAGAATGTGGTCCAAGAACTCCAGGGCCTGCCTCTGTCTATGACTTTAGGATGTACTTCCTCTCTGCCTTAGTCCTTATTTATTCAGAAAACCTTTATTAGGGTCTGTGATGGGGTAGACATTACACCAGGCAGTGAGATGATCAGAAATGCCTGGATGGGGTTTCTGTGTGCCTGGGGAGCCAGGTAAGTGAACAGCCGTGATTCAGAGGTACGTGAGTGTCATGCACAAAATGCCGTAGGACCACAACTAGTAAAGTGAAAAAGAAAAGGAGGGCTTGCTATTTTTTGAGCATCTGCCGTGAGCTATGCTCACTGTGCTATGAAGTGGGCAGCTGAGAGAAAAGGAAGAAAGAAGAGCAGTGAGTATTTGGCAGGTAGTTTATGATGGAAACGTCACACCTGGAAGTGAACATGTTAAAGAATGGCTGGCCTGAGCTTAGACTGCCCAGGGAGTGGTAGTAGCAAAGGGCTGGAGGTGAAGCTGAAGAGAATTTGGCCATTATTCTGCTCATAAGTGGGAACGACCCAAGTCTCAAATGCAGAAGTATGTCACTAGGTTTGCGACGTTAAGACTCGGAGGCCAGTGTGGAGGATGACTTGCAGGGGGGAAGCAGGAAGGCTAGACAGTCTTGTCAGGAGAAAATGACAGTTGCCAGAGCAAGAAGTAATGAGAGCCTGACAGTTGTGTTAGAGGACAGACGGGGTGATGGGCGGACAGCTGACTGAAGCTAGGGGACTGGATAACAGCATCACAGTAGCCGCTGGGGAGGGTGGAGGGCAGGCTGCCATTTCCATCCAGCACCCACAGCGCTGTGCCTGTGACGATGCAGCCAGGTACGAAACACGAGGCCAGGGAAGGAGAGGGGAAGTTAATGAGCTGTTCTTTCCTGCAGCCTGCCCGTGCAAGACTGAGAACCTCTGCTGTCAGGGTGGTTGTGAGGGTTAGATGAGATAATTTATATGAAATCTCCAGTATAATACCCAGGACTTAATACCTGATAATAACATTGTCTTCCCTTCAAATACACACACACACACACACACACACACACACACACACACACACACACACACAAAACTCTATAGCCTATTGACATCTTTAAAATCCCGCCCCAATTTTAACCATGTTTTTAATGAGTGGAACATAATTGTAAAAGTCTGATAATGCTGCTGTTAAAATAGAGAGGCAGCCAACAGACAAGTGAATTTCAATAAAAATCTTTCCCAGAATTGTGGGTGAAAGTTACAGGATGCTATACCTCTGTAAGGAAATGCTGTGTACATCGTGTGCATTTCTTATGCTCCTGTTCTAAGTTTTCATTAAGTACTTTTCTGAGGGCCATGTAATGCCAGATGCAGTACCAGGAGAGTGAGCGGCTATGGCTGTGAAATCCTTCTCCTGGTCTGGCGTAATGTGGAAAACACAGGAGGTTTGTTGTGGGCAGGATTGGGGCTTATGACATAGCCTGGGAAAATGCTGAGATTCGGCATTTGTGGTTATTTAAAATGTTCTTACAATTGAGGTAACAAATCTGTATCATCATGTTATGGGTAAAAAAAAAAAAATCTGTTGTGAAAAGACCTTGGGCAACTTTTCTGAAACAAAGTAGCTGTCCCCCTCACAGAAGCCAGTCTCCGGGCAGATCTGTAAGAGCTTGCAGCTTCATCAGAGCCTGTCCTTACCCTGGACAAGGGGACAGTGCACTGAATACCTGAGGTGCCTGAGCAAAGGCTGCAGGGCCTCTCGGGCATCTTCTGAGTTTGTGGCCATTGGAGGGCGCGCCTTTTCTTCCCAACAGAATTTTGAGCTTCACTTGGTACATGTCCAGCCCAGTTACCACCATTCCAGCATGCCTCAGTTAGCCAAGATTTCCATTAGCAATCTTGCTTCTGCACTCTTCGCCTGGGACTGCTCTCTCAGCACCCCATATCCTCTGGGTAATCAGGCTTTTGTGGAAATGAAACTTGGAGTGCTATCATGGTAAAAAACATTCTTTAAAAGTCAAACCTGAATTCTAACGAGATTTACTAGCTCTATGACCTTGGGAAAGGCAAACTCCTCTGAGTCTCAGTTTTATTACCTCTGCAATATGGATAATGATGCCTGGAACTTAAGGCTGTTGAAGAATTTAAATAAGATACTGTATCTGAGGCTCCTAGAACAATGCCTTGCACATGCAGTTGCTGAGCCAATGTTGGTTCAGAAAGTTTTAAAAATCCCCGTCTGAGGATTGCATGTTGGAGAATCAAGGGGAAAACCCTCTCTGAGCCTGCCATGTTACGAGTGTCTTATTTCTTTGGAAAGAAGCCTGACTTCAGAGTTAACTGATTATTTGAGTTGGAGACTTAGAAATTTCCATTCACTATTGTCCTGTGGGCTTCAAGAATTTTAGCGTTGCAAAATGCATTGCGAGTGAGGCAGAATACCTCATTATGGCAACAAATTCAGTGGTGGGAATACCTTTCTGAGTTTTGGCAGTTTATCCATCAATAAATGTTCTTAAAAATAACACGCACAAGAGTTACAGCAGCTGCCAGTTTTGAGAGTGTTTTCTGCTCCAGGCACAGTACTCAACTCTTTGTGTGCAACTTCTCACTTACTGCTGTCTGCAACACTGCGAGATGGGTGTTCCTCTCCCAGTTTTGCAGATAAGGGCCCTGAGGCTCAGCGAGACTGAGTAAATGACTCAAGGATAACAAAAGTAAGACTTGAACATCCAAATGTGTGATTATTTCCTACCTATTGACCCTCTGTGTTATCCCCAAAGCTATAGAGAGAGGTACCCACAGGACAGGAGATACTCAGAATGCAGTTGCAGCCTGGGTCAGGTTGTAGATGCTATCAGGGTCAGGGTAATGACTTCATGGTGAGAGGTGCTACAAGGGGTTTGGGAAGGATAGCTCAGTGGAAGACACATCTGGGTAGCAGTCACTCTTAAGGCCTTTGTGGAGCCTGTGCATAAACTGTGCCCAGGGGTATCTGCTTGGGGGGGGGCTGGGGGGAGGTGTTGGGCCCTGCTCTCACTCTGTGCCCTAGGCTGAGTGCCTGCAGGGCTGTGACTGCCTTCAGGGTGGGTGCCATTTCCTAATTTGCACAGAAGCACTCTATAAGCTGACAAGAGCTCAGCATTATGTCATTTCTCAACCACACCAGCCCAGCTCCATCAGCACAGAGAACCTGTAATCATGGGGGTGGGAGGGGAGAATCTCCTAGAGGAAACTGAGACCCATTCCTTAGCAAGTACAGTTCAAAGGAAGGTCACCATAAAACAAAATATTTGGGAAGAAAGAATTAAAGGCAATTAGGTGCCTTTAAGGACTAAAGATCCACCAAATAGAATATTGATCTTTTTGAAAGGGCCATGACAAAGCCAGGGAAAAGTTGCCCCTTGCTGTAGAAACATGCTTAGATATCCAGTAAGCAGCCACCAGCATAAGAGAAACTGCAAATACTAATGAACTGACGGGGCAAGCATTTTAAAAGGAACTTTTTTTCTCTCAGTATCTTTTGTCAAGGGGAAAAAATCTTTAAACTTTAAAAGGATGCATTTTCTCTACTGCATACTGGATTTTTTCTAAAGCTCTGCCTCCTGCCAGACTCTGTACAATGGACTTTATGTTCTTATGGGGAGAGAGGCACGTGAGCATCTGTGGAGGCAGGTCAAGCCTAAGGTGTTGTGAATTCATGATAACAGAGGAAAGAAAGAGAGGCAGAGGCAAACTGAGACAATAGGAGAAGATGGATGAAGACTACCTAATTCTGTGACATGATAGAATTATCAGGAAAAAAATGGAAGAGTGGAGAGCTGACCGAGATGTGGAATGCAAAGTATAAGCTTATAAATGAAGAGACGCTTAAAATGAAAATGTGAATCATGTTTGGCTTCTAATGCTTGTTAAAAGTAATCTGTCCATAAGTGATTTTTGACTCTTCAAAATTGTTAAGAAAACATTCTAGGTAATAGTGAAGTAAATATTTATAGCTTCATTTATTTCTATATCTCTGAAAAATATTTGTGTACCTTGACATTTATTTTGACCTCCATGTTACTTATTTGTAATCATAAAATTATCCAGAAATTAACTTGTAGTATATAAATGCATGATTTCCTTTTATCTGTCGACTAAATATTGAATATAACGTCCAAGTTTTGGAGCTTCAGAAAAACGTTGTTCGAATGAAGATGTTGAACGACAACAATTGTGTAATGATATGTGCCTGCCTTCCCTGTGGCGTTGCGGTGAGATCAAACAGCACCGTGGACTCATGGCCTTTTACAGCTCGAACTGACCTTCCTGATCTGCGTTGCAAGCGAGGTTCAACAGGTCCTCAGTTAACTTCGTTTCGTTCAACGTCATTTTGTGTTAATGTTGATGAGCTGCTGCAGAAAGCTAACTCTTGTTTATATCAATTATTACTATGAGAAAATGGGTTCCATTATGTGTCATTTTGCCAGTAAAGTTGGAGAACTTATTAACGACATTAATTGAGGACTCACTGTACTCTTGCTTATCTCTGTCTCCATGCATGGCCATGCTTTTCTGTATTGGCAAATCAAAATAATAAGTCGTCAGTTGTTTTCAGCTGGGGTCATCAAGCCACAAAGAAATCGGCACTTGTTTCTGAACTCTGCTCTTTGGGCATTTCCGGGTACGTGGTTCTTTACAAAACTTAGCACTTGAAGATGATTGAAAACAGGCAAATCTACCTAATGATATAGGTCCCAGTTGGGGGACTAAAAACCAAACATTTCCTGCTAAGGATGTTTGATTACTATAAAATATATAGAATGGTTTAAGATAGAATGCACATACCTAATACAATTTATTCATTTAAAAAGCATACATTTCAGTGGTATTTAGTATAATCACAGTTGTACAACCATCACCACAATTAATTTTACATTTTCATTACCCCCAAAAGAAACCCCACGTTCATTAAAGATCAATCCCCATTTTCCTCCTCCTCTCAGCCCCTGGCAACCAGTAATATACTTTATGTCTCTATAGATTTGCCTATTCTGGACATTTTGTATAAATGGAATCATATCATATGTGGTCTTCTGTGAGTACCATCTTTCACTTAACCTGATGTTTTCAAGGTTCCTGTATGTTTTAATAGGTAGCGGTATTTCATTCATTTTCATAGCTGAATAGTATTCAGTTGTATAGATACACCACATTGTATTCATCCATCCATGAGAGGATTGACATTTGAGTTGTTTCTATTTTTTGCCTGTTGTGAATAATGCTGTTATGGACATCTCTGTGTAAGCTTTCCTATGGACACACGTTTTCATTTCTCTTAGGTGAATACCTAGTAGTGCAGGTGCAGGATCACATGATAAGTCTGTGTTCAAGGTTTTAAGGAATTGCCGTACTGGTTTACAGAGGGGCTGCACACCACACTGTTTCCTCACCAGCAGTATCGGGCCCCAGTCTCCACATCTTGCCAATGCTTGTTATTTTCATTTGTTGTCTTGGTTTTAACGTAGTCATCCTAGTGGATGAGAAGTAGTATCTCACTGTAGTTTCGTTTGCTTCTCCCTGGTGACTAATGTGGTTGAACGTGTTTTCATGTGCTTATTGGCCATTAAATGGCTTTTAAATGTTCATAGCTTGCTAAAAGAATATCAGAAGTTTTCAGAAATGCCTTTATAATTTGCTAAGACTTGCTGAAAAAAATGACAAGAAAGATTCAGAAAGAGAAACAGGGGAGTAAAATTCTGGTAGAGTTACAGAAGTGGGTCATTAATGCAGTCGTATGTCAAGAAGGATGCAAAAGAGTTACGTTCCTCTCTTTAAGAGTATGGGAAGTATATCTGTAAGGATTCATTTAGCTGCAAATAAAAGAACACCTGACAGGCAGTGAAGTAAACATTGGAGTTTTAGTTTTTGTCATATTAGAAACATGGAGAGGGGTAGGTGGTGGCCGCCATGGGCTTCATTGCTTGTCAGAGCTGCAAGGTGGCTGCTGGGTAATCACCCCTTATGCATGCTTTCAAAATAGAAGACAAGGCAGAATGAGGGACTCTCCTAGTTGAATGTATTTTGTTTTTATGTGGAAAGTAAAAGCTTGTCTCGGAACCCTAGTAGAGGCTTCTGCTTACATCTCATTAGCTGTGACAGTTTTACATGACCACATGGATTCTATAGAGAAAAAGGCTTTCTGTGGATTTAATGTTTCTATCGGAATGAAGGCATGGCCTGTCATATAATCCATTTGAGACCTTTATTAGGACAGTGGTTCTTTTAAAAATCTTTACGGAGGCATAATTGATATATAACCAATTATACGTATTTAAGGTATGTAATGAGTGAGTTCTGATACATATCTGTATGTGCTCAGGAAACTGTCGCCACAGTCACGATGATAAACGTTGCTGTTGTCACCAAAGTTTCTGATGTTCCTCCGTGACCCCTTCCTCCCAGACAACTGCTTACTAGTTCTGGTAGATTTTTTGTTTTTGTAGATTCCATAGGATTTTCTGTGTACATGATTATGTCATCTGCACCTAAAGATGGCAATTCTTCTTCTTTCTAATGTATGTGCTCTCAATTTATTTTTCATGCATTATTGGACTTGCTGGAATCTCAACAACAATGTTAAATAGACATATTCAATATCCGTAGAATTTGTTGTGATGTCATTTCTCTCATTTATGAAATTGGTAATTTGTTGCTTCTCTCTTTTTTTTCTGATCAATCTGGCTAGAGATTTTTAATTTTATTCACCTTCTTAACCAGCAGATTATGATTTCGTTGTTTTTCTCTATTGTATTTTCTGCTTTATTAATTTCTGCCCTTTTAAAATCTATTTTTTTCCTTCAGCTTCCTTTACATGTTATTAACTGTTATTGTTTTAATTCCTTATGATGGAAGCTGAGGTCATTGACTTCAGACATTTCTTGTTTTCTAATATAGGGGTTTGGTGCTATGGATTTCTCAGTATTGCTTTATTTTAGATGCTTCCCACAAATTTTGATTCATGTGTTTTCACTTGCATCCAGCTAAAATTACTTAATACATTTTTTTGATTTCTTCTTTTAAGCAAAAGTTATTTAAGTATATATGATTTAGTTTCCAAATATTTGGGGGAATTTTTAGTTATCTGTCTGTTATTCATTTATAATTGAATTATGTATTGGTCAGAAAATATACTCTGTATGACTTGGATCCCTTTAAGTTTATTCAGACATTTATGACTCGTACACATTTAGTCTATCTTAATGCATATTTTGTGTGTACTCGAGAATATATATTCATCTGTTTTTGGATGGAGTGTTCTAAAAACACCAGTTAGGTCAGATTGGTTGGTGGTGTTATTCATGTCTTTGTAGGAGACCGTTCTGTATGGTGTGGGCCCAGCTCCCAGTGGAAAGCAACGTCCGATGCACAGGACCCACACCCATGGATAGGTTCTCCCGTGGGGAATCAGGCCTGCAATGTACCTAGGCTGCTTTGAGTCTTGCTTTTGCTAAAAACTCCCTCACCCTGAATTGCAGCAAACACTTACTGCAAAGTAACTTCCTAAAATCCATCTTAAACCTTCCTAGGATGAGTGTAACCATTCTAACCACTTTTCCCTTTTCATTTGCAAATATCCTTTTTCTGTGATATGATTAGCAGCATCATCTCCTTTGTTGTCTGTAAAAGGTAACCACCTAAAGGGATCCTGTGCATAGTAAATGAGGACCATCATGTAATGTGGGGAGAAACCCAATAAAGGCTGGTCACAGCAAGGGCCAAGGCTTTTGCTCCCCTTGAGAGAAAAGCCATGCTGCCCCTTTTCCTCCCCCGGACTTGGTAGTCCGTGTGAATATCACATGCCTCCTCCACAATGGCGGACCCCTTGAGCCAGGGTCCACATCATGTCTTCTGTAGCATTACTAATTTCCTGTCCACCTGTTATTAAGAGAGGAGTGTTGAATTCTGACCATGACTGTTCACTGAACAATAGAGTTCTCAAGGTTCATATGACACTCATTTATTCATTACTCCATAGTGCTAATTGAGGGGATGCACAGATGAAGAAGGAAAATGTGGCTCCTGTAAGCATGTGGCATAGAGTCCATTGGTACCATAACTCTGGTCTACCTTCTAAAAAATTCCCATTGGTCCTCCCTAATCTGGGCTCCCCCCATTCTATACCCAAGTTTCTGCAAATATATTTTTGCTTCATTCCTTTCACTCACTGAGCTTTTCTTTATACTAGTGTCTGGCTAGTCTTCTAAGGACAATTTTTATTTTATTCTTTCATGCTTGGCCATCCAGGCCATAGTACATGATTCATGGAGTTGTCATACTTATTTGTCACTGACACTTTGCATCTCATAAACAAAAAGAACTCTTTCTTTGGTTTCTTACAGTACTTCCTGTCCAAGCTTCTCTGAGTTCATTCCGAGATAATCTATGAACTAGCCATGCTGCATTAGTCCTAACCTTCCACCCCTTCTGGATGTAAAAGAGTGGTCTGTCTCCTCCAGGTTCAGATCATCTCTTCACTTCCTGACCTTTGCACTAGGTACAGTTACAGGAGGCTAAACATGTTTTCAACTAATAGGCCACTTGCAAGAAGCGAATATTTTTAAGGGCAGAGATAATTTTTTGTTTCTACCTCTTCATTATTTGGTTATACACATAGTAGGAAACCAGTAACATCTTCTGTTGAATTTAGTTGAAATAATATTCTTATTTTCAAATCAGTTACCATCATTTCTCTCTGAAAAGGCATTACCAAAAAATACATATAATATTTATATTTCAGTAAGAGAATATCTTTTAAAAAGTTTTTAAAAACCCACATTTTTCTGCAGTTATAATTTTATGACTCACCAGGGGCAAAAGGACTTCTGAAAGGTAGGAAGGAAGCAACTTATCCTAAGCTTTAAATTATTTAGTGTCCAGTAGCTTTAACATGGCATCTATTTTTAATCTTTAAAAATCTTCCTTCTTTTTAGCCAGGATCAATTTTTATAAAGTCCCCAAACACTACAAGGAAACAGTCCACTACGCCTTATACCAGTGGTTTTCAACTGGTACGCCACAGGGATCTTTAAAACATGCAGTACCTGACTGTTGGGTCAGGGCACTCACCTCTTTCCCCTTAGGTTGTCAATAGAAGGCGGACCACAGCCAGCACAACAGCCATCCAGTGTGAATGGATTGAACTTAAACCTTTTTTTGTTTGTCAGGTCAGCAAAAAACATATTTTTGGCATGCCGCAGAATATTAGTAATTAGTTGATGTGTATGCCATGAGATAAAAAATTTTGAAAATCACTGCCTTAGACTTCTTTGAACATTTACACCATTGCGCATCTCAGCAGGAGTCTTCTTGGAATTGAACAGCAGTTTTTAGGACCATATATGTTTTATATAGTGTTGCACATTGTTTTCTTATTATTCTGAGTTAGTTTTTCAGAAGAAGGGGATAAGGGCTCTCTTCATCTCATAAAAAATGAGCATCACCCTGTGGCCTAACTCAGTTGCAGGGAACAAGTTTCCACAAAGAAATGCAAGAGAATAAAGTGCATTTTTTACAGTTTCCCACAGTGTGAGTGCAGATATATGTTAAAATAACAGCAACAACAACAAAGACTCTTTGAGTTCTCTGGTTGGAAAATAGGAGAAAAAACTTAACAGTTTGAGTTTGTAAAAGATTTTTGTATGACACAAAGAACACAGAAGTGTAAAAGAAAAAATATTTTTGCTCTTTTAAAAGCACAACGAAAAAATGAAAGTCTGGGAGAAAATATTTGTAAAACAGATATCAAATAAAGGATGTACCTCTGGACCCTATAAAGAACTTTTATAATTCAGTAATAAGAAGAAAAACAACCCATTGAAAATGAGGCAAAGACTTAAACAGACGTTTCAACAAGAACATACACACCCGGAAAATAAGCACAGGAAAAAATGCTCAACATCATAAGTCATTGGGGAGAAATGCACATTTAAATTACAAGGAGATACCTTGACAGACCCCTGGTCCAACTAAAGTTAAATTTTAAAGCCTGAAAATACCAAGTGTTTCTGAGCATGTGGAACAACTGGAAGTCTCATACGTAACTGGTGGGAATGCAAAATGGTACTGTTGCTTTGGAAAAGTTTAATAGTTGCCTAAGAAGTTGGACATACATTTGCTTAACATGTGGCCCAGCCAATGTACTCCTAGGTATTTATCCAAGAGTAAAGGAAACATATGTCCACTCAGAAAAACGATACATGAGTGTTCACCGGAGCTTTCTTTGTAATAGCCCAAACCTGGAAACAACAAAAATGTCCAGCCACAGATGAATGGCTAAACAAACTGTGATAGAGCCGTACAATGGAAAACTACTTGGCCATAAAACAAGCTGCTGATGCATGCAGTACCATAGATGAATCTCACGGTTTCTGTGCTGAGCGAGAGGAGCCAGGCGAAAAATGAATACGTACTGTTTGATTCTCTTTAAATAAAATCCCAGAAAATGCAAGCTAGCTTATGGCAGCCTGTGATCTACATCAGTGGTTTGCCTGGGTTGGAGGTGAGGGGTTGAGGAGGCATGAGAGAGAGAGCGCACAGCGTAATACGGGGAAAATATGTTTGTTCGTCAGCCTCATTGTGGAGATAGTTCCACGGGTGTGAGCATATGTCAAAAATGATCAAAACCTGTCCTCGAAATGTATGCAGTTGAGTATACGTCATGAGAAACTTAATAGATCTTTTAAAATAATATACGTAAGGATAGAGAAAAAAGCACTTTGCAGAGCATTTTACTAAGACACTTACATCAAAGTTAACGTTTCCCTGGGTCTCCACTTGTCTTCTACCAATCTGTGACAATGTAAAGGCATTTCTAAATCCTCAGAAGCCAGTGTGTTGTTTTTAACCAGAATTCAGATTTTCAAGATGACTTCACTCTTTAAAAAGATGTTGTGGAATTTTTAACTTTCCTTCAAAGTCATGGCAACTGCCCAGTGCAAAGGCAAAGCATCTGGTAGTCCTGGGACAGTTTTGTCATAGCCTTCAGAGGGGTGGGCAGTATGTCCTAACACCCACTTCTGTGAGCAGCATTGCTGTTATTAATTGAGGACACGTTGTGGGGGGAGGCGCTGTTAAGGTTGTAGAAATATAGCTGAAAAGGCCCATCATTACAGTGTTTCCAGGAATGGTGAGCAAATGTGAAGACATATGGAACATCACACGTAAATTGGATCTGATACCTCCACCCCTCCCCCAGCCTCCAGCTTAATTTTCAGAGACATTTTGAGGCGTGCATGGCTAAGAGCATTCTATCTCCCTCTATATTTGGAATAACATCAGCACAGAAACATCTGTATACCTTTCCATTTTAGGAACGTTATCATGCTTTCTAAACGTTTAAAGAAACACTGAAAAGCACCACATGTAGGTGAGTGTTATATTTATGTACAGTTTACCCTCCCCCGACCTCTAAAGTGCCAGACAACGCTTATGTGGAGAATACTGGACTTTAATTTGAAAAGTTGCAACTTTCTCAAGCCAAACCTTTTGATGTGAGAAGCCAGTTTATGTGTTGGTTTGTAAGAGTTACAATTATAGTTCCTTCACTTAAAACAGCTGTGACCTGTATTGACGATAACATAAGCGCTTGGGCAGATACCCCTCTCCATCATGGTGCTCGGCTGCGTGGGTTTGCTTCCGGCATTAAAGTGACTTTCATCCCTTGATTGCCAGCCAGGCAACGAGAGGCTATTAAGACTATTTCAGGGCATTATAAGGATAGAAATATTCTGCCTTTATTTGATGACCTTTCCTGTGCTTAAATAAGATGCACTTCCACATAACAATTAGGTGAAAATACGAGGTAAATGGTGCACTAGTCAGACTGATAAAACCGTAGCACAGTAGAAACAACTGATGAATATTTTTATGCCCACTACATACTCAGGATTTGGGAATACATTCCCTGTCTTCAAGAAACTCATGTTTGTACTGAGATGCTAAGAAAATTTTTAAACTTCAACTATCTTTTATTTATGAAAGATCTGCAAAGCAATGTCTCATAGGCTGTAAAAAAAAAAAAAGTTAAACCCTGAACAATCCTAAAGGATTTCTACAAATGCAAATGCTGTTTAGAGTAAGGCTCTGGCTGCTTGTGCACGGTCACACTAAATCCAGTGGTGTCTATAATTAGACATGTCTCCAGACCTTGCCAATCCTGCCACATCCTGAAGCCATCCACCCAGGTTCTAAGATGCTAGTTGACACTGAGTTCCCATGTAGTACCCTAATAGGGTTTGCCAACTTACTTATGGTCAATTTCAATCAAGTTCAAGGAATGCACGTCTTGCAATAGGATTTGGCTCTTAGTTTTAAGGGCAAGATCAAGTTCCTCCTTTCCAGGACTGTGAAGAGTGTGAGTGATGTAAGTCACAGCATAATAGGTAGGACCTGTTGTCTTTCTGTTCCTCATTTTCCCTGTGGGTTGAAGGACGTCATAATAGGATCTGCAATTGGTGAGTAAAAGTGGCTCTACCAGCCCTTGGTCCAGAGTAAGCCTTCAGTAATTGTTATTCTCATTTTAAAACATTTTACTACAAATAGGTAGTGAAAAGCTTTAATGGTGATGTTTCTTCAATATGTTTTGTTCCATTGTACATAACTAAAAATTTTTAGTGTAAGTTATCGCCTTTTACTGTGCATTTTGAAGGGCATCTGTCCTCTGGATTAATTAATATATATTATGTAAAAAAGGGGTTCTGTGATTAAATATGGTTGGGAACAAACCTCTGATTAACTACAATACAGTTAATTAGGTTTTATTGCTGCAAGACTTCTTAGAGCCTTGGATACAATAATATGCATTATGATTATACAGCAGGGTTATTAAGTAGAATGTATGCATTAAGGTCAAATTCTTTTTGATGACATTTGTCTTTTCTGATATATTAAGGAGACATCATCTTTTGTTTATCAGACAAGGTAAAATTTCTTAAAACATCGTATCTCCTGTGGCCCAATTCCCCCACCCTTAACCATCTAACATGAAGGAAGCCATTTGCATGACTCTGAATTATTTTAAGACTATATATGTCCATCACTGGCTTATGGCAGAACTGAAATTTTTAGTGTAGGGTAGATGTTCGTAATAGTTTAGGTGCTTATGGCTGCAAGTAACAGGAAAAAAATTGGAAAAGGAACAACAGAAACTATCTCATTTTGTAAGAATTCTAGAGATAGATTCCAAAGTGGGTTTGACCCATCAATGAGGTGACTTGTAGCAGATCTGTGTTCTTTCCACTTTTCCTCCCTGCGAGCCTTAGCATGTTGGCTTGTCCTCCTGCGCCGACTGTGAAGTTCAAAGCGTCACACCCCCAAACAGTGAACAATTAGGAAATTGGAGCATCTGGTATTTTTCCTTTACTCAGAATAGGAAGATATTTCTAGCATTCTCCACACAAATGTTGCTTCCTATTTTATTGGTCAAAATCAGGCCATAAGCCCATGCCTACATGTTTCACCTGATTGGCTTAGCATAATCAAATCTCCCCCCACCGCACCCCCAGCTGAGGAGCAGTCCAGCCCCCCTGAAGGATGTCACTATCCCAGGCAGGAGAAACAAACTTGGGTTCTTTTAGCAAGGAAGAAAGTGAGAAATTACTATTAAATATTTCAACCAATGGTGTCTGTTACAACATCGCATTGGACTCCGATTCTCTTAACCCACATAACATTGTGGGTGCTATTTCCCAGTCCCATAACATTAAAATTGCCACATGAGCATAACTAACACCCGACTCTCACCTTGGGGGAAGTAAGAAGCAAGTTTAACACTGAGCCTCATCTGATACTTGAAACTGAAGAACACGTTGTTACTTTTAGCAGGTTTGACTTGGTTTTGATTTATTAGTGACCACTAAAGTTTGCATTTTTGTAGTTTTGCATTTCACACCACAAAGCCAAACTCCTCAGTATTCAAAAGGAAATAGCTATGAGCAAGCACTACATTTGTAAAACTGTGAAAAAGTATTCGGGACAGGAGGCAAGACGAGTTGAAATTACTAATCTTTCCCCTCCTGCTATACAAATGATCTGGCTCTTAGGCCAAACTGTATACTTTCCATTTTAAGCATTGCATGTCCTATGATGTGTAAACTCCAAACTTAAAACTCATGGATGCAGCACGTATTCAAGTCAATATATAAAACAGCAAACTATATTTGTGAAGCTGTAAACAGCTCATTTTGTGCACCAGTGGCTTCTCTTTTCCTGTGGTCAGATTCCTCACACTTCCCACCAGCAGAGCGGGTGCTAATGCTCACTGCTTTGTGAGTTAGGCACTGCTGGTTGCCAGCGTCAGGGTCAAAATGAAGTCGATGGAAAACATTCTTGACAGCTTCTGCTGATAGTGTTGTTCTCTCCAGATTTGCCCCTCAGAGCTCGGTGATTGGAACCATTGGGTAACCACAGAAGTTTCTGTGGATGCAAATGTTCCTCCTTGCAGAAAATGATCTTGCAGTCTTCTTAAGTCTCTTATCATATGAGATAAAATTTTGAAGGAAGATATTTTTTAAATAAGCTATAAGGAGTAAAGGAACTATTCCCCTTCTTAATTACCAGGACTATATTTTATATTATTATATTCAAATTATGAAAATAATAAAAACAAATTATATATAGCCTTTCAATTTCACAGAGAATTTTCACACTGAGAGCAATTTCATCTTCACCAACACTTTGTAAAATAAGGTAGTTGTTTTAATGAACTGATAGATTAGAAAATGCAGGCATGAAAATGGAAACTGGTTAGCCTCTACTTTCATAAGCATTGCGTAGTTTGATTTAACTTAAATGTTTATATCTTATATTGTCCTTTACAGCAAGAAAGACGAAGGGATTTTATTCTCATTGTTTCCATTTTCTAGCTGGAAATCCTGGATTTGGGGAATTTTGTAGTAACTCATCCACTTTTGTGTAGCAACTACATGGCACAAGTACAGGAACTCCTAGCAACGACAGGGTAGAACAGTAGCAACTCCGAACAGCAGCTCTGCAGGATTTAAGAGCTTTGAGACTAGTCACGCCTCCATCCAAAAGCCAGCCCTGCTGCTGACACTGTGTGTGAGCTGGAGCAAAGAACTTAACCTCTGGGTTTCGTTTCCCCCACCTTAAACGTGGGAATAGGTCATATCTCCCCTCTGCATGGTTGTGAAGATTTAATGAGATCATGCATAAAATGTTCCGCACGTTGCATGGCCCATGAAAATCTCAATCAATGCCAGGTACCTCTGATGTTTCCAGTGATACTATTACTTTAAAAATGTTTAGAAAGATTATTCTTGAAATCAGAGTTGTTTTAGCTATACCTGGTAGTCTGACTTCACTCCTGAATGGAGTTTAGCACAGATGTAAAGAGGGTGGTATGTGCTTAAATCAAATTTGCTATTTTTAATAGTCTTGTTTGAAAATTCACTTTGATCCTCTAACACGCATCTCCCTCAGTGTGTGTCACTGAGCACTGCCAAAACCTGCCAGTCAGAGCTAGCTGGGTGAGCTTGAAACACATTAATGCACACACACACTTTCCAGGCACCGTGCTATGGGAGATGAGATGGTGGGATAACGAAATGGTATGATTTTCATTGTCATCGTGCCCGAGGTTGCACCCATGCAGTCTTACCAGCAGCTCTGACCTTGGGACTCTACGCAACTGGACTTCAGCCAGCAAACCTGCATTTGCATTTGCATTTTCACTAGGAACGTTTTGGAAATGTTCTCTGCTTGTAAAAATCCAGCTCATACATTTCCCTGTGGTGGCTAAGGTCGTAGATTTGTTAGTATTGTCAGAACCTGGTTTATCCTGCTGTTTTTATTTCAGAATTTTACTTGCATTTGATTCCTGGGTGAGCAGGAAAGATTCTTTCCTCTTAGAGGCAAAACGATCACCCACTTTATCGCCTGAAGTTAATATTGTGAGATTAAGGAAATACAGATTCAAAGACCTCCACAGCTAAACAAGGCTGTGGGGACCATTTCATCAAATGTCTTTGTTTTAGAGGCAGGGAAATCAAGGCTCAGAAAGGGAGAGGGGATTTCTCAACTGGGCCATCAGACTAGTACCCAGGTCTCCTGGCTTTCAGTCCTTCACAGTTTCCATAAGTAGCATGCTTCCTCTTGTAACTAATACCTATTAAACAAAATTAAGAACTAAAGGGCTCATCAGCCAACCACTTATTTGATAAATGGAGATGAAGGCTCACAGTATTTCAACAAAGTCCTGTAAAGATAGATAATGGCAGAAGTAGGATTAGAATTCAGGTTTCTAGACTCCCAATTCAGTGTTCTGTCCAATCACATCGCTTATACGAACACCCCTGTAAAGGGAATTCACTCTCCCGGGTAGTTTTTGGATGTTGTTATTGCCCCGTTCTTCTTGGATTCTTCCTTTTGTGTTTCTGACATAAGCCATCCTGCACACAACTTAATGCCTCCGTTATGACCCAGGGGACACCTAAAGATGACAAATCCTTTACCAAGGTGATTCATAGCTCTCTCGTGCGAGATGAGGGAGCTGGAGAGACTCTGCTTTCGTTTACTTTCAAGCCACTTGTTTGTCTTTCTGTGTGTCTAGAAGAGTCAACAGTAATCACCCTGCTGATGCATGATCTGATTAGTGGTGCTGGGGCTGCTGCTCTCCTCAGCAACGATAAATCCCACACCAGGCCTGCCCCATCCTCTGCCACAAGGCCTGGGAGCCTTCTGATTTAACCTTCGGCAGTAAATCTGGCTCATTGTCAAGCTTCCAACTACTATAGAAACTCTTTTGTACTGTTACTTAAGGGCTTTTCTTAAGATGAATTACTTCGAACTGCTGTAATTTTACACTATACGCCTATGTCCGAGTGAGGGTGCTCAGGTTGAATCTCTGAGATGTATCAAGAGTTTTCTCCCCTCCACACCTTGTTGTTCTTTTTCTTCTCTGTACTCTTAGTACACTTATAATTGATACAGCTCTCCCTGACTTCCAGTTAAGCGTTAACTGTACACATAGGCAGACTTGAGTTCAAAATTTTGTTCTGCCACTTATTAGCTGTGTGACCTGGAGAAAATTACAGAAAACTTCATGAACCTCAATTTCTTAATCTCTAAAGTGGAAATAGGAATAGTGCCAAGGGCTTGTTGTAATTAAATGATGTAATTCATGTAAAGAACTTAACACAATGTCTGTCTATAATAAGTGTTAAATAAATAGACTAATGATGATGATAAAAGTTATAACATGTTTCAAAAGCTGCAAACTTTTATTATAGTGATGAGATATGAAATAACTTCTGGAGATCTAATGTGCAGTATGGTGGCTGTTAAGAATAATAATGAATACTTGAAATTTGCTGTTACAGTAGATGTCAGTCAAATATTCTCACCACATACACAAAAAGAGTAGCTATGTGAGGTGCAGATATGCTAACTGGCTTGATTGTGGTAATCATTTCACTATACATGTGTATATCAAAACACTACATTTTACACATTTTTATATATATACACAGTTATTTTTGTCAAACATATTTCAATACAGCTGGAAAAATCATTGTAATATGTTTTGTGTAAGTACTTTCTCTGTAGGCTTCATCAAAGTGAGAACAATATTTTGTGCTTTCTTTTCCATTCTTCTTCTCCCCATGGCATTTAGTAGCAGTGCGTATCATGAATGAAAGAGCATGTACTTAGTTAATAAACATGAATTGATACCCACCAAGGGTAAAGTGACATCCTCTTTGTCTCTGAGATAAAGTATAGTTTATTTGGGTGAATAAAAATGCATGTTTTTTTTTAATCATACAGCAAACAGTTATCGATTGCTTATGTACTAGACATTGTAATAGGTGCTGATAGTAGAGACAAAAGATAAATATCCTGTCCCCAACAAGTCCCTAGCCTAATATAGTTAAATAGATGTTAATGCATTATATTTGTTCACATAGAAGCAAGTTTCAAAAGCAGGTGTTTTGGAAGCGCAGAGGAGAAAGGTGGGAGATGGGGAGGGAAGGGCATTTGGTAGGTGGACAGAAACACCTTAAAAATGATAGATACTGAGTTGGAATGTACAACATTATGTCTGGGTATAATCAAGGTAAAAAAAAATAGTGATAATAGGATGCATATGTTCTTGTGCTCCCCAAAATATGTTATGAACAGAATGCTTATTTTTCATACTTTCAGGTTTTTACAGCCAGTAATTTTGTATCTTACGTTCCAGCTTCAGTGTTTGACAGCATGAACAACTGCTCTCCAAAATGAAAACTGGAATCTATGTTATTTCCACTGTAAGCAGTTTCAGAAGGATTTAGATGTCTATTATACTTTCAAAAAAAAAGATAAAGTGATGATTAACTTTCATAATCAGTGGTCTCTCCATCGCAAATATCTTTCTCAGATAACATTGTGCCTCTTCAAACCCATTATTCCAAACATGACTAACTACATAGAAGGTCCCAGAATGCAGAGAAATTGGGATGGATGAGGGCATTTTTCTGTGTTTCAGTTTCACTGTCTCCTAGCAGGGTCCGAAATGCCATGCCAACCGCCCTGATTAAATAACCTAAACCAGGAGACACACTGTGAAAAGTAAAAAATATAAACAACTCTATCATCGTTATTGTTATTTTTGCCTGAAAAATTATTACAGAGAGAAACTGCTCACTCACTTCTGCCTTATCTTGGGCTTCTAGAGAATGAAATTTCCAGCAATATTTGCATTTATATAAAACTACTGCATGTCTTAGTGGAGGCTGGTTAGGTTACAAGTGACAGATATTGATTTTATTTAATCCGAAAAGAGGAAATTTATTGGGAAACAAACAGGGGCATTTCACAGAATTTGAAAGCAGGAAGTTCAGCAAGGCTTTGGAAGGGACCTGAGTGAGGATATGGAGCTCTTGGTGTATCTGCTTTCTGCAGCCAAAAGTGGTGTCCTCAGCTCCTAGCTCACATTAGCTCAAACCAGTCAGAGATGCCAAATTCCCAGACGAGAGAATCTGACTGATGGACCTTGGGTCCTGTGTCTATCCTGGTCCAGTCAGAGCCAGAAAGATGGGTTCATCAGGCACAAACTTGACTACAGAGGTGTGTGGGTTGGGGTATTTGCCCATGTGCGTACGCCACCTTAGAAAATGTACGTCATGGGCCAGGCGGATGACCCAGAGGTTGTGTACTCTAGAGGGAAACATTTTAGATACAGGAGGTAGTTATAAAGATGTCCCTGTACTGAATAGGGAAGGAAAATGCTTGGGCACTAAAAGATAGAGACAAATTCATTGTGTGGAGAGATGTATCAGGTACGTTTCCGTGACTAGCTGCTGAGACTCCCACTTGGCTGCAGCCTTCTGTGAGTGCTTTGTCAGGGAAGGGTGCCCAGGGGCAAAATCGCTGAGTAGGAAGGCTCCCTGATTTGGGATGTTCCCCTCAGAAGTGGCTGCCAAGTGAGCTCTGTCATTCAGAGCCAGATAAGGCATGCTAGTTACAGATTTCCCAGAAGCCTCTGGTGCAGCTGTTGCAGGGAAGACTCGTTCTTTCTCTGCCATCTGAAATCTCTTGGTAGGCAGCCCCGACAGGGAAATTCCTGGTTGCTCCTTTCATCGAGATCCTGCTCAATGATCATTGAGTTCCTTGAGGCCCTGCTCAAGGAACAGTGCTAGAGCTCCAGCTGCGTGTCTCAGGTTGATGCTGGGGATGGGGATGGTGGGAGAGTGGAGTACGACAGTGACCTTTTTCCTTCACACATGGGTCGCTTCCTCAGGTTGCGTGGAAATCAAACTCGTGTTATTTCAGTCGTGTTTTCTCTCTGCCTCGCAAAGTATTTTTTGAGGCACTTCTGCATTTCTGATAAATTGTCTGCTAGCAACAGCTCTTCATGCTTTGCTATCTCAGGTTCTCTGTTCTTTGGTCTTTTTTTCTTCTAGTAGAAAAAGGATTTATGAACATACCTGCATTTCTAGCTTTACTGCCACATTACTCCACGCTAGTGTCTCTGACTAGCTAATGACAGCTCTCGGCCCTCACCCAGGCCCCTTTCCCTCACTGCAGAACTTCTCTTGCCTTCTTCCTCTGTGCAGAGAGGTGGGGGAGATGAGGCTAGTGGATCAACGTGTCTGTGTTCCTTTCCTTATTAGCTGTGTGTCTCAAGCTACTGAGCCTCTCTGTGCTTCCGTGTTTTCCTCTGTAAACTGGATAATAATACCTGGAATGGTTAATAAAGATGAAAAGAGATCCTATATGTTAACCTCCTGGAACACTGTCCAGCATGTGGTGCACTTATTAAGTGCTGGCTGGCTGTGCTAGTTATTGCCTGTCTCCATTAATGGCGTCATCATTTACTAGATTGCCCAGTCAGACAGCTATTGCTGATTTCCCCCTCTGCCACCTCTCCAGCAATTACTCAGTGTAATACCGTTAGCTTATTTAATTCTCGAAATAACACTCTCTTCATTTTATTTTTTAATTTTAATTTTATTATTTTAATCCTCACTCTAGGACACACTTTTACTGATTTTAGAGAGAGAGGAAGGAGGGCAGTGAGAGAGAAATATGAATGTGAGAGAGAAACAATTGGTCACCTCCCATACACACCCCAGCTGGGGACTGAACCCACAATCTAGGTATGTGTCCTGACTGGGAATCAAACCCACAACCCCTTGGTGTACGGGTGGACATGCCAGCCAACTGAGTCACCCAGCCAGGACGATGCTCTGTCCATTTTAAAGGAAAGCGAAGCTCGGAGACAAGAGAGAGAACCTGTGCAACGTTGTAGTTAGTGAATGGCAGAGCCCCAGTTTGTATTCAGGTTCATCTGACTCCAAAGCCCATGCTGTTAACAACTGTGAGACTGTAACCAAATTCAGTCCACTTAGTCTCCAGACTACCTCTAGAGCAATGTTCCCCCTGCCCCCACATCCCAGCTTCTACAGATCTCTCTTCTGATCTGCAGGCAATTTTCTATCTGGTGTCCTTCCCAACCACCACCAGCTTCTCCTTAACCCCTTCTCCAACCTCCTCTTGAAGTTATTTTTCTAAAACATTCAGTAGACCACAAGCTTCCACTGGTTTCCCACTAATAAAACTTATTGGTTCTTCACAATAAATCCTCCCAGTTCCACCCTGTTGTCCAGTCTTAGCATATGGTCGTTGATTCTTCTGATGCCCACGCTCTCCTGCACCTCTGTGCCTTTGCACAGACTAGTGAGTCTGTCTTAGTTTCCATTCTGCTGACCTGGTTAACTTGCTGGTCCTCTCAGCCCCTGTCCAGACTCCTGCCTGTTCTCTTTCCCAACTCCTCTAATCACAGACTGACTGATTTATTTTCCCGGTTCTCCTAGCTCTGTATTCATACACTTGCACATTGATGCACACTTACTCCTTTTCCATATCTGTCTCCACCACTAGACTGTGAGATCTTGAAGGCAAGGGGCATAGCTCAGTCATCTCGTGGCCCGAGCCAAGTCCCCTGCCCACTGTAGGCCTCCATCGGCATTGACAGCAGGAAAAAGCAAATAAACTCTCCGACATAGGGCTGTTTAAGTAACCTCCCAAGGTCGATTTGACCTGCACTGTGTCTAGACACAGGACCTAATGTCTACATTTTCCATAAAAAAAATGAAACAAAACCCCTTTCACTTATTCTGTAGACTGGTAAATTTGATATAGATTCTTAGGAGTTCTAGCTAGGGGTCACATGCATTTTCCTATTTCTCTCCCTCTTTCTTACTGTCCAGCTTATCCACCTTCCGAAGTCCTTGCTCCGTTCCCTGAACTCACCCCAGCATGTGCAGGTCCGGGCAGGCAGAATCCCGTCTTCCCTTCTGTTTCTTACACAGGAGGAGCCTACTGTCAGTCTGCCTTCTTTGGCTCCTCTGAAACTCTGGTGGCGAAAATGTTTCTCCGTCTGGCCCTGGACCGACTTCCCATCTACATGGTCTCCTTGCCCCACATTCCCACCTCTTGATGGGAATGATGGGAATGGATGACTAATGGGATCTCTGATGGTTTCCTTTTCCTGAGCCCTGCTGGGGTTTTTGCTCCCTCTCTTAGTGATAGCATCAGTCTTAATTACAGGTCTACATGCTGATAATGCCCTGGGTTTGGTCTCTAGCCTGTTCCCACCTCCTGAACTCCATGCTGCTTGTTCGGCATTTCCCTTTGGATGTCCACTGGTATATATCTGACTTGTTATATGGCCAAGGCCAAAGTGAACTTGTGATCTTTCCCTCAACCTCCTCCCGGTGTTTTCAGTAAGGCAACGTGTCAGTGTCAAGTGCTGTTGCTAGCTCAAGTTGTACAATGACTGAGAATCAACTGTTGGATTTCCCATTGTGGGAGGTATTAACGAGTAGGGAAGGAATTGAAAGCTTGATTGGATTTAAAGAAAATAGGAAAAGAAGAATTGGAAGCAACAGTAGAAACAACTTTTAAGAGTTTTGCATTAGATGGGTACTTGACTTATGGGGTGATTGTTTCATAAGTTATATCAGTGTCTAATCACTATGTTATAACACCTGAAGCTAATATTGTCAACTATATATGCTAACTAAAATTGAAAAATAAAAAAATGAAAAGAGTTCTGCAGTGAAGGGAAGTAGTAGCAGGAGAGGGAAGTGAATTCAAGCAGTCTTCTAAAAAAGATTGCTGACACAGCATTACGTTGGTGTGCTGGTAGAACTGACCCAACGGAGAGGGAGGCGCTGAAGAGAGAGGGCAGAACCGCTGGAGTTGTTGCCTTGAGCAGGTGCGAGGCGGTTGGCTCTGGGACACGAGTGCGGTGCGTTGGCGTAGAAGCCAAAGCAGTTCATCTGTTGCGACACAAGGGCAGGTGGAGTAAAGGATATGATTGAGTGCGTACAGAGTGAGGATAGAGTTAGGTGGGAAAGTGAGGAGGCTCTCTGTGGAAATTTTCTTCCAGTTGCCTTAGTTTTTTATTCCCCTCCCCAGGGAACTAGGAGGTGAGGTCTATTAGCTGAGAGTGAGGATGCAGGGTGGTGTTGAGGGATTGAAGACAGAGTAGTGCTGAAAAATAAGTAGTTGTCTGGGAGGGTTAGAGAGAAATCAAGTAGGGAAATAGAGAATGCTTGCCTGGCCACATGGCGGGCCCCTTGAGTCCTCTGCACAAGGATTTAGCCAGGCCGTGGTTGTGTGCTTTTCTTCATTCACAACAACTGGGCATATATGACCACACTGTTTATGGCGATTAGAATGCAGGAGATTAGCGGAGACCTGGGACTGTAGGGCTTCTTGTGGTAACAGATGAGAACAGCGATAAAAGGCATACTGAGATTCATGCTGCTGGACTCAGGTTGCGTGGAGGTGGAGGAAAGTATGCACATGGGGAATGGGAAGGTGAGGCTTCCCTCCTAAAGATGGAGGCAGGGCAGCCTGGGGAGGCACCTGGGGTTAAGGGACTCCTTTGCTGCTCCTGTTGATGGTGTAAAAGATCTGGGAAGCACATTCTCTGGTACTGAGGTTACCAGATGGAGGCAAGAGTCAGAGAAGTTGAACTTTATCCAGACTCATGGAGGCCCTCCTCACCTCTGCCCGTGGAAGATGGAGGGACTCGAAGGTCTTTGGTACTTTACAGGAAAATGGACCTCCCGCTCCTCCAAAACAAGCTGCAAGAGCCCTGTGTCCACGTGGGTTTGCACTTTCCTCAAGTAGGATTGACATTTTGTCTTCAGGTCTCAGGTAGGCAACACTCTGAGGGAAGTTTTGAGATTTGATTAATTAAGTGCTGCCTGATTGGGTCCTTTGTCTTCAAATATATTTCAAACTGGTTCCTAGCAAAAGTGTCTCTTTCATTCTGTAATTTAATTGCTAAGTAAAATTAAATGGAGCTCTTTGAATAACTGGAGGGAGAGATAGTAGTTGAAAGTTCTCTTTAATAGGTTTGTTATTTGAATTTAAAATATTTGAGTTTGCCCAGTCACTGTCAGGAGTTCATGAAAGAACAAGAGTGCGGACAGACCTCACAATCTGCTGTCATCTTTCCATCTTCACAAATGTCCTGGTGGTAAGTGAAACCTTGCATTTAAATAAATACATTTGGACCTAATTTCTGCCTTTCATGCTGTGAAAGAACTGTCAAATTTCAAGTGTAATGACTGTATGATTTCTTGTAATGGCACCAAAAAAACCCCAGAAAAACAGATTTGAATGTCATCTAAGCAAATTCTCGGTGGGATGCAGACCCATTTAGAGATTACTTTCCCTTTTGGCTTTTGTACAACCAAGCAGGAGTGCGGTGCAAGGGAGCCAACACGAAGGGGTGTCCAAGGGAGTGACAGGCAGACTGATGCCTCGCAGAGCCCAGGAAATGAAAAATGTTGACATTGTTTCAGCTAAACTTCCCCATTTCCACGAGAGAACTGACCTGCAGCCACTGTCTGAGATGCATGGCCTTTGACTTCAGCACATTCTCCCTCTGAGACTTTCATGTGTCTGGTTAGACAACCAGAAAGCCTCAGTTTCCCCAGTGGGTTGGTTCTCCTATATTCTTCTCCATTTTTTTCCTGAGAAATATTAATATGGTCCAGAAATTCTAATATTTTAACATCAATGCAAGATCCTCAGTCCTTCATCAGATCTCTGTTGATTATCCATTGGAATCAGCCAATTGATCATGGAATAAAAGAAAACATGTTAGAAGGAAGAAGCAAAGAATCTGGGTTCTGGCTTTAGCTCTGCCACCAGTCAGGGCTGGTAACTTGAGCACCTTAGACTTCTGGCCTTTCCTGTCCGTCCTTTCAAAATGAAGGAGTTGAGATAAATGAGTCACCTTCTAACTGTGCCTCCTGGAATCCCAGGGTCCCAGGATGCCCCAGGGGCCACTGCAGGGTTTGCCAGCCTGGGAGGCAGGGTCTTTCTCTACCCATCGCATATATTTGTGTTTGGGGAAAAATAACCCCAAAAGTGAAAGTTCAGACATCAGTATTCTTGATAATCTAAAGAATTTTTTCTAACTTTAATATCCTATCATACTGTGATTCTTTGTCTCTTCATAAAGCAATTTTCAGCAAAGCTGCATATCGATTCATTTATGTATTTGAGGACAATGGTGGTGGTGTTGGTGGTGGTGTTGGTGCATATCCTGGAAGTGATCAGAAGCTCCAGTGGATTGTTCCCTCTCCACTGTAAGTTCCATGGGGGCAGGGATCCCGTCGCTCTGAATCATGCTGAATCACTAGCACCTGTCCCGTAACGTGATACCCAGAAGATGCTCAACAAATTCTGGATGGAGGAATAAATAGGTGGATAAATGGACACATGGAATGCATCCTGATACTTTATTTGAACTCTTAAATGCAGCTCTGAAGCCTCTTCCATTGATACTTTGTATCAGCCCCCTTTCTTCTGTTCTTGTCTCTGTTGGTAACTTCTATGCCAGGAATACTCTTGAGTAGTTAATGTGGGGAAGTCTCCTTGATATCCCAGATGAATATCAGAAGGTTCTGGAACCACCTCAAGCTATAACTTGGAGAACATTTTTCTTTAGTAGCAGCCATGGAAACATTGAATGGAGTGGTAGAAGTGTCAGAGCAGCACCCCAGTACTTTTGTGCCTCTGTGTTTGTTTATTAATTCATCGATTCACTTATTCATTCATTTACTCACCCCACAGACTTTGATTTTCTTTTCTGTGTTTGATCCTATGCTAGGGAATGAGCATTCACAGTCTGTTTAAATTTATTTAGATGTAATTGAGATGTAATTGACATACATTGTATAAGCTTAAGGTGTATAACATGTTGATTCACTGCACATATAATATAATATGATTGCCACCACTGTCCTGTTAGCTACCAGCTCTGTCATGTCACATAAGTATCATTTCTTTTTTGTGGTGGGAACAACCAAGCTATGGTCTCTGAGAAACTTCGAATTTGCAATACAGTATTGTTGTCTGCAACATCACGCTGCGTGGGCTCTCCAGCGCTGAGTTACCCACCAGTTGCTAGTTTGCACCCTTAAACAGCCTCTCCCCAATTCCCCCAGCCCTAGCCCTTGCTAACCACCATTCTTCTCCCTGTTGTTATAAGTTTGGCTAATTCAGATTCTACATAGAGGTGATATCATATAATATTTGTCATTTTCTACAGTATCTCACTTAGCACAATGCCCTCAAGGTTCATCTGTGTTGCCACTAATGGCAGGATTTCCTTTTTTTCTCATGGGTGAATATATTCCATTGTGGGTGTGTGTGTCTTGCAGTGTGATTACCATCATTGTAGTGTTAGATAACACTAAAATACACACACATGCACACACACACACACACAACTTCTGTGTCCATTCATCTGTTGAGGGGCACCTAGGTTGTTTTTAAATCTTGACTATTATGAATAGCACCGCAGTAAGCGCACGAGGGCACATAGCTGTTCAATGCCCTGTTTTTCTTTTCTTCGGTTACATAACCACGAGTGGAGTTGCGGGGTCATACGGCAGTTTTATTTTTACTGGTTTTGGGAATCCTTCATATTGTTTTCCAGAGTGGCTGAACAATTTACAATCCCACCAATAGTACACAAAGGTTCCCTTATTTCCACATCTTTGCCAACACTTGTTATCTTTTTACAGTCCTTTGAATGAGGCACACATTGGAAAAGAGATTATAACAAAGCAATATACGTAGATGCCGTGAGAGAGAGTAAGAATGCTTTGAGAGCCACATCAGCGAGTATTCCCCCAGCTAAGAGGGCCCATTAGATACATGCTCGCTGACAGTTAGCCAATAATGCCTAAAGAATTCAGACTTTCTGGTGGGTGATCCCAGGGTTGGCACAGTGTCCCACAGGATGTCACAAACACACGCCCTCCCCAAACCTCCCCTCTGCCATCGTCACCATTTCAGCAGTCTGTCCTTCCCCAGAGCACAAGAATCACAGGCCCACAAGGTTGCTTTTGAAGAAGACAGACAGCTATCAGCCCAGAAGTTGTCTCAACACCCCTCTGGTGGGGATGGAAATTACTCCTAGATGGCCCTACCTGGCTCTCTCTCTCATGTCTCATTGGCTAGAGCGGGGTTCCATGGCTACCTCAAGCTACAGAGGAAACTGGGAAATTGAGTATTTTTGGATTTTCAGTGGGAAGTCAGCAAGGAAGAGGGAGGTTGGAAATGCCTACTGAGGAGACACCCACTAGAATCTAAAAAATGAGGCAAGTCAGGAAAGGTGATGTTTGATCTGTGTTTTGAAGGACTTGCTAGTGTTTGCCTGGAGGAGAATTGAAGGAACACTCTGGGCAGAGAGACTGGGAGAGACATGTAGCAACATGGGGTTACGGGAAGTGCCACTTAGCTGAGGATCAAAAGGAAGTTCAGTGGGTTATGTGATGAGTTCTTAGGGGGAACATGGTATCAAACAACCCTGAAAAAAGGGAGGGAGGTAGATTTGTGTACTGTGTTAATGATTCAGTAAGTCATTATGACTTCTGAGTGAAATCGGCTCCTGCTGATAACCCTGGGAAAATTAGGTGAGAGAGAAAAACCATCACAGCTTGCCCCTTAGAAATCCATTTTCATGAGAAATAAACAATTAAATTAGTTGAAAGGTGAATGACATGTAAATATCTGTAACAGGTGATTTTTATTAAACCAATCAATGTATCTTCACACTAATCCTAAAGCTTTGAGAAACTTGAAAGAGCTTTGTTTCAAAAATCTATTTTTAGAAATGCTATTAGTGGAAGCATCAGCTCTAACCTTTTCCTTGTTCTTTCTGTGTCATGCACATTAATTAACACTTCCACCCTGAAAGAATGTGTTTCTTCCCATGAGCTGGGGATGATGTTTTAGAAGCATGCTTTAGATTAGAAATTTTAAGAAGAACAAATCAGGATGATTTAAAAAGGCTCTTTGCGGCACCTAATTTCCAGTTTAGACTTTTTTTTCCTCCCAGATCACAACTAGTTAGAATTGATGATGTGCTTTATGAGGGATAATGAGGTTGGAACCTGTGCAGGATCTTGAGAACAAATTTGACAACCAATTAAATGATACACAGAGAGTGGAAGGAAACTCTCATCAATGCTGAGGAGAATAAAGTTTTAAACTCTTTGGAAATTTCCTTTTGCAGGCAGTTGCATGGAATTTGGAAAAAATTCTTAACTATCAAGTCAGCATTATAAAAAGAAAAACAAATAGAAAAAAACCCTAACAAGGAAAACTGCTAACCGTGCTTGGATTGATGAAACCATCCTTCTTCATAGCACTTACGATTTTACCTTTTAGTACTTTAGATTGGCTTTGCCTAACTTGTCAAAAATAGTTCTGTTTCCTTGGTTACCCACATCACCTACTAGAACTGTGTGTACGTTGTTCATTTGGTGTGTTCCATGAAAACAAATTTTTATTTGGTATTCACATTTCAGGATAATCAACTACTGTTAAGTCTTCCCCAATCCTTGAAAGCCAGTAATTAAACTTTCTAGAAGATTCTTGCGCTTGGGACTTTGTGGATACGCCCTTTTCATATGTATTAATAAAGCATCATAAGATAAAGTTCAGAGAAAGCTGATTAAAACAACAGCAGCAGGAAGATAACTATTGCTTTCCCACTGCCAGCGTCACAAGCAATTTATTGATTGATTGATTGACTTGCAGTAGCCTTTGATAGAGATGTTAGAACTTGTCCTAGTAATAATTCCTGTCCAAAATGTAGAGATAAGATTTTTAATAGGGAATTTTACATAAGTATACTGAATCCTTGGAAAATAAAGTAAATTATGTTTCACTGTTCAATATAGGGTTTAAGAAAGTATTTAAAACTGTTTTATCACCAAATCCTGGTGTTTGGGGATACATCCCATGTTTTAAGAGTTGGTATAAAGTATGACACATTTAGACAATGGAACACTACACAGCAGAAAGAAAGGAGAGCTCCTACTCGGCACAACAGCGGGGATGGAACTGGAGAGTATTATGCTGAGTGAAATAAGCCAGGTGGTGAAAGACAAATACCATATGGTCTCACCTATTAAGCAACAAAACAAACAAGTGAGCAAAATAGAACCAGAGACATGGAAATAAAGAACAAACTGACAGTAACCAGAGGGGTAGGGGGAGAGAGAAAATGGAGGAAAATACGGGGAGGGTCATTAAGGAACACGTGAAAAGGACACATGGACAAAGCCAAAGGGGGTAGGTTCCAGGGTGGGAGGTGGGGATGGGTGGGGCGGGGGGCCATGGTGGGGGGAAAATGGAGACAACTGTACTTGAACAATAATAAAATAACATTATAAAAAAGTTGGTATAAAATACAAAGTAAACATAAAAATTGAATCATTTCTAAATGGCTAGCCGGACATGCCAATCAAAAAGTGGCAATGCAAATTATAGTGCTAACGTTTGCTGGACCCCTGACACTAAGATTCAGAAACTGAGCTAGAAATGGTGGCGTGAAGGAGACTAGGACCTCAGCTCCAACCTGGGAGCTGAAGCCTGGAGGAGCTCCGCGATTTGCTCCAGTTCCTTGAATAGCAAGTGGCAAATGCAGACCGTGGAGAGAACACTTCTGAATTGCTTGGGAAAGTTAACCAAGTCCAGCGTTCTTTTTATACAGCCACCTGGTAGGGGAATAAAGTCACATTTGGTTTTTGAAACAGGCCTCACCTCACGTGTCTGAAAGCTTCAGGAGTCTCTCATTTGTCATCTAGGCAGGAAGGTAAAGCTTGTGAAGTGTTTGAAAGAAACCTTTGCACTGAGATTGCACTCTGACCCTCAGACGGTTTCCATGTCTGCTTCGGCACTTAACCTTCTTACTTGTGAGCCTTGTTACCTGCCTGTAAGCTGATGGGCTGTCCCAACTTTCTGGCTCAGAGACAGAAATGAGACTGTAATGCTTTAGTGAGTTTTTTCTCCAAATAACAGATTTCTCATTTATAAATATTTGTAGATTTTCTGGAATCTGTCTTGCCTCTCTATTTGTTTGTGGGTTGATTAAAAAAATTAAGCACTCCCATGCTAAAGATTTAACCACCTAGAAATTGTAGACTCCTGTAGGTGTTTGTCTTCTCCAGGTCTAACATTTTGATTTGAGACTTCTTACCTTGAAGCTGTTTCCATCAATTGCTATATGCATTTTTTAAAAAATTTTGCTTATTTAAAAAAATTTTTTTTTGAATTTATTGTGGTTATACTGGTTAATAAAATTATATAGGTTTCAGGTGGATAACTCAATGATACATCATCTGTATACTATACTGTGTATTTACCACCCAAAGTCAAGTCTCCTGTCACCATTTATCCCCCCTTTTCCTGCTTCTGCCCGCCCCACCCACTTTCCCTGTGGCAGTCACCATACTGTTGTCTGTAGATAGACCTAGAGTGCACCAGAGAAAGACAAGTGCCATATGATTTCACCTATATGTGGAATCTAATGAACAAAATAAACAATGTACATTGATACAGAGAACAGACTGACAGCTGTCAGAGGGGAGAGGGTTGGAGGCTGGGTGAAATACGTGAAGAGATTCAACAACAACAAAAAAACCCTCATAGATGCTGTGTGCACGTTAAACAAGTCACTTTTCCTCCCCAAGGCTCAATTTCTGCATTTGTGAAAAGGGAACAGTAGTGGTAACTAAGTCATAAGAGGTATGAATTAGATAATGTGTTGAATAAGGCTAGACTATTTGTTTTATTTATTCATCTGGTATTTATTGGGCACAGTGAGGGCTCATATAAATATTACTTGGTGTTGTTAATAATGTTTTGCCTTTAAACTCAAAAGTTATTTATCCACACTTTGAGTGATAGTATTTTTAAACTGGAAGCAATTACGGACATCATCTTTGCCAATCCTCTTACCTACAGCTGAGAAAGCACAGGGGGGTTAATTTGTTTCTCAGGCTCATACAACCAGTTTATCTGTAATGAGCGTAACCATTAAATTATGGTCCTTATAGATATAAAATCCAGGTCAGGATCTTCAACTTGGCCCCTTAGTTGTTCTGTGACCTAGACTATGGACTTCACCTGTTGACCCTTGGTATCTTTACATGCCTTTGGAGATAATAGTACCCATTGGGATTATTGTCAAGATTAAATTTGATAATTTAGCACAGTGCTTGGCATATAGTATGAGCTCAGTAAATGTTATCATTCTGCTATTCCTTTGTTTTCTCAAAATTTAAGGTATTGCAAGTATGCATTCATAAAGCAATTGTAGCATTAGAATTCTCCACATAGGTGCCAGAGTCTGTTTGTTCTCCATACACAACTCACAGCAAAGCATTGCTTAACATGGGGCTAGTAGCTAGCATTTTGTTGAACAGAACCTTATACAGACCATTTTATTCCTCCTGAGCTCTGTGTCTGCCATCCAAGCATTTTCAACTGAGACTTTGAGCTATGATTATGTGTGTAGTTGAACTAGCTAAGCGTTACTGGAATATGAAAAATGAAGATTAGAATTTTTCTCACAACCCAAATTTGTTTGCTGTGTGAGTTCATGCATTCTTTGTTGCAAGAAGCAGAGAAGGGGTTTCTGGGAGGATGTCATGCCAACACTTCCCAAGTGGGCCGTGGTCTGTGTTTCCATGTGCGCCCCATGGGCTGTGCCGGGTTCTCAGACCATCTCTCTCTCTCTCTCTCTCTCTCTCTCTCTCTCTCTCTCCCCCTAATGTAGCCATTTTCTCCTTTCCCTTTTTATTAATGACTGGCTGGTTTTCCCGTATATTGTTGTATAAACTTGAAAGGATAAAAATTTTTTGGACCAGCTAATTAACGCTATTCTTACGAGACAGGTTTTGGTGTATTTTGTTTGTTTTGTTTTGTTTTATTTTTGACAAGTTCTCTTCATGGGTCTCTAAACTACCTGTCCACTGCTTGACCTTGAGTGAGTGAAACTCCACTGGTTCAGCCAGGGCCACCCACTGTTCAAGGAGAAGCCTCGCTGCTGCTTTACTAAACGGGAGCCTCTGGGTGAACGAAGCACCTTCCCACCCAGGGGAAAGGAATAAAGTAGACGCCCGATGGGCATGTATTACACATTAAAACAAAACTTTTTTGACTAGCCAATCTGTTATGAATTAATCCCTAATTATTGGTAATGGTGGAATACAATTTAATAAAGAATTAATAAAACACCTACCATGGGAGGTTCAGGGCTACAAAGAAGGTATGGAGATATATAAATCCTGGGCACAGTGTATTTCTTTCTCTCACTTAATTCAGCTTCAGTCAAATATCCAGTTTGTGTCTGGTTTGAATAGAAAACAACTTTCAACTCTCGGTGGATGTTCTCTTAGGAGCAAAGGCCTTTGGGAGCTCTGAGTCCTGAGCAGGGCTTTGGCGCTTCAGATTGGTGTCGGATGTGCTTTTGCAGTTGACTTCATGTCAGCCTCGGTTCATCAGCTATCAGAGAGATTGCCTAAGTGTTCGTGCTAGGGTGTGACTGGGCACATGTGAGAAAGGGTGAGAATGTGTAGATGTACGGGCTTTTGGAAAGGATGTCTTTGTCTCTCATGACTGACTGAAATCCCGAGAAGAAAATGTTGTGAGAAACATGCGTGATATATTTCTGTAGCGGTTGTACATCTTCTTGCAAGAAGGAGGCAGTTTCCCTGGCAACTATGTTGTAAGTCACTCCTCATGGCCTTGCCCAGTCTCCATAGAATAGAACTCACTGCTAAGTTGTGCAATACGTTTCTTTGCAGAATCTCAACCTTCTTTTTTTATTGTGGTAAAATCCATATGACATAAAATCGGCCATTTCAACCTTTTGAAAATGTACAATTTGGTGACATTTAGTGCATTTACTATATTGTACAACCATCATCACTATAACCTCTTTTTAATGATTACAGTAACCACACTGTATTTTTATTTGTTTGCTTATGTGTTTTATTCTTATATGTATAATGCAGTATTTTAAACAGAGTAATTACCTTCTGTATGCTCATGTAGGATGTAGATGAAGCTAATTTCCAGGGAATTTTTTAACAGAAAGGCTTGTGCTCACGGTCCGCCAAGCTGAGAGCGTAAGAGAGAGGGGATGCATGAGAGCTGTTGATTCTGGTCTCACTTTTTGACTTGGGATTTTTATAATGATAGTCTTTTGATAAAACCATACTCTCAAAGAAATAGGATAAAGTGGCATGCTATCTTTTGACCCAATATGTTCCACTTAGGTGTTAAACATCCTCCTGTACTTTAATTAGCGGTCATACCATGTTTATTCTTGTGCAGACGGCACCTGCTGACGGGTTGGGACACGCCACCACTTACTGATCGGACTGCCTTGAGCACGACGGTTTCCTTCTCGGGGTCTCAGTTTCTACATCCGTGAAACAGTCAGAATTTAGTCATTCAACATAGGTCCGAGTGTGTGTCTGGTGCAGCATCACACACTGCAGATTCTGTAACAATGACAACAACAAAAGCACAGCATCTTTGCTTTCTTGAAGGGTTGTGGAGAAAAGTGTATGTCAATGATGAAAGAATTTCTTTATAATATAAATTGTGCCAACCAAAAGTATAGTGATTATTATTATTCCCTCTGTATGTTTCAAGGTAAAAAAGAAAAAAATCATTGCCCCCAGACAGTGGAGATGACACTCTTTACAGGGTTAGATGGCCGTCACACCCACTAGGGTGACTGTATTTGACTTGGGGTGGTGGGCACACAATGCAATATACAGGTGATGTGTCATAGAATTATGTAGTCAAAACCTATATAATTTTATTAACTGATATCACCCCAATAAATTTATTAATACAGGGGGGAAAGACAGATAATAGAAGATGTGGAGATATTGGAACTCTTAAGTACCGCTGGTGGAAGTGTAAAATGGTGCAGCCACATTGGAAAACGGTTTGGCAGTCCCTCAGTATATGAAGCGTAGTGTTATTATATTACCAGCAATTTCACTTCTGGGCATATGTGCTCAAGAGCATTGCAAATATGCGCTCATATAAACACTGGTACATGCACGCTCCCAGTGGCGTTTTTCACAATAGCCAAACATTGGAAATAGCCCCAGTGACCATCATTTGATGAGTGGGTTAGTAAGATGTGCTATGTCCATATGTTGGAACGTTACTCAGCAGTGAGAACAAGTGAAGCACCGGCATGTGCTCCAGCAGGGACGACCCTTGAAGCATCATGCTGAGTGCGAGAAGGCAGACATAGAAGGTCATATATTATTTTCATTTGTATAAAATGTTCAGAATAGGCAAACTGGTAGAGACTGGTGGTAGCCATGGGCTGAGGGGAGGGAGAAATGGGGTACAGGGTTTTGGGGGGTTGATGAAAATATTCTGGATTTAGTGGTGATGGTTGCAGAACTTTGTGAATGTACTAAACACCACTGAATTGCATACTTTAAAAGGATGATTTTGTGGTGTGTGAAGTATATCTCAGTTTTTTAAACTTTAAAAGAGAACAACAGAATAGAGATTCATCACTGTGGCTTTTACTCTTCATCCGCATTCCCAGGAGCCTGGAAAGGAGGGCAGCCGCCCTCAGAGAAGTTGTTGAGATGAGCACTCTCTTCGTCAGGGTTCAGTTAGAAAAGCAGAAACCTGGTAGGACATCTGTAGGATTTAGTGTATATGTAGATTCAACTTGCACAGAGGCCAGGGCTGGTCAGATAGCAGGTGGGAGGCTGTTGCTCCGGTGTCTTGTGTTAGAGCGTGGAGTTGGCCAAGCAGGCAGTCGGGAATGGAAGGTGGATTTGAAGTGGTTGAAGCAAGGACAAACTGGAACCTGGGAGAAGGACCACAGCCCATGAGGACAGATAGACCCACGTAGATCTCTCATTGCTTCCACACCTGCAATTTTGATGTTAGGGATGACTGGCGGGAGAAGCTGGTGCCCTTCATCCAGTAACTAAACACTCACAAGCTGCAGCAGACAGTGCCTTGTGCCCTGCACCTACCTTCCCAGCATGACAAGGTGGCTACTGTTTCACCTTTGTCTTCCAGGTGCCAGATGAGATGTCTTGTAGTGAGTGCAGCAGGGATGGGAATTCTGGGAATCATAGCTTCTGTTTAGCTAACTTGTCAGATTACCAAATATGCCACAAGCACTAACTGGATCTTTAAAAAGACGCAGAAATCATGTTAGAGAGGAACAGATTCCTAGCCAGAGTAAAATCATTTTATGTTGCACATGGTAGGTGCTTGGTAGTTATTAGCCAGTGTTAGCTTTTTGGATATGTGTGTTGAGTGCAGCTGTCAGACATAAGGGACGTTGGACAACAAAGGAGGCTTAGAAGAAGGAGTCACAGAGGGGGCTATGACAGGACCCCATCTGTTTTCTTGACGGTAGTGCCGGCTCTGAGCACACCTGGCTCTGGAAAGCACGCGGCCAACTCTCCATGTACCAGTGGAGAGTTGGCCCTCCCTTTATTTCGCTCAGCTGTTTCTAGAATCCCGTGGAGATGTTATTTGATTCATTCACTGCTGTGTCCCCAGTATTTAGAGTGATATTAAGTATATACTGTGTGTTCAATAAATATTTATTGAATTAATGAATGACAAACACCATTTAAAAGTTACTGCACTTAACAGCAACAGTTTTTCAGAGTAACTTCTGATTGCCATTCTACAGAGGGAGACATTGAGGAGCTAAAGATTTTGCTGGACTTGCAGAGAATCAGACAGCAAGTGACGGATTCTGGACAGTGTTTCTATGTAATTTGAAAGAACACGTTGGCTGGGTCACACTTTGCGAATCCCTGGTCCACACAGTTATTTTTCTCACCGGTTTATGCTCAGGTTCTTAGGAGCCTGGTTTCTGTTTCTCAGCATCAGTCAGTGCAGGGGAACCTAGGAATTAGGCAGTGGCATTTCTGAACTCCTTTGGGCTGAGAGCCAGACCCCAGGCTGTGACACATTCACCAAATTAATTACCATGTGGCTGTCTCTCTGCTCTCTCAGGTGGCAGTTCTCTGTCTTCAGATTTCAAAAGATGCAATTTACCTGCCACCAAATGAAGGGAAGAATGGATAGTTAGTAACTTACTTCCTAAATGTATTACAATAGAACGCATGTCCTACTGAGGCTAAATCATTAGTAGTGTCTTCATTCATGAAGGACACAGGAAGAACAATTTCATATTTTAAATCATTGATTAGCTCCAGGTTAATCATCTGGTGACAGTCAGGCTCTGGAAGGTGGAGGATAATCTGTCTGCAGTTCTCTTCCAGATGCTCCAAACAGGTCCCCTGCTGAACTCTTTTAAGGAAGAAAGTGTATCTTTCTTCTCTCCTTCCTAAGTGGAAGTCTAGTTTCAGCCTGTGAATCGTTAAATGCCAGTGATGTCCGTAGCTATTTTATCCCAATAGAACTTAAAAAGAGTTGGTTTGCCTAGTGCGTACTCAGAAGTTAGTGTGATTTTCCAAGATAATCTTCCTGAATGCTTCGTGGTAGGTGGGGTCTCCTTGGGGCAGTGCTGTAAAAATCTCTGTAAATAACCACCATTTACTTCTCCTTCGTGCCCCTGCCGTTCCACAATGCCTTTATGCAGTGAATGTTCTCAGGTCATTGAAGGAGAGCTTTAGCTGGTGGTTAAATGTCTGCGGATCACCAGAATGCTGCTTCCAGGTTGGCATGCATCTGAAAAGTAAGATTATAGGAACTAAAGCAAGGAATATGGAGTATTTTAGACTGGGATAAAGAAATAATAGCAGTTGCTTCCAAGGGCAGGAAAGGAGTGTCGCTTTTTAGAGTGCTCAGAAACCCTTCAGCTTCTGAGAGTCGCTGCACAGTTCTTCCACAGTTGCCCAGGCTCTTGAAGTAAGAGGCACTTAAATGTCGCCTTAAGTTTCTTATAGTAGACCTTAGCCAAAAATATTAAACTTTTTACCAGTATTGGGCTTATAAAGTTCTTAGACAGCTTCACAGATGATGGCAACATTGTTCTAAAATTTAGAATTTTTTTTTCAGGGAATTCAAGATAAAATCTTATCATTTACAAGTCATTCCCTGAGAATGAGCCATGTTGGGATTAAATCATAATGAAATGTTGTAATAGTTTGAGAACAAAAGGCAATAGCCACATTTAGAGCAGGTTGATGATCTCATATATGTTCATTTTTTTTTCAAATGGAAAATATTTAAATACCTTTAAAACAGAAAATATAATAAAACCAATAATAACATAAAACCACTGAATCAGTGGTTTTCAGATTTTGTAGTCCGGAAGGTACAGAGGGTGAGAGCAGCGTGAGGTGGGGAAGAAGCAAGCAGTCTAGCTCCTTCCCCCTCCCTGCCTCTCAGCCCTGTCCCCAACACCCTCGGGGTCTCTTCCCACCCTCTTAGAAGTGGGATTCTGCCTAACGTGCCGTGAAAAAATAAAGTGCTCTCCACTAATAAAGAAGTTCAAAAGTCAGTGGTTGAGAGAAAATGCAAAACACTTAAATCTTTCCTTCTTTTTAAAAATAATAATTTTGTAGGATTCTAGTGACAGATTTTAGTAAAAAGAAGCAGTGCAAGAAACTCTGGGGTGAGAAGTTAAGATGACTTGACAAGTGGAGTGAGGGAAGAAAGCCCGTCTTGGGCTTTGGTCCCAAGAAGGACATTAGAGCCCTGGGCACAAGGACTTTTGCCAAGAGAGTAGCTTGGTGGTTGTCAATCCTGGTGGTAAAAATATTCACAAAGCGCCACAAAAAAGCTCAACACTAGGATGACAAATTTGACTGAGTTTGGTGCAAAAGAACAGATGGAAAAGACTGTCTACCGATGGAATTATTTTTCCTCCTTGAGGATAAAAGGAACAACAGTCACTAGTCTGTCACTCGGTAATAGCAGGAGAAGAGAACTTGAATCATGGACACACCAGGTTCCCAGGTTTAGGGGCGTGTGGTCCAAGAGGAGATACCCTCAGTCCGATGCTTCATTTTCCTCAACTGTGTTCTGTTTCCTCAATTGCTTTGTAACCTGCTGCGTAAATATTTGGGCTTTGTTGCTTGGAAAGGGGAGCTGTGCACCTTCTGCATGAGAATTGCAGGAGGAGGCTTTTAGGGCCTCATTTGGTATTTAGCTCCTTGTTCCACCTGGCCGGCTTCAGTGGCTCTCCTTTCATAGATGAGCAGGATGAATGTTGGCTGAATAGCAATGCATCGTAAGTAATTACCTGTATGGTCACCGAAGTGGCATTGTCCTTTTTAGAAGGACCATGGTCCATTATTGGTCTATAAAGACTGGGATTTAGAGGTTCTTGAATTTTTACCACCATCATCAAATATGGCTTATTGCAGGCAAATGTCCAAGTCTTTTCCAGCAGCTTCATTTCTGTATTTTATTTTTAAAATTTACAGAAGATAATTGAAGTTATATACATGACAATCGTACTTATGTGCATATACCAAATGTGGTTCTCCAGAAGAATCCTGTACCAGGGCCTTCCTAAGATTACCAAATCATAAGCAAGGAGAAGTGGAGGGGAATCTGAACATCCTCTTGACTTCAGTCACTTCTGGGTGCAAAGAAGTTCACAATGGTGTTTCACACTCTGATTCTTGCTCATTCCTGGTTGTGGTCATCACCCTCCGCCCCCCCCCAGCTGCGAAGTCTTTTATGGAGCATCCTGGAAGTGCCTGAGGGTCCTCTCTGTCATCCACATTTCCAGGTGGTAGCCACTGTGTCCTGCTCCTACTCTGGTAACAATGTCCTCTGCTTATGAGTGCATTTGTTGGGGTCTCTGTCCTCCAGGGTGGCCAGCACCCAGCACCTGCCGTGAGAACACTAAATGTTACAAAGTGTCACTTTTGATACCTGGGCTACACAGGCTGTGTTGTGTGCTGCCTCTCACAAGGTCTCATGCGACAGCATCCTCTTCGACTACTGCCTGCAGCCTTCTCTCTAAGTGGGGCGGCCCCAATCTTGGGGTCCAGACAGCCTTCACCCGGCTGCCCACTCACCCTCTGAGGGTTTTGAGCATAAAACCTTCCTCTTTCCATGTGCTTTTCCTATCTGGGAATTAGACTAAGATGAGAAATATGGTCAATGACTCGACTTATTGATTCTTAGCATTAATGGAACTCTCTCTTATTCCTGGAGTTTCACAATTAATGTGTGATCTAGGGGCTCGTGAGGGCTCTCTTCTCGGAGAGACAGCAAAACACCATACCTAGGTTAAAGCATGTCACCTCCCCAGCGTGCGTTGGAAAGGAATTGGAAGAGACTTGGGAAGCTTGAGACCAGGTAGATACCGTGACAGGTACCACAAGTGTCCGTACAGCGTGCAGGATGAGCTACTCACTGCAGAGTGCGCAGCACTGAGAAATTGCACCCCAACACAGGAACTGCTTTTGACATTTTCCTTCTAAAGATCTGTGCCTCCTGTTGGGGCACGAATACCTGAGGTTCTGTCTGGACATGTTTCTTCAAGCAGCGCCAGAGAAAAGCAGGGCAGCCTGCTCGGAGGCAGTCGCCTCGCGGCGAGGCCTTTGTTCACTTCTCGTGGTTGGCGTGGCGGTACTTTCAGCACAACTTGGAAGCCAGATTTTGGTGTTGAATTATATCTTTTCCTCATTTTATGGACTACATTTGTTTGCGCTAATTGTTTTTTTGTTTATTTATTTTTTCTGGAAGCCTGTGTTCGTCTTGACTGGCCTGCTTCCCTCCCTCCCTCCTTTTCTTTCCTTATTGTCCTTCTTTCTAATCAGTGTCCTTATGTCCTGGCTTTTTTCTGTCCCAGTTCCCTTCCAAACAATTTAATTTCTAACATTCTTACTCCCTAATTACTCTCTTTCTTCCTAAATTCTTCACTTCCTAATTTCATTTTTTCCACCCTCCTTTTTTTCTTGATACTTAAGTTTAGAAAGATGACTTACTAACAGTTTCCTTCTAAAGAAGGACCCTTCCATGTCTGAATCTAGACTTTAAGTCTTGGATTCCTTCCTGATATCATTGTGCTATTTTTCTACAGCGACATTGCAAATATCTTTCCAAACTTATCTGTTTAACAAGATTTCTGACCATCTTCTGTACTCCTGAATTACTCACCTTTCAATGACCTGAATCAAGGAGGCATAGGAGAGAGGGCTGCCTTTTGAACAGGCACAAGGGTGGGGAGGGGGATGAGATGGGACAGAGGAGACACATTCATGTGAGAGAAATGGTAGAAGCAACCGGGAATGCTCGACAGGTGAAAAGGCAGATTAGGGATTAGCCCTGGCTGTAAATGACTAAAGAGATGTCATTTGGAAGAGGGATTCCACTCTGTCTGTGGGATTCCAGAGAGCAGGATACGGAACAGGGGAGCAGAAGAAAATAAGAGAACAGGCAACTTCAGGTCAACATAATGCAGAGTTGGTGTTAATATGGGTAGGTTGAGAAGGAAATGCGCTGTCTAGTGAAATGTTGGCTTCTTCATCATTAACAGCATGAATCAGCAGCTGGGTGGTATAGAGAGGTAAAATGCTGTAGGCGGGATGGTCTGTGTTACCCCCGGGTCCCTGGCTGGACAGGACGCCGCCTCCTTCGCTGAACTTTGTGGTGATCCTGCCGACAGCGATCTGGTCCCGGCCCGACCACTCTCAGCACTGATGAGCTGGCTGCACACTGCATCTTTGCTGTTGAATGTGCTCAATTAAAATGTGTGATTCCTTTTATTTCTTCTTGTTATTCAGTTGCTTTATATACTTAGTTTTTGTTTCTTTAATAATGAAAAGCACCTTGAGAGTCAGGATGTTGTCATTCCTTTCTTTAGGCAAAGCTTGTACCTGTTATACTGAATTACATTTGAGGTAGGATGCCTTTTATTTTTAAAAACTGATCTAAAACCACATTACTGTGACAGTGCAGCTGACTTCAGCAGTCACAAGCCGATCTGAGTGGCAGATTTCTGCAGTCTGCGTTCACGAGGCAGAATGCAGAAGCAGAGATCTTAAGACCCTTGAAACAGTTTTCTTGGTTTTAACCTGTATTGTGGTGCACAGGCTAGAAATTGAAATCCAGGACAGATTATGATAAATTGTTGATAAGCAGTTATTTAACATGGAACTCATAAAATGTTACAGTGAAAATGTTGGCCCTTTGGGATTACTTCTCCAATGCCCTCATTTTATTAGTGAGGAAATGAAGGACCGGAGACATAAGTGATTTGCCCGAAGTCTCAGTGTTAGCGGGTGGAGAAAAGCCCTGACTTTGGGTCTGCTCTTTCCTTTCCCGGTGTCGTGCCTTGTTATTACTGGTGTGGTTTCCATGGTTTGCTGGGAGCCCTTCACAGGTTTGCGCTCAGCTTATTTATAAGTGTCCATGCTATTACCGTGGCTCCAGCCTTTTCTCCCTTTTCCCACCCCCACCCAACCCCACCCAGTCAGTGAAAGACAAATATCACATGATCTCACTTACATGTGGAATCTAATGAACATCATAAACTAATGAACAAAACAGAAACAGAAGCACAGGTACAGGGAACAGACTGACAGTGGCCATCAGTTGCTGATGACATTGTAACTGTATGCCTGGAACAAATGGTGAATAGATGGTCTTCGCAGTAGGTACTTGGCTGCTTCTCAGCATCCGGTGCTACTGCAATGCTCTGGCCAAGGTCTCACATCCGTTTAACAAACAATTCGTTTTCATACCTACTTTGTGCCAGGCACTAGGCCAGGTGCTCAGAGCCTAAGGTTCTAGAGCACGTTAAGGTGTTGCTCTTTTGGCTGTTACTCTTGTTGATTGTTTCCAATGCTAGATGTCTCATGAAGTCTGTTCAAATCGATATTTCATACGTCAGCCCTGCCACGTAATATCCATATCTTTAATCACAGGCAGTAAAGAAAAATGAAATCGGCATGCAGTGACCAAAATACATTCTGTTGTATAACTTCATTATGAGAGTTAAAGAGATATTTTCAAACATCCCCAAATATATATATATACACACACACACGTGTTGTGTGTATATATATCAACTATATATGTTATATATGTATATATCTATATACATGTAGGTGTGTGTATATGTGTGTGTATGTATATATATAGCTAATAGTTCTATATTAAGTTCCTGAAAGTGCGCTTCAAAAGATTCTAGTCTAGTACAATTCATTTTACTGGAGAGAAGTGATCCTAGAGATTCCGCATAACTTGTTTCCTATAAAAGATGGAAGGAATTTCTGTGCCTGTAATGCTACCAACCGGCAGCAAGCACAATGAATGGTTCAGTTGGCTCACCAGCTTTGAAACCAGGCAATTTGTGGCAAATTTATAGTTGGAAGTAATTTGCATTATCTTACATTTTGAACCCTGGGTGTATATTATGACATTCTTTTATATTTATGTGCTTCAAGGGTGCCAAAAATTAGACCACAGTGTGTTCCCAGGAGGCTGGAAGACAATATGTTGGGACCTTTGAGCAGGTGGGGTGGACATTCAGAAGGAGAAGCTGTAATCCCTGCTGTTAAATAGCTTCAACTCTGTTAAGAAAATCATATAATGTAAAGCCCATGAAAACTATCTAAAGCAGTGTTTCTCAGCATTTATACCATTATTGCCCCCCAAGAGCCTTTTAGACAATTTTTCTAATTGTATGCCCACCCCAGGAAAATTTTATACAGAAGCATGCTACACATTGGCTTATATACTGTATGAATGTCTGTGCTTTTGTACAGCTACAGTAAGAGCTCCTGTCCCCCTGGAACCAGCTTCCATCCCCGGAGGAGCAGTATTTCTTCCATTGAGAAGGCATGATTAAGATAATCCGTGACTTCAGATAATAAAATAAAAGACAGATTAACTACGTGTAAGGCTCCGACAGATCAGAGTAGTAGACGGAGGGCCTGTAAGAAAACATACAAATCAGTGACTACAGCACCTAAGACAAAAGCTGCAAAATCAAAATTACTAATGTTTAATTAAATGTCAGCAAAACATAATATTGTATCAATATCAGTTACTGTTCACTTTTAAGCACTAAAAATTGGATGGCACTTAGAAACAATTTTTAAGTTCGATCTTACCAGTTTGAATAATCCCTGAGCCCGCATCAACTTCTCAAGCAGTCGTGGTCAGTCATATGTCAAATGAGTTACTTATCACCAAAAAAGCTCAAAAGCTAAATTATTTTAAATGTCCCAAATATTTTATAGCAAAAAAAATTTAAGTGGTATATGGGTACATTTAATATATGTGACATAATGTTGGTGGCTGTTACAAAAATAAGCTTGGGAAGGTTTCCTGGTGAAGTGAAATCTGAGTCACATCTTGACTGCCCAATGGGTATAATGAGAGAGAGAGAGAGAGAGAAATAGAAATTGATAGATAAATTGATATGAAAAAGCAAAAAGGTGGCAGTCCCCTTTGAGGCTTAAGTTGTTGGAAGCTTTGTATATGTGTAAAAGAAAAGTACCTGACAGAATTAATCATCTTCAGCTAAGAAGCCCATTTTACACACCCCCTAAGACATGTGTTTGTTGTCCAAATTCAGTTCATACGCAGACGCACCATGTCAGCAAAGGAAGTAAGTAACATCTTATCACTGTTTCATAGCAGAATCCTCTTACTTCCTATGAGCCCTGTTTATGGATGTTTTTCATTAGGAGAGTTTGGGGAGATGTGAAAAGTCTAATGATCTATAAGAAAAGATAAAACAGTTGTAGGATGCAACATAATTTCTTTCAGAAATAATTCTTGGATTTCTTATGCTTATATTTTAGTGGGTCGGTTTAGTGTTTCTTTTAAAAGTTTCTAAAAATCGTAAGCTGTGATTTTCAGTACAGTTTGCTCGGAGGCCTCAGATCCTGAGTTCTTACTCTGGTCTGCTCCCGACCGGGGTCACCGAGGTCTGTGGTGGCGCTGTTTCTGAGAGATGAGCTGTGGGCAGCATCCCAGATTGAACTGGGTTTTCATGTGGACAGCAGGTCGGTATTGATCTTCATTCCAGCCTCATTTCTTGTTTCTTTCAAGGAGGACGATAACATTGGAGCTCAGGTGCAAAGGATGGGTTGTTTATGAGAAAGGTCTGCAGAGTTTGCTGTGGCTGTTTTTCAAGGTTGTATACACAGAATTTCATAGAAGTAAAATGGAATTGAATTAAAGGGATGGTAGCATTTGAACTTGAAACAGATTCTGTCAGTGTTGTCACTGCGTGTGCTTCTTACAGTTGTCCACACGGGGGGGAAGGGCAGGAGGACTCAGTGCATTCTAGGCCCAGTGACAGGCAAGCACGGAGGTGAAAGGAGGGGCCCTGAACTACCTCGTAGGACTGTCTCTTGGCTTCTTCCTATTTGCCTTTGCTTAAACTGTCACAGTCTTGCTCTCTCAGAATTTCTCTTTGTCCTGTTAAATATGTGTGTGTGTGTGTGTGTGTGTGTGTATGTGTGTCCATACACACATTTCTAAGCCTTACATCAGAAACTTGAACTCAACCATTATACCTGAAAAGCTGCTTGCATTTGAATTTGACATTTTGGCCCTTTCTCTTCTGACCCTAGACATGCATCATTTTTAAGCTTTTAGTGCTCACTGGTTGTACTTCTCACCTCTGAATTCCTTTCTTGTCAGGGCTCAGTGGAGAACTTTTCACATGATACCACCTGAGAGGGATTACCTTGACTCCCTGCAGGTGAATAGTGCTGCGTGCGTATGAGGGTCTGCTCAGACCGTCCCCTGTGCTAAGTGAGAGTGATGGTGGTGTACACTGACCTAGTAGGACTGAGGTGAGGACTGAATGGAAAGTTGAAACATCTCACATGGGGTCTGGCCCACAGGAGGTAAGCAGTTTGATGCTAGTTACTCTCACTTAGAAATGGTGGTTCTGAGAGTAGTGTTGTGGAGCAAAGTTGAGAACTGAGGACTGAGAATTAAAGAATGAGCTTTTCATGGACACATCACCTGCACCCTCACCGACTGGAAGGCAAACTTTTCTAGATAGCATGCAGAATGTCCCTGGAAATACTAAGTGAGCAGGCTGAAAGACAGCTGGTTAGGAGAGACGCACCTTGCTCTTACAGCAGAGAGCCTGCTCTGCTCAAAAGGGGGCATCCCTCTGCAAAGGCGTGCTGTGAAAGGCCTCAGGGCTGTTCTAATGGGGCCACTGAGAGGACTTTTTCAAGGAACCCCAGGCTTCTTTCAGTGGGTCTGGCCACAGAGAATCCCTTGAAGTAGGGACTCCCGGGTTCATTTACGTCATTAGGAACAGCCTACGTTTGTGTTACAGTTTTCAACTACATTTGTCTTGATGTCCAGCTCATACTTTGCCCCGTGACATCGAATGCCTCGGGGAATTTGCCAGATGGCCAAATATTACAAATGGTTCAATTTTTTATTCATGCGATTCTCTTTTGCCCTCCTCAAAAGAATAGAAAATGTACCAGTCCATGAGATTAAAGTTGTTATGACTATTCTCCTTTAAACAAGAGAAAAGGAAAATGGTAATAACAGTCTTCTGAAAACTGTTCGATAAATGAAGATCACCAGAGCAGAGTTTTTAAATGGGTAAAGTGATATATCATACATCCAGGAAATCATGGAACCACATATTTTTAGAGCACCAAACTTGCCTTTCCTGTTCTCAACCTATATTTAGGTTTTTTTTCCCCTTCCAACTGGAGCAAGCTGGTGGGAAGGAGAGACAAAACATCGGGTAGATCCAAGTAGTGTCTGCCAATAGACAGCGGATTTCCATTTCTGATCTGCTTTCTCTGTTAGACTTCCGTGCAGCCCCTAGCTGTCAACAGTCACCTAAATCTCCAGGTTTTGTGTTCTCCCCCTGCTGCATAGGTCAGTGTAGAAATAAGTTTGTATGTCTACTCATCATCTCCTTCCTGTTTGAAGCAGATGCTTTAAGAGGTGAAGAGGGAGGATGAAAATGGTCCCTGTAAAAAAGCTTGTGGTTTTCTGACATGCATTACTTCCACAGAGCAACTTCCTGGTCCTAGTTTTAAAGTTTATTTTTAGCTAACTCTAATAAAACACTAGCCAGTTTGAATTCATTTTCAGTTTGCAGAAAACACTGGATTGACAGGCATAGAGAAAACTAAAAATAACACAGGACAGAAGAGAGCAGAATTTCAGAGCTAGAAGTGGACTGGAACATCAGCTACTCTGATTCTTCTTCCAGGCTGAGGCATCCAAGTCAAAGAAGTTAAGTGCCTCCCGCAGGGTCACGTCGCTCTTATGTGACCGAGCGGGGACATGAATATCTTTTTTTTTCTACTTATTGACCAGTGTTTTCCACTATCAAAAAGAATTACAGTGCAACAAGCAGGGCCGACAATATAGAACTTCCATTCGAGAGAGAGATTTGCATCAGATGGAACGTACTTAATCATTCTAGTTCTGTCTTCCACCTGTGTATTTCTCCTTAATTATTTTCATTAATTAATATTTATCGATTCCTCTCTGTTGGGTAAACTACTGCGCAGATTTGTATTAGAAGCCATCTTGGAGATTACAAATTCAAAGAGACAAAATGAGAAAATGTGGCTGTAACTTAAAACCTAATTCTTCAGAACTGTACCATCATTCCTCTCATCTTTTGAAATAGATCATTCATCGCAGCAATCAATTTAACACCAGGGACAAGGCTCTTCGAAGGATGAGAAGTGGTTTATTATCCTTTCCCTTTCTTCTTTTCATTATTGCTTCCCTTCCTTTCATCCTTTGATTCATTACTTCTTTTGAAGGATTGACTGAGTACTTTATTGATTTATTCAACAAATATTTGGTGACTGACCACTATATGCCAGTCATGGGCTAAACACTTGGAACGAGAAAGACAGAAAATACAGAGTCCCTTTCTTCAAGGGGCATATCGCCTGGGATAAGGAAGGGGCACGGTTGGCATTGCGACCAGTAAGAACCTGGTGACAGCGGCAGTGTTTCCAGTCTTTTTCTAGCATGACATACACAGAAAATGGTAATATTCTCTCCAGTGAGACACGGTGCAGGGCTCTGGCAGTAATTTCGAAGTTGAACGGACAAGACTCAGTAAGTGGCTGGTATGTAGAGAAGAACTCCAGGATGATTCCTTGGATCTGACCCGAGGAGCTGGGTGGATGATGGTGCCACTGAGTGTGGTGGTGTGTGTTAGAGGAGGAGGACATTTTTAGGGGGTGCGATGAGTTTTCTTTTGGCGTTGACTGTGGTTCCCTGAGAGGGCGACTCTGAGAGGGAGAGTCGAATGCAGCAGACGTGTTGGAGAGTTCTCATAGGGGGTGATCCTGTAGGGAAGTGAGGAAGGGTGGGATGGGTGAAGAAAAAAGCAGATGTTACAAGCAGTTGAAACTGAGATATAAGCCAATTCTACTCAGGACCCTGAATGGCCTGCAGACTACTAAATATTGAGGCAAGAGTGCCTGGCCTTTTATCAGCCCATTAACCGGTCACTTGCGTGGGCTCTCTGCTGGAGGAGGGCATAGACTGAGACAGTGCAGTTCTCAGGAGAGGAGAGCAGTTTCCAGTGAGAGACTCAGCTTTGAGCAATTCCAATCTGCAGCTGACATTCCAGGCAGCAGGGAAAGAGGCAGATGCGTAGACCAGCCTTGAGGAAGGGATCTGGGTGGAGGGCTGAAGTTCCGGCCACTCAGTTAAGTGAAGATATCTGGGAGGCAGGTCACTGATGAGTCCGGAGGTAAGAGGAGAAGTCTGGGTTGAAGATGTGAATTCAGCATTGATGATGGTGTAGAAAATAGTTGAAGTCATGGGTGAGATAACAGTGGAAAAAAGAAGAAGGACTGGAACAGAATCTTAGGCAATATCACATCTTAATGGGCCAGATGGGGACAAGGAGCTCAGGACATGAAGAATGAGTATCTTAAGGAGGTTGGAAACTCAAGGCAGACAGGTAACAGGAGCCAGGGAAGGAAAGCACATCAACAGTGTCCAGTGGTACAGGAGAGCCTCGGAAGTGTCAGCTGGATTTACCAGCCAAGAGCTTATTAGTGACTTGAGGGAGGGTAGCTTCTGAGGCACTCTGGAGGCCAAGGCTGGATTGTAGTAGGTGAAGGGAAGAGCTGAAAACAAGAATATATGACACCATGCGAGGCATACTCTATTGCAAAGTTTAGCTTTTAAATCAAGGAAATGGGATACAGTAGAGGAAGCGCACAGGAAGGAACACAGTGTGCCTTGTTTAACTTTCTATTAAGAAGGGAAAGACTTGAGCATGTGTGAGCACTGACTGGGGAGCAGAGTCGAGGGAGAGCAGGCAGCGAATCTTAGGAGACGTGCCCATGAGTGGAGGCTGAGGAGGCAATTGGGGTCAGATTCAAATCAGGTGGAATGTGAAGCCTCTGAGGATTTTAGCTGCTTAAAAGTAGAAAGAAATCGGAACTCATGTAAGCAGCACTTCCAAAGACTGCATAATAAGTGTTCAGTACATCAACAGTTGGAGTTTGGTTCAGACCCTCCACAATCAGAGGCAGTGCTGAAAAATACTCGCATGTGCGCATGTGTGCGCACACACACAAAGCCTCTCTGAAGCCACTGGGAAATACTTAGAAAATGCATTAATGTATATAAAAATGTAAGAGTAAAGTCTATAGTAGCTTCTAAAAGTCATCTTGCAGGCAGAATAATTCAGTTTATCCTAACAGGCATGCTTTAGGCACCTACTGTGTGCAAGGACTAGAGGTACATTCTGTGGAAAGGGCAGTGCACTTGTACTTGGGGCACAAGGTTCAATTCTTGATATATTGAAGACTTTCAAGGAAAATTAATTTCTTTGGTGAAGCATTGTTTTCTTCTCAAATCAAAAATCATCATTCCTGGTGCCTGAAAATACTAGCTTTGTGAGTTTGGCAATCGGTCGACTTTTCTGGCCATCTACTTTCTCATCTTTAAAATGTGTGGTGGTCACGAGGCCTCCTTTTGCGTTCTCATGCTCTGGATTTACAGGGTGAGCTCTTGGAGGTGGGACCTGGAGGAGAGAGCATGGTTGGTGGACATTAGTTTCCCCAATTCCCGTGATGTGAGTTTCTTTCATTAGATGAGGTTTAGAGAAGTTATGTGACTTCTGAAAGTCCTGTGGGTGGACAGTGAGCAGTATGCGGGGGCAGGGGTGCTGCTGTATCCCCACCCCACAGCTGAGCCCTGTTGCCCTCCTGGGTCAGCAACCCGCAGTAATGGGGGAGCATGGGCCATCTCCCTGAAGACCCTCATTTATGGGTTGTTCATGATTTTAAAACATTTTTTAATTTTATTTTTCAATTACAGTTGATATTCAGTATTATTTTTAGTTTCAGTTATATAGCATAGTGGGTACATGGTTATGTACTTTGCAAAGTGATCACCTCGATATTTCCAGTACCCACCTGGCACCATGCATTGTTCTTACACTATTATTGACTGTTTCCTATGCTACACTTTATGTCCTCGTGATTATTCTGTAACTACCAGTTTGTACCTCTCACTTTACCTTTTTTACCCAGCCTCCCCAACCCCATCTCCATTCGGCAACCATTGGTCTTAAAACATCATTTTTGTATTGATACTAAAAATGGCTTAATAAAGGACAGAATATAATATTCAAGTAAAAAATAAACTTCAAGGTAATTTTTTAGTTTAAAAAATGGCATCTGGTGTTTTCTAATAGCATTAGAGGTGGTTTGTGTGTGTGGGTAGCTGCCATCCCTTTACACTTCCAGCTGCAGGGACACGTGCTCTCCTTCCCCTGCCGGTGCCCACGCTTGCGAGGACTTTCTCTGACCTGCAGTATTTTCAGCCCCCAAAGGAAAGTCGGTTGTAGAGAAAGAAGACATGTGACGTTGACTGCATTGTGTGGGAAGACCAATCAGTCGCCAGTGGCTCCTGCCCAGTCATGCCCACCAGAAAATTTGGGCATCAGATGATAGCCCCTTGCGCCAGTGGGGAGTGAACAAATGTGCACAGTAGGGAATGCATCGATTTCTTGATCAGACCTACTAGCATAACTAGTATGCACAGCATGAAGCATAGTTGTTCTGGACAGGACAGGGCACAAGCGGATGGCTCTCACCACTCTGGATGTATCTCTCTCTGATATGACAGGACTGTAGTGTCCAGTGCGGGTGGGGTCCTCATGCTGGACAAAGGTCAGTAAGACCATTCGTTCCGGTGCTGGAGAAAAACATGGAGAGCTTTGTATTTATCTATTTTTATTTCACTTTTTTAACTTTTTGTATGTTTTCTGAAATGTATAATATGTAAATATCATAATGTGTAATTTATCCAAAAAATTCATACATCAGGGGTATATGCTCAAATTTATTTTATTAATAAAGTAACTTATCGAAAGGTTTAGGGATGAATCTCTGAACTACTTTACTGGGCTTTGACAGGAAGTTAGTGGAGCCCCAACCGTTTGTCCAAACTAATGGTTAGGATCAAAACTTATTAGACTCTAAACCATGAAAACTGATTTCTTCCTTCAGCGAAAAGAGCTGGAAAGAGGCAAAGATGAACATTCGTAATTATGTATTTCATGCTCTTCACAGAATAGGCTCCCTGTGGACGGCCATTTCCACACAAGGCTCTTGGACAACCATCACTTGATCCATGTGTTCATGTGACAGGCGGCGCAAACCGAGCATCATCACTGCATTTTTGGTTAGAATTACGAGAAGCGAGGAAAGGAATCAAGGAAATTGGAAAAACAGATTCGGCTAATACAAGCGCTATTTCTTTATCAGGAGCACTTAGTGTTTGTTTAGTGCCTTTTATTGCAGCATTTTGCTTTTTTTCCTCCCCAGTAGGGAGTTATTTACCTGTTTTAATTACTAAACAGATGATTTTTTCCATATAACATCTTATCGTTTATAGAACACTTTTGTGATATTTGAACCTCACAAAAACCTTTTTAAGGTAAATAGAATCAATTTAGAATTCCCACACTGTGGGTGTGAAAGCAGTCTCAGAGAGTTAAGGGCCTCATTAAATTTAAATATGGGTCCTCAGAGCCCTTGACCAGGCTGTCCCCCCAGGTAACACATTTCAGGGAAAACTCAGTCCAGGGTAGATTAAGAAAGTTGCTCTTAGGTGAGGCAAAAAATAAATATCTCAACTTGTATTCCATAGCCCATTCCATCTCTTGTCCTCACCCTTCTAGAATCTTGCCTTCCTTTTGGTATTGAAAGAAAACGTAGTTTAAAGAGATCTGGAACAACCTTAGCAACATGTCAAGCAACAGCAGCCCTGGGAGGAAATACTAATCACTAATGCACGAAGGAAGGAAAAACAAGAGGGAGGCTGGTGACAGAGGAGACTGGGGAGAAAGCCTGGGATGGGGGGAAGGGGCCCGATTTACTTAGACATTGTTGGAAAAACAAAGGAAGGGATTTCTTTACTTGCAGCTGAAGAACTTTCATCACAGTCGATGATCAGCTTTTTTGTGCTTGTTTCTTCTTTTCTTCATCTATTAAACAGATAGGCACTGACTGCCCAGCAAAGGCCCCTGGGAAGGGTACTCAGGAAGTGGCCTTGGACCCTAAAGAGCTTAGCATTCCGTTGGGAAGATCAAACATGAAAAATGTGAAGCAGGCAGAAAACCAGCAAATGCCCAGTTGAGTAGTGAAGGAAAGAATGGTCAGATGGGAGTGCAGATAGATGATTTCAAACAGTGCTAGCTATGTCACAGACTAGTTGAGTAGCCAGACAAAAGTCCATCTGCTCTCTGGGTCTACATATCTCTTTAAGATAAAGGAACAGATTGAATTGGGGTCTCCAGCATGTATGTTAGTTGCAAATTCTCATGATTTATTCTTTCATAAATCTAACTCAATTTTATGGTGAGAATATTGAGAAAATGCAAGAGAGTGGTTTCTGGGAGAAGGCTTGTGACATGCTGGTGTGTCTCATGTGATCCTCCCTGTGTCCGTGGCAATGACTCCCTGTAGGAAGACGTGGAGGATGGTTGACACTGTGCATAGGCTAGAGGGAGCAAGGACTTATGGAACCAGGGATAGTGTTGCGCTGACCCCTGATTGAATGTTTCTAGTCCTTAAAAAATGAGGACGTAAAGACATTATGAAAATTTTACTTAAATTATGAGATTATTGCCCACCTACGCTGGTGTGAAAATACCCTTTCCTCTATAAAATGATGGTGTCATAAACAGCCACAAATACACACAGAATTACTCTTTCCTAGAAAATAAGTAAGACACACCTTTACCCCCCTGCCTCACCTTCAGATTACTGAGTCCTCTTTTCTTAGACTACTAACAACTTTCTGCTGAACTTCCTTTGTTGCTTTTTTATTGACAGACTAAATGGCCAAATCTATGTATCCTGATGGATTAGCCTCCTCAAGCTACTGTAACAAAGTACCATAAACTGGGTGGCTTAAAATAACCAAAATTTATTCTCTCAACAGCTTCAGAAGCTAGAAGTCAGCAACCATGGTGTCAGTGGGGCTCTGCTCTCTCCAAAGGCTCTAGGGTAGGATCCTGCTTTGCCTTTTCCTCACCACTGGTGCTGGCCACCACTCCGTGGCACACTTTGGCTTGTGGCAGCAACATACTGTTCCCTGTCTCCATTTTCACGTGGCCTTCTCCAAGTGTGTCTGTGTCTCCACCAGCATTTTCCCGTGTCCAACCTTTTCTCTTCTTATAGGGACACCAGTCATTGGATTATGACCCCTACCTCTAATCCAGTACGACTTCATCTTAACTAATTACATCTACAAAGAGCCTGTTTCCAAACACATTCACTTTTCAAGGTTCTGGGTGGACATGAATTTGGGGGGGATCTATTGAACCCAGGGCATCTGGCATGAAAGACTCTTTGTAAGTTTGTTGTCCACAGTCTCTTAAACCTCCTCCTCCAACTGTTTCATTCTGTTCACAATATATTTTTGCCACTTGAGGTTACTTAAGTATGGATGCTGGATTTTTGCTTCCAAAAATGGTGCTCTGAATACAGCCAAGATTCAGATAGTATATACTTCATCAAAAGAATAGTAATGATATTTACTCAGGTTGTTAGAGAGTTGAACCTATATCTTGTTTAATTATATTAGTGGAACAAATTGGTGAATTAAGTGAAAGTGAACAACACACCTTTTTCTCTGAAAAATAAAATAAAATGAAGGTACCCTGTAGTTCTTTTCCTGACACCTGAGTCCAAGGAGGAAAAGCAGAGAAATAGGAAATAATTTGTGTGCAAAGTTTTTTTTTTGTGGATGAATGATTTTCAATAGCAAATAAAGAAAAGAAAACAAAGGAAATAGTCCATTAACATTTATGCTTTCAAAAAATTTTTAAAACAGTATTTAACAGTGGGAAAACACAACAAAATCTCAAAAAAAAACCAACAAAAACAAAAAACAAACCCAACCCTGGAAATTACATGCAGTTCGATCCCAATCATTTAAAGCAGAGGTTCTCAACCAAGGGTTAATTTTGTCTCCCCGGACAGTCGGGCTGTCTGGAGTCACTTTCTCAGTTATCACAGCTAGGGGTGGGGGTCCTGCTTCTCTCAGGCAGGGGATGAGGTCAGAGGTGCTGCAGGTCATGCTGTAGGGCACATGACAACTCTCCGCAGCTAAGTACCATCTGGCCCAAACATCAAGATTCCCATGGCTGAGAATCCTTGATTTAAAACATATAACAGTTTTATTTTTACATTTTCCTTTCTCATCTTTAACACAGAAATAATATCCACTTTGGAGGGTTGTGGTGAGAATTAAATTAGGTAATATAAGTAAAGCACTCAGAACGGTGATGGGAGCATAACCATTCAATGAGCGATCATTATCATTGGCTACTACCTGTCACAGTGCACAGGCAGAGGCGGAATACAGAAGAGCATTACAGTGGTAACATTCCAGGGGCTGCCAGGACCATTGGGGCCAGATATGTAGTTAAGTCACAGCCAACAAGGACACCCACCATGGGCAGTTGTGGTGTTTTGGCTATAGTAGGTCCTTCTAACCCACAGTAGGGGTTGGGTTTTCGTTGGGTGACTTGTGAAAGGGTCGAAGGAAGTGAGGGATTCACTGTAGGTGGGTTGCTGTCACGGAGTGGGGGTGGTGCTGTGACCGGGCATCTTCCTACATCTTATCCACGGGGCAGGCACACTGGGGTGAGGAGAGCGCTGTAATTGGTGAAGCAGCAGCAGCCACACATTTTGCCTGAGAGAAGGACTGTTTGATATTTAGCAGGAAGCACAATGACCTGTCAACGTCTGTGCTTAGACAAAACTCTGAAGTGGCATCGCTTTGTCTCATTTTATCATGGTCTCAGAGTAATCTCTTCTGAGGCTGGCATTCTGTAAGATGGTTTGTTTCCAGCGGGAGAAGAGCATGGCTAGCCGTGAGTGGCAGCAGCTTCCTGGTGGCAGCAGCCGCTGGCCCTCCCTCCCTCCCTCCCTCCCTTTCTCAACACTTTAATTTTTCTTAGCAATTTAAAAGTATTTTCTGGGGTAGGATCGAGGGTGGGAGGTGGGGAGTGGGGGGTGAGGGGGGGAAATGGAGACCACTATAAAAAATAAACAAATGAAAATATTTTCTAATATTTCTATTTTGAATTTGTATTGGTTTTATAATTAGAACAAATGCACGTTAAGTAAAAAGTAATAAAAGGCACACTCGTGGGAAGAAGGGTCAGGACTATAGGATGATAGAGGGAATCTCGTACAGAAGCCCTTCCTCCCCTTATGCACAGTTTCGCTTTCTGTGGCTTCAGCTACTGGCAGCAACACTCACCTGAAAATAATACATAGAATATTTCAGAAGTAAGCAATTCATGTTTAAGTTACATGCCATTCTGAGTAGTGTGATAAAGTGTTGCACCAATCTGCAACCCGAGGATGTAAATTGCCCTTGTTCATTGTGTCTGTGCCGAATGTATAGTATTGATACAATAAGATATTTGAGAAAGAGAGACCATATTCACACAACTTTTATTACACTATATTGCTGTAAGTGTCCTATTTTACTATTAGTTATTGTTAATCTCTTACTGTGCGTAACTTACAGACTAAGCATTATCATAGCTACATACGTCTGGAAGAAAGCATAGTGTATCCAGGGTCTGTGCCACCTGTGATTTCAGGCTTCCGTTGAAGGCCTTGGAACATAGTCCCCTCTGGATAATGGGGGAACTGCTGTGCCTGTAAAGTAGGAATAAGGAGAAAATGTGAATAACTGGCATTCTTCCCAGTAATATTTCATGACCCTTGCTATTGAGGATCTAGGAAAAAAGAAGGTATGTAGCTATTTTTCAGTGCCCCATTCCCTCGGTGGTCCCCTTTACGTAATGGACAAGCTACAGGGCAAGGTTCTTCGTAGTAATGGCTTTCTAAGTGAATTACACACACAGAAATTGAGTTGCTTCTTCAAAGGAGGATACCAAATTTGGATAGTGTTATGTATCAATCAATTGAATCTTGATTTATAGAAAACAAAATATATTTTGTCTTTGTTCTTTTAAAGAAAAGAAAAAAAGCAAATAGTGCATGTGAAAAAAACGTGAATGTCTTTAGGGTCTCACAGTGAATAATAAGCAAAGAAAAAATAAAATTACCAAAAAATTGAATTTTCTCTCTTTCAAATTTTCCAGTAATATTCAGGACAAGTAAATTAAATTAAGCATATTTTATGCAACAACTGAGAAGCAAGCATCTTCAAGGGCATGTTTAAAATATACATGAATTCTCTTTCTATTCTAAATCCTTTTGAAATTGTGTTTTTTGGGGGGAGAGTGTTGAACTTAATATATATTTAGTAACTTTAATCCTTATTGAATTTTCAAGTGTTAAAAAATAATATCTCCTCACTTTAATAATTTCAAGGCAATACAGAAGGGTATAAAGTAAACAGTAAAATCTTTTTCTTTTCTAATTCTAGGCCCTGAGTCTCAGCCTTCCAATGTAACCTAATTCTAAATTTGTTACAGGTTTTATTTTTATTTTTCTCTGTTTTTAGTCAGTGTGAATGCGTTTACTTTCAGACTCGAAGTGGTAAAACAGCGTGTTCCAGGAGGCTGGGCTATGCCTGACTCTGGTCCCCACTCAGCACCTAGTACTGCACCCACTCGCCGGTTTGAATGGAGGGACACCTCCCCCAGAAGCGGGGATTCCTTATCTCAGTGAATGCTTTTGTATGAACCCAATGACTCAGAAAAGAGAAAAATTTTGTTCTCCTTTTTTATGTCTTCCATATCCTTTCACCGAGATTTCACAACCTAACCTTATAATTCCAGATTCCCTTCATCACATTTAGTTTCAACTCTCTCTCAGTAATCCCTTCTCCCCCATCCACTCCCACAATTTTCCCCCTAGGTTATCTTTCTAAAACATAGACTGGGTCCTTCTTTTCTCTAAAACTTCTGATGACTCCCATTACTTCCAAAATGGAGCACTTTCTTTGTAGCACAAACTTGAAAGCTCTTTTCTATGTACTGTCAACCTCTTTTCCTGGCTTTGTTAATAATCGGTGTACAGTATAGTTTTACTCACCAGAATCAGGAAGACAGTGAGCACACTGGGAAGCCAAGAGGTGGCGTGGTGGTGATGGGGTGTGCAAGGCTGAATCATCGCATATCGAAGGTTGCAGGTTGGGGAAGTGGGAGGTACAGGAAGCTGGGGTAGGTGCAGGAGAGGGAAGGGGGGTCATGTACTAACATGTCATCATCCTCTGAATGCACTGGGGCATGCAGGCCACCAACATGAACCGCCTCTGTGTTTGCCTGCCTTGATGCCGAAGGCTGAGGTGCCTTGTGTGATGTGGTCACTGTAGTTGAGGTGCTTGTCTTGAAATGGAACAGTGTGTTGACTGCTTAGCATCTACAACGAGTTGCTGCCAAATGAACACTGAATGCTCTTTTTGCTTTTGCCCTTAGTTTGTGAAAGCAAAAGTCCCTTTTGGTTTTCTTTGGGTTAGCAAAACAGGAATTAATGTACGTTTTTCGTAAAAACAAGTTGACATAAAGCAAACTTTCAGATAGCAGGGGAAACCTGACCCTGGAAAGCCCGCTTTACAACTCAAGGATTCTTTTGCACAAAAAAGTGATGAAAATTTTTGAGTCAGTGGGAAGTGCTTAGAGAATGCACTAGAGATGCTGAAGATCTGAGATGAGTGACTTGAGCAATTCAGCTGAGGTAAAAGTAGTTTGTCTAACCTATTGGGCATACAGTAAGTACAGTCAGAATGTACTTTCTATGGCTGCAGGACAGAGAGGGTGAAGAGCGAACACTGAACAGCGAAGCACACAGTAGGTTCTGTGGTGGTGTTGGGGCATTGTAGCCAGTGTGAATGGTCTTTTGAACACTCCCTTCCAGGGGTCAGTGAGCCTAATTCTTGAAGAATGACATAGATGCAGGTGTTGAGGCATCCGTGGGTGGCTAGAAGTAGTGTGGTCTCATTGTGCTGTGGTGATTACGGGGGTTGAGGGGAGTGGAGGGAAGGTGGGGACAGGTGGAAGAGGGTGAAGGGGGGAATAAATGGTGACAGAAGGAGATTAGGCTTTGGGTGGTGAGCACACAATGCAATATACAGATGACGTACTGCAGAATTGTATACTTGAGACCTATACATTTTATTTACCAGTGTAACCCCAATAAACTCAATAAAATTTGTTTCAATACCTTAATGGGTTTTTCTATTTTTATTATAATATCATAAACACTTATTTGTAAATATATTTTAGCTTAAATAGACTGAGTTTCATATGTACCAGAAATAGTCCAAATCCATTGTAGTTATCTTCATTTAATGGCATTTATATAATTCCTTCTATATGTGGCATAAAAGTTGTGGGGTGTTTTCTACTTATGTAGGTGCTATTAGAGAGAGAAGCAAGAAGATCCAGCTGTGTAGAGCAGATTTTTCTGGTATTTAACTAAATAATGCATTTTCTTAACATAAACAAGTATTGTTAGCATTTTGTCACTGAATAGATTCCAGCTTAATATTGAGTCAGGAATATGTTAGCTATCCGTCATATTTTATTTGGCAAGGTGATGCACAGCCCCCAAATCGGAAAACCTGGTTCTGATTTGCTTCCAACCACTGACTGTTCCTGGGCAGTTTGCGTTCTTTCTGGGTTCCTCCACGGTGAAGTAGTTCTTCCGTCAGACTGGCTTGGGCTCCCACAGTGCTGCTCCGTTTGATGGTGGCACTTCTCACACTTTTCATTCAGGTATTTCATCAAGTAACCATTTCCCGATCGTAGGTTTCTCTAGGATGTAAGTTTCTTGAGGAAATGAATAGGTTTTTCTTTAATTAAAAATTTTCCATTACAGTTAACATACAATGTTACTTTAGTTTCAGATATACAACATAGTGATAGACCTTTATGAAATGATTGTCTCAATAAGCCTAGTTCCCACCTAGCACCGTATGTCGTTATTGTGACATTATCGACAGTATTCCCTGTGCTCAGTGACTTTTATCTGGCAATCTGTGCTCCTTAATCCCTTCACCTCTTTTCACCCAGGCCACGACCCCTCTCATTTGACAACCATTGCTAAGTGAAGTAAGTCAGACAGAGAAAGGCAAATAACAATATGATTTTTCTTGTACATGGAACCTAAAAAACAAAAGAAACAAACAAGCAAACAGAAACAAACTCATACACAGGGAACGGAGAAATAGATTTTCTTGAAGTTGGACACACTGATTAGCGAGCCTCACTTCAGACTTGACCTGTGCCTTTACTTATCAGATAGTTGCCGCCCAAAGGTATTCCAAGCAAATTTTCTGTCACCAGAGATAATTATAAGAAATATATTTAGGTTAGATTTATATTCTGCATGTGACAAAATTTCATGTATTATTTTGACTCAGTTTAGTTCAAAGATTTTTCGACCTACTTACCTCCAAAAGAGCCACTTCTGGGAGCTATTTTTTTTTTTCTGGGAAAATTCAGTAAAATAGAAGTGTTCAATAAATATCTCATATTGGACCTTCATCAGAACATAATGTGTATCAGAGTAGAGGGGCATTTTACTGATTTTCAAAATGTCTTTAATTTTCTTGATTTAAATGTCAGGGCATTTGGCTTATCTCCTTGTATTTAATGAATCATGAGATAAACATGGTTATCAGATGGGCCTGCAATATTTGGAAAGAGTAGTTTTATTTATAAACCGTCGCACTGACTCATAGGCAAAAAAAAAAAAAAAAAAAAAAAGGAGGCATTCAAGGTGACCATGCTGAGAGGCTGGATTCATTATTCAGTTTTTACTCTTCCCCTGTCATTCATCATATTCTTCTTGCACTATGGAATGTCAAGGCTAGGAAGGACCTTTCAGGTCCCTTGTCCTCCTTCTTCTACATTCTCATCTTACAAATAAGGAAGGAGCCCAGGGTGGGTGAGTGAGTTTCCTGAGGACAGGCTACTGCTGGAGACAGGTCTATAATTGGAAGCCAGGCTCCCAGCTCCCTGTATGGTGGGCCTGACTTTGGTTTCCACATTTGTAAATTCTCTTGCGCTCTAGCCACACATGTCTCTGTGTGTCTCAGATGCACCAGACTCAGCACTGCCCCAGGTATGATAATACCTGACATTTGTGTGTGTCTCAAGTGCTCCATCCCAGATGCCTGCATGGCTCCTGACCATTTTACCAAATATCAGTGCCACCCCCCCACCCTGTTCCTTTAGCTTTTAGTTTCCTGCTTTGTACTTGTTATCAGAACCTATGCTGTAAATTTATTTGTTGTTTACTTATTATTATTATTCTTTCTTTTACATGGTAAATTATTTTTTGTTAGAGAAACAAAAATTCTCAAAGAAGCTGTCTCTTCAAAAATTGGTTTTACAAATTTCTTTTTTCCTATTTTATTTCTAAAACCTTTTTCTTATTTATTTATTTGTTTATCTTCTTTATTTTCCATCACCATTTATCCCCACTATACCCTCTTCTTCCTCCACCCACGCCTCTCACCCCCCTCAATTACCACACTATTGTCCATGTCCATGAGTTCTTTCTCCTTTTTTCCCCCTTTCTTTGCTAAATAAATTTTCAGCCACCCACATGGAAGAAAATATCTCCCATGTTTTCTATATATTCCAGAGCTGAAATTGTGGTTGCTTTCATCACTGCTGCCAAGTGCTGAAAAGCATCAAATATGTGATTATATACTACATTTACAATATTATGACAGCTCAATACATACGAGGTTTCAGTCTATACTTAAATTCCTTATGTTGAAAGAATAGGACTTCTTTCTGAAATTTTCAAAGACGGGAAAGTTGATTTCTGAATGCACATGCTGGAGTCGCTGAGCAGCACTGCCCTTGTCGGCATCAGAAATGGGGACGTCCACCCTGGTGACGAGAACGGACGATAAAACACACAGTTTCCTCTTTTGTAATAGACCCACTGAGTGTGCGCAGTTAAGCCCAGTCAGGCAAACATTCAGTACGCTGCAGACCAGGAAATGCCCAAATTAAAACTATTTCAGTCAACATGATGGAAATTTTGCGTATTCAAAAGTCACACTTTCTTTGAAGGACCATTAAGCTTAATGGAAATAATACTTTAACATTGAAGAACAATTCATAAGCTTTTGTGAATATGTTTTTCAAATAAGCTGTGCCCCACTTATTAAATAACATGAAAAAATAATTAAATAATATAATGGGTAATCATATAAATTATGTGAAGTAGTGCATTTATCTTAACCATGACAATATAACTCTATAAGCATAGATAACCTTATTTAACTTTCACCCTCATTTTTAGAACAGAGCCTAGCATATTATATGTCCAGTCAATAATTATGAAAAGAATGAATGAGTGAATGAATGATACCATCCTTACAATCTGGTATATTGTGGTCAAGTGCATGGACTTTGGCTTATGATGGAATGGGCAGCTTTGCCACATCTGTGGGTGCATCCCTGGGTAGGCAATTGACCATTCTAAGCTGCAACTTCCTCTGCTGAAAAATGGATATAAAATGAATTTTGATGATTTTGTGAAGGCTAAAATGATATGATGCCTATCAACCATTTGCCCCCAAGCCTGTGATATAATAAGTGCTTAGCAAAAACAATCCAAGACTACACACATTGAAGAGGGTAAGAGAAACAGTTTCACTTTATCCTTGTCGCCTCTCCCTCAGGGTGGCATAACTCAGTGCCAAGAGAGACTTTCTCTTGCAGGTTTTCCCATGGGTGGGACTGAGAGTGTGTGAATGAGTGCCTGGCTTCCGGGCTGTGCGAGGTGCTGCCACCGAGGTGTGCTTTATTCTCACTTCATTCAGAATACTGAGGTGTGCTGTGCAACTGGGGAGCAAGGAGGGTCTGAAGCAACAGCAGCTACGGCTCTCAGAGGGTGTGGAAGGGATGTGGACCCTACTACAAGGCCACCCATGAGCCTCTGGGGGTGCCTCGCCTGTAGATCACCCCAGCTGGTGCACAGGCATGCCCCCTCTGCTCTTTACACCTCACCCATACAAGGCTTGATCCCTTGGTCAGCTACCTCTATGTGTCCTCAAGAGTGGCAAGTGCTAGTCTTTGCAGACTGCTAGTCAGCACACACAGAAAGCTGGCTGGACTCTGTGCAGCTGGGAGAAAATGCACCAGCCTGAGCATTTGCACCGCCCTAGGGAAAGCAAACAGGAGGTTGTCCGCACCCAGCCTGGTTTCACAGGATAGAGAGAAGGCAAAAAAAAAAAAAAAAAATCTTAAGAATCATGACCTAAAAGGGAAAAAGTATGGGACAGGTGTATTCACAGAAGAGATCTGAGAAATCCTCAGAATCCCTTGCAGGACTGACAGAAGATATTTGTATCCTGAGGCCTACATAAAAAAAAAAAGCTCTTAAATAAGCAACCTAACTGTATACCTTAAGGAGCTCCGAAAAGAACAAAAAAGTCTAAAGTTAGTAGAAGGAAGAAGATAAATAGCATAGTAGAAATAAATATATGAAATAGAGAGTAGGAAAACAATAGAAAAGATCAGTGAAAGTAAGAGTTTGCTTTTAAGTTGACAAATCTTTAGTTTTACTAAAAAAAAAAAAACAGAGAGAGGACTTAAATAAAATTAAAATGAAAGAGGAGACATTACAGTTGATGCCATACCAATACAAGGGATTATTAACAGAGTTCTATGAACAACTACACACCAACAAACTGGATAACCTAAGAGGAATGGATAAATTCCTAGAATCATCATACAACCTATTGGGACTGATTATGAAGAAATAGAAAATCTGAACAGACCATTAATGACCAGGCAGACTGAATCAGTAATAATAACCTCCCAACACAGAAAAGCCCCAAACCAGATGGCTTTACTGATGAATTCTACCAAACATGTAAAGAAGAATTAACATCAATCCTACTCAAACTCTTCCAAAAAAATTGAAAACAGGGAACACTTCCAAACTTGTTTTATGAGACCAGCATTACCCTGATACCAAAGCCAGATAAAGACACTACAAGAAAAACTACAGGCTAATATCCCTGGTGAATACAGGTGCAAAAATTCTCCACAAAATACTATCTTACTAAATTCAACAACAAATTAAACCAATCGTACTATGGTAAAGTGAGATTTATTCCCAAGGATAGTTCAGCATCCACAAATCAATGAATGTGATAAACCATATTAATAGAATGAGAGATAAAAATCATATCATCCCAAAAGATACAGAAAAAGTATTTGAAAAAAATTCAACATCTTTTCATGATAAAAACTCAACAGGCTGGGTATAGAAATAATGTGCTGTAATACAATAAAGGCCACCTATGACAAGCTCACAGCTAACATACTCAGAAGGCAAAGGTTGAAAGCATTTTCACTAAAATCAAGAACAAGGTAAGGATGTACCTCACCACTCTTACTCAACATAGTACTAGAATTTCTAGCCAGAGCAAGTAGGCAAGAAAAATAAACAAAAGGCATAGAATTCAGAAAGAAAGAAGTTAAATTGTTTCTATTTGCAGATGATATGAACTTATATATAGAAAGTCCTAAGGACTCTACTAAGACACTGTTAGAACTAATAAAGGAATTAAGTAAAACTGCAGAATACTAAACCAACATACAAAAATCATTTGAATCATTACACTAACAGTAAATTAGCTGAAAAAGGAATAAAATCCCACTTACAATAAAATAAAAAAAAAATACTTAGGAACAAATTTCACCAAAGAGGTCAAAGATCTGTACGCTGAAAACTATAAGACTGAAGAAAGAAATCAAAGACACAAATAAGTGGAACTTTATCCTCTGTTCATGGACTGGAAAAATTAATATTGTTAAAATGTTCATAATTCTCAAGGCCATGTATGGATTCAGTGCAATCTCTGTCAAAATTCCAGGTGCATTTAGCACAGAAGTAGAAAAAGAAGCCTAAAATTTGTATGAAACCACAAAAGTAATGGACTACACAAAGTAATCCTGAGAAAGAAAACTAAAACTGGAGGTATCACAGTTCCTGATTTCAAAATATATTGCAAAGCTATAGTAATCAAAACAGTATGGTAGTAGCATAAAAACAGACCAGTGGAAGAGAATTGAGAGCCTAGAAATAAACTAAACTTTGATAAGGGAGCCAAAGGTGTGTGATTGAGAAAAGAAAGTCTTTTTAAATAAATGGTGTTGGCAAAACTGAATATTCGTATGTGAATGGATAAAATTAGACTGCTTTCTTAAACCACACACACAAAAATTAATCATAAATGGATTAAAGACTTAAATATAAGACTTGAAACCTAAAACTCCTGAAAGAAAACTGGAATAAAGTTCTTGGCATTGGTATTGGCAATGATTTTTTATGATATCACACTAAAAGCATAAGCAACAAATGCAAAAATGAACAAATGGAATAATCTCAAAGTTTCTGCACAGCAAAAGAAGCCATCTGAATGAAGACAACTTACAAATGGGAAAAAGTAAAGCTCATTATTTGACAGAGTATGATTCTATGTGAAAAGCTCACAGAATTAAGGAAATGCTAAGAATCAAGGTAAAAAAAAAAAGAATGGGAATTAGAGTAAAACCATGATCTAGGTATCAGCAACTTCAGGAAAAGCATTTTTTTTCTTTCCTTCTTTGACATCTGTCAAGATTCAAATTCTAGAGAGAGTGGCTGAGATTAATCAATTTCATAATCGCATCAGGTCTGTATCAGATAGGCCTGGGCAGGTGCTCAACCAAATCGCCAGTCTGTGCCAGGGAATGTTGCAGAGTGCAGAGCCCGTTCCATCAGCAGCTGTCTCAGTAAAAAGTATTTGACGTTGCAGTTTTAGAAAGCAGTTGAGGATTTCTTTTCCTTGGTGAGCAGCAAGTTAGGAAGATGGCCTGGCTCCTCTGGCTGCAAGCTTCCATCCCCAGAGCTGTGTTGGCAAGAAACCTCTTTAATGATGTTTTCTTGTACAGCTCTGAATGATGCAGGACAAGAGTTCCCTCAAATCAATACTCAAACACATTTAATACCCAGATAGTTGACAAACTGAATAACTCATGAAAAAGTTGTAAAATGTGTTTCCCACTTGGTACAGCTTTGAAGGAGTTCATCATCACCAAGCCCTGATTATATGAAATGTTAAAGGGACTTATCTAAGCAATTGAAGATAAAAAACTATGAACAGTAAAATGACAACAAACTCACAGCTGTCAACAACTGAACCTAAAACAACAACAATGAAAACAAGTACTAAGAAAACAACTAGAACAGGAACAGAATCAGAGAAATGGACATCACGTGGAGGGTTTTCAGTGGGGTGGGGGAAGAATAGCGGGGGAAAGGTATAGGGAATAAGAAGCATAATTGGTAGGCATAAAATAGATGGGGAAAGGTTAAGAATGGTGTAGGAAACGGAGAAGCCAGAGAACTTATATGTACAACCCATGAACAAGAACTAAGAAGGGGAATGCTGGAGGGTTGGGGGGTAGGGTAGAGGGGGGATAAAGGAGGGAAATTGGGAAAACTAATAGCATAATCAATAAAATATACTTTAAAAGAAGCAGTAGTTTTTGTTTGTAACTTCTTTTCTTCAAAACGTTGACTGTTGGCTGTTTGTAAAAGAAAGGATCTTGGTAAATGGATTGTTGAGTGGTTAATAGTTGTTGAGCATTGTAGTGGAAATGTGTCATTATTTCTGGCTGTTTCGCATCTGAGCCTTATTGTCATGTATGAAAAACTCCTCCCACTGGGACTCAAGGTAGGCAACACAAACCTTCTTCCATTGCAGAAGCTAAAAACTTTGGCTGCTTGCTTTGCCCATATCCAACAGTAAGGGGGACACCTGGCCTGCAGTCTGCTGGTGGCTTGTGCCTGCTGCAGGTTGGGACTGTGAGCTCAGGACATAATGAAGCCAAGTCCCTGGGAACTGTCCCAGGGGCAGGACTCCTGTTACGTTGGCAGGATTCCTGGAGCAGCAGCAGCAGCAGCACCCAGAGTTCACTGCTGCCACTAACTATCCCAAGGTTAGACACGGTGGCGGTGCAACTGCCCTTTCTAATGCTTGGGGACTGTCCTAGACGTGATAGCCTCACCACATTATTCTGTGACTGGATTTGGGTCATTAATTTACTGAGTCCTAAACCTCTGGCAGGATTTGAATCCTTCTAGGAATTCTTTGAGTTACCTGATACCCTTTGATCGTGTTCTCTTTGTGCATAAATCAGGTGTCTGTTGCTTGCAACTAAATATCCTGGCTGACATAAGGCATTTTTATATGTTTTTTTTTTGTTACTTAATCTTTACCATACTCCAGTAACTTTGCCGATTGATTCATTTACTCAGTGAATGAGTTTGTTATTTAATTCATTTAGTCAGAATATACTTGTAGAAAGGATGTCCCTGCCAGGCACTATCCTTGGGGCCGGGCTACCATGGTTAACAATATGGAAGAGGTGACCGAGCTCACAGAACTTCCCTGTTGTGGGAGGAGACTGAAACACCACGTGAACAGGTGAGATAATAGCCAACAGTAAATGCAAAGGAAGTATCTCAAGCGACTAATGAGAACATGGTGGGTGTGTGCTCAGGAAAAGCCATTCAGAGGAGTTGTGTTTGATGGGAACCTCCGGGGGACCGCCAGGGAATAATTCAGCTGGAGAGCAGCATTTTAGGCCCAGGCACAGCAAGTGCAAACTGGCTCAGCTCGAGGATGAATGAGGTGGCCTGTGCGTCCCTTGCCCGAGGTTGAATATCTAGGAAGTGCTGCAACCAAGGTGTGTATCCAGGTAGTCCCCCACCAAGGTCTGTTTTCTCAAAAGCTATAATTTGGAAAATAAACAGAACCAGGGAAGTGAAAAGGTTAAACCGATTTACACCGAAGGGGCGGGGAGAAATGGGATGGAGAAGAGCCTGGGTGTGTAGAGAAGATGAGAGAGAGAGGGAAAGCCCAGAAAGGGGTGAATTTTGCAGACAGGCCTTTAGGGAGTCTGAAGCACTTGGAATGAGATATTTGGGGATGAGCACACTTGGGGAAGATGGATGCACAGGACAGTTGGGATCACCTGTGTTGAGAAAGTTGCGCTCTTGGCCCTGATGGTGTTTACGGTTTAGTGGGGAAGACATGAAGTTGATAGGTAACTAATACTTATCTAACTACAAATACAGTATGAATCGACTGTATTACACAGGGATGGAGACTTGTCTGGGAGTAGGGGCAGTCAGTGAAGGATTCCCTGAAGAAGTGGCATTTAACTGCTGAGAATGTAGAAAGGAGATGAGAAGGAGGCAAGCAGAGATTCAAGAGTTTAATGACTTACCCTTGGCCCGGTGGCCTGTTAATGACCAAGTGAGGATCTGAACTCAGCTGTTCTGTTCCTCAGGTCCAGCGCTCTGTCCATGAGCCACAGTGGCAGAACTGCCTCTGCTCACACATCTGCGAATGCAGACACTCGAGGGCTGTGTTTTTATCTGTTGCCTTCGTGGCTTGCTGGGTACTTTCTGCAGGGAAGCAGTGATTGCTAATGACATTCTCTGGTGCCTCTGATACTTAGATCACTTTATCAATCAAATGTGGCACTTGGTGGCAGCCCTGCCACCTGTCTCTTTCCATCAGTGTCAGAGTATTTCACTGCAGGCCACAGGTGCCAGCTGTCAGCCTGAAATAAGCCAGGGCCTGCCCAGGATAAGTGTGCCTAGGGAATCGCTTCAGTGTGCATTTCTCAGCTGACAGCCCCTTCGGAGTTTGGGACTCAAAAAAGAAAAATAAACAAATTATAGATGAGTAAGCAAACATGTGGCTGTTGATGAGGCGTCAGGCTGGCTGTTACTGGGGCTTCATTAATCACTCTGCCTTTTTCTTCTCCTCCATTAGCCAGGGTGTCATGTACCGTCTATTGAAATATACATGAATTTAATAGGCATTTACTTAATTGGGCCACTAACCAAAGTGCTGATACCATGGCAGGGACTTTCCCCATAAGGCAGTGGCTATTTCCCATGGGGGAAGTTTTGACTTGAGAGTTGGAGGAGGAAGGAAAAGAAGCGATCAGTTTTTGATCCCCCAAGTGCCAGATGCTGTGGTAGGGGCTTTCTACATCCATGTACTGTTCTGTGTCATCCTGCCACTGTACCAGAAAGTAGACATCCTTTCCATTTCACGGACAAGATGACTGTCACACTGAAAGTTCAACTAATTTGGCTAAGGACCCAGCTAGTGTCAGAGCTGGGTTTTAAACATCCAGTGACCCTCATTGTCAGTCTTACACTCAGCATCACCATTGTCATCCGGCCAAAGCTGCACTGTTTGACAGCCAAACAACATCGATATTTAGTGAGATAAAAATATCCATGTCTCCATACCAAAAAGCATTAACATTTTTATCTCAAAAAAATAGAAAAACAAACAAAAACAAAGCTGAAACACACACACACACACACAAAGAAAAAGAGGAAACAAATTTTATCTCATGTCTTGAAACATGCGGGAAAGGGAATGCCAAGCACGCTACACAACAATGTATTCTAAGAGATAGGTTTTTCCATCCATCTCCCCAAGTTCTCATCTGAAGTTCTCCAGACCACCGGAGATTTTTTCCCAAAATTAACCCCTTCTAGATTTTTCCTTTCTCCTTCCTCTGCCAGGTTTTTCTCCATCAAGTAGCCCCTGGCCTCTTTTAGTGTAAATAACATCAACCTTTTCCTTTGCCGGTTCCGTTCGTTCCTCTAGCTTCTCGATGACCGTGGTTGAGGAGGCAGACCGTGGTAGCACTGTCCCTGGACTGAACCCGGGCTCCAGCCCTCCCTGGCTGCACCATCCTGGCCAGCTGCTCCGCCTGTCTGTCGCAGTTTGCTCTGTGGCAAACAAGACAATGGTGTCTGTATCTTGGGCTGATTTGGAGATGAAATAACTTTGTACATATCAAGTGCTTAGAGCAACAGTACCTAATACCGCAAAGACTTAGACTGGTGACTGGCGTTAGTGCCATTCTCATTGCTGTTACCTCGATCGGTTCATGAGCACCCAGGTCCAGGCACCCTGCAGGCAGGCACGCTCTCCTTCCGAGGTGGAGGGAGGGGGAACCGTGAATGGTCTCATGTAAATTGGGGTGGGGGCTCCTATCACAGCTGTATTACCTTTAATAATCATTGATATTATTTAACAGAAATTATAGTTACATTGGCATTAATAGATGTTAATAATTTAAAAATCAACAATATTAGTATAATACTAAGCTCTTTTCTAAATGCCTTTGGGTTCAGTGTCTCACATAGGAGCTGCCTTTTCCTGTTATCTTACTTAATCCTGACAGTAACTCTTTGAGATAGATAACATTATCACCCCTATCGAGTGATAGAAAGGGCTGCGCCAGAGGTGAAGTGGCTTTAAGACAGTGCTTCTCAATCTTTTTTGTTATGGCACACTTAGAAAATGAGAATATTGTGCATTGGGGCCACCTGTGGTGGAGAGAACAGGCCTTCGGGGCTGAAAGTTCCCTCCTAACCACTGTCGTCACAGTGACTTGGGCGCTCCCGCCAAAGGGAGACCCGGGCAGGGGCTCAAGTCCACCTGGTTTCTGACAGTGGACAGTGACCCAAAGCAGACAGAAGCTGGAGAGGAGCTTATGCTTGAAGGCAGAAGTGCCACTGGGTGAGCTTTCTGTCTTTACGGCTTTTACTTGTGGGTTTTCTTTTTCCTTCCTGCTGTATGAGCTAAAAACCTGCTATCTTACTGGCACGAGGAATTGGAAGAAAGAATTTGGGGCTCCTTGAGGGGATGGTAAGTTAAGGAGAAAATTCTAGAAAGGAAAGCACATAAAGGGAGCCCCCATTCTCCATGGGTGAGCTCTTCCCAGTCTCTGCATGACCCCTGAACTATGCAAACGTGAAAGGCAAAAGAGTTGGACTGAGGTTTCAGGGGAAGCCCGCTGCAGTGGAGGCCGATTTGGAGTTGAGTTAAATAAGCAGATGACAGCAAACAGGCCTGTTCAGAGGAACATAACAGAGCCCAGACACAAACTGTTACATACAGTATCTGGGATACTACCCAAAATTACTGGTTTTAGACATGTGAAGAAACAGGAAAATGTGCACATGCCCAGGGCACTGAAGAGAGGTGACCCGATGTTAGACTGGCAGACAACGATGTTAGGATGGTGTCGCAGTTGGGTTCAAGCCTGCCAAGTGAAGCGTGCTGGGGAGGAAAAGGCTCAGGCCGCACGTGTCATCATCAGGCCACGCAGCTGCCCGGGGTCTCGCAGCGCCCTCATTTCTACACGGTGGGTGTGGGAGGTAGAGGGCAGGTGAGCACCCTGCCTGAATTCTTCACGCAAGTGTGGTCACGTTCAGACCAGACCCCAGGTAACTGCACTCCCTCAGTAGCATTTACCCTGGAAGCGCCCATAGTGTAGTTGCTCTGCCTTGGTTTGAAGCACTTACTAGGCATGTAACCTGGATGAGTTATTTGAGCCTCATTTTCATTATGTGTGTGCTGTGAGTATCATCCGTGCTGTTGCAAATGAAATGTGCAACACAGCGCTTGACACGTGACATGTGGTAAGTGCTTAATAACATTTTAATTTTTATCCTCACCGCCATCTTTATCCTGGTGCCACCGCCAAGCACTGCGTGAAGTTCTGCTTTGCTGGTGTAGTTATGACATCAAGCGGGAAGGGGGGAATCCACTGTAGGAGTTTGCCCATTTTTGCTTCATGCAGTATTCAACACTGACTAAGCACCCACTCTGCGCACGAAGCTGTGCTTGATAGAGAGGACATATAGCCATAGTCCTTGCCCTCAATGAACCGTAATAACTAATTTTTAAATTAAATACTCTGCATAGAGGCAGAACCAAGAAACTCCAGGACTATTTTTTTCTAATTTTTAATACTTCGTATTGATGAGATGATTAAAATGTCAAGAGTGTGTAACTCCCCTCGACGTCAGTCATGATAAGCAGTCAGTCTCTATTAGTCCTTCTGTATTTGGGGGTCACTGGACCTGACAGGAAGGTGAAGTGAGCTGTGGAGCCACTCCTCTGAGAAACATGCACACCAGCACAATTTTAAACCTCTTACTGATAAGGGCTTACTGACTCCTCTCTGAGTCAGAAATCGCACTTCTGGTGATGTAAAGTTGGCTACTTCAAAGCGGCCCATTTTACTGTTGAATTAGCTCAAAGGTGGGGAAGAATATTTAGTTCCTCACATAGAGCTGAAAGGTGCATCCTTGAGCCTTCTGCCCGTTCAGCCGCAGTCCTCATCCTGCCCTGCAGAGGGCAGCCTGCTCCCTTCTGCGTGGCAACTGCCCTGAAAGAGTTGAAGGCAGTGCATGTGTCTGCCTTGGCCCTCTCTAGGTTGCAGGTCTTTATTTTTTCCGTGGTTATTCATTTCTCACAGGACCCAGGGCCCTCATTAACCTCTGTGTAACGGCTCTGAAAGTTGTTTCCTCGAGTCACAGAAGTAATGTATACTTACTACAAATTAAGGTAAAATCAAGTCAGCACCTGAACGAACGGAAAACTAGTCTGTGTGAGGTAAAGAGTCAGTGAGTCTGTGTCAGCCCCACTCGGGCAGGTTACCTTTCTGTGAACTGCTGTTCAGGGTCTGTGGGTGCCTAGATGTGCTGTGTGCACTTATCCGTGTACACTTACAATTTTTTCTTTATGCAAATAGAATCTCACTGCATGTACTGGTTTACAACTTTTAAAAACTGAATTTAGTACAGACACTGTTCTGTCTCATACTACTGATTACCTCATTCAACCACAGGGCTTCAAAACTTAGAGTCCAGAATAGAACACGAAATTCCCAGTGCACGACGTAGAGTCAGGGCTCTGATAACAGTCATTGTGGTTTCATTTGTTCAGCGACTGTGTTTTAAAGGCTTACTGTGCTGAGTGCTGGGATAAAGACATACACTATGGCCCAGGCTGGCGTGGCTCAGCGGACTGAGCACTGGACTATAAAGCGAGGGGTTGCTGGTTCAGTTCCCACTTAGGGCACATGCCTAATTTGCAGGCCGGGTCCCTGGTGGGGGCGACACCTGAAAGGCAATGACACATCAATTCTCTCCCTTTCTTCCTCCCTTCCCTTCTCTCTAAAAGTAAATAAATAAAATCTTTTTTAAAAAAGACATATACTATGAAGATTTGAACTTACCATCAAGAAACTTATGGTCCAGGGGCAAAGATAGATAATCTGACCAAAAAAAAAAAACAAAAACAAAACAACAAAGCCCCACAAGAGTGTGATGAATGTACGATGGCACTAAAATCTGTTCCTAAATTTCAGTTATATTTTCCTCTTCTTTTCTTCCATCTTTGTAAACTAATACTTAACATATCTTTTTGAAGTTAGGTAAACTTTTAAATAGATTGCCTTGCCCTTGCATGCTATTGAAGATTCAGGAACCGTATAAAGTGAATACCAAATAGATTGTAGCCCAAGTTAACAAACGGATACCAAGAGTTTTTGTAAATATCAGTGGTTTTATCCTCTCTGATTTTTAGTGCAAAGCAGAAGGTGCCTACAAGTGGATAGAAGCAACATAAAGATAAATTCCATAAAAACAAAAAAAAAACCTCTTGTTTTAAAAAAGAACTAATGTCAGAACTTTCTGCGAATGAAGAATTTCAGAAGCAATGAGGTCTGTGTTACTGAAAATGTTCAAGCAGAGTTTGGAAAAGAATGTTAGTGCTATCAAATGCAGTAACTGGTATCAAGTAGACACTCAATAAATGTTTGTGGAAGGGAGAGAGGGAACACAAAGAACTTTTATTCATTCATTCAAAAGCATTCACTGAAGACCTGCTCTGGGTCTGGCTCTTTGTCAGTTCCCGGGAAACAACAGTAAGCGTGACAGAAATGACCCCGCCTTCCCATTGAACATACAGTACAGTGAAGGACACAGATGCCGAGCAAAGAGCTATGCAAACATCAGACTACAGGCGACCATAGGCTCTAAAGGAAAAGCCTAAGAAGCTGTGGAAGCATGTGGAGGGGGCGGCACTAGCCTGTGGTGTCGGCAATGACTACTCTTAAGATTTGAGGAATATGTGGGTGCTGCTGAAGTGCAGAGTGTGTGGCTGGAGAGGAGCAGGGACCCTGAAGGCACGGAAGAACGGCCAATATTACTGAAACCTGGAGAGCAAAGTGGCTGGAGGGATAAGGTGGAGCTGAAGAAGTAGCCAGGGGACAGCTTGGGCAAAGCCTTGAAGGCTGCGTGAGGAGTTTAGTCCCGACCTAGGAGGGTGAGGGAGCCCAGAAAGGCTTAAAGACAAGGGGGGGGGGGGCACATGGAAATTTGCTTTTTGGACAGTCCCCTGCAGAGGAGACAGAGGTGGATGTGAAGAGGCCAGTTCTGCTGGGAGGGAATGGTTCAGATCCGACAGTGTGGGGCATGAAGAGAGATGGTGACAGTGGAGGTGAGGTGAGGGGGAGGGGTTGGAGAGATTTCAGAGGAAAATGACAGGGTGTTGTGATGAAGTGGATGAGAAGGGGCAGGGCGGTGACAAGGGTGACTCTTAGTTCTGCTTGATGCAGCTGGGTGACTGATGGTGTCCACTGAGTCAGGAAACACTGGGTTGCAAGCAGGTTCATAGGAGAAAAATCCTGCTTCCTGTTTAGGATATGTTTCTTTTCAGGTGCTTTGAGTCATAGGCACTGTTAGATGCTCTGCAAATTTTCTTTCATTAACTCTCCCAATCATTTTACAAGTTATTGTAGATATCATTTTAGTCATGTTCTAGATGGTGATATCAAAGTACTAAAACTAGATGAATACCCTAGTCATATAGCTAGTTAGGGCAGAGCCTGGGTTTGAAACTAGATCTAGACAAGTTCCAAGTGTCTGCTATTTCTACTCAGTTTTTTTAGCTGAGAGTTTAATCAAATATCTCCGTCGCCAAGTAGTTATCTTGTTGATAAATACAAACGCCCTTTTCCTAATGGTGTTTTGAAACCTTAAAAAACAACAACAGGATTTTAATTCAAATAGGGTCATGCCCCCCTTCTTTCTTTTTTCTTAATCTCACTAAGATTTAAGTAGTCAGAGATTGATGTTCCTAGTTTAATCAAAGCAGGTTTTCATGCCAAAACAACATATTCACAGTAGTTTGAAAGTGACTGTTTATATAACCACAATAAAATCATCTTGTGAAATTCATCAGCCGCTACACAGACTAGTACCGCCTTCTCCAAAATGCAAGGCCAGCCAGACCAGCTGGATCATTAAGACAGAACTGCACATAATTTCATCCTCTCGTCGATTGCTCTTGGAAACCGAGTGTAGTTGTCACACAGGGGGGTGGTGTGCTGTACAGATGATGAGCCTGTAGGGACTCTGAGAATATTGAGCATCTTAGAGGTGGTCCGGCAGAGCCCCTCATTTTACAGAAGGGGTCACAGAACCTGCAGAGGAGAAGGCTAGAGCGGTGGAGCTGGTAACAGAGTTGGGCCAGGAACCCAGGTTTCTAGACCACCGCTCCTTCCTTTCTGCCAGCAAACATGTGTGATGGACTGATAGATGGACAGGTAGCTACGTGGAGGGACAGGGGGACATCGGTGGAAAGATAGGTAGTAGATGTCTTCCCCTTAATAGTTATTGGATGCTGATGCTTTACTTGTATTTTCTTATTTAATTCTTATAAAAATCTAGTGATATTAGTAGTATTAGCCCCATTTAATAGATGAAGAACCTGAGGCTAAAATTATTAGCTTAATATTAGCATAAGATATATATATGTATTATATGTGTATAAATTTTTAAGGCTCTTGGAAATTACTTATTACTTATGTTTATTGTTATAAAATTATCTCAAGAAAAGATGGAATTTACTATATAAAAATAGGGACTGTAGAGGAAACCTTAATGATTTTCCTCCAAGTCTTGGAATTTTAGAAGTACTGTGACCTTTGGACCCAAATCTAGATACAAATAGGCTCATTCATGCCCTCATTTCAGACTCAGAGCAAGTTACTTCACTTCTCCCTGGCTTTATTTCTTCATCTGTAAAATGGGCAAAATTTTCTCCCAGAGGGAAATAGTAATTTTGGAAATTTATGAAGTAGAGATTAAGTAAAAGAACCAGCCTGGCAATGACCTGTGGGTGGCGAGCAAAGAGTGCCCCATTGCACAGCCTGCTCCGTGAGTGGCAGAGAGGAGCCTGGGGAGAGAGGGCGGCCTGCGAGTGCGGGCTTGCAAGCCCTGTGGACTCACACGAGAGCATGATCTCTCTGAGCCTCACCTTTCTCATCCGTACAACTGGGCAAATGGGACCTGCTTCGTAGGATAGGTGGAAGGATTTTGTAAGATGATGTATTTAAAGTTCTTCATGCAAAGCCCGGCACACAGTAGATACTCAGCAGGTACATGTTGCTTGCTGAGCTACTGCCCAAGTCAGAGGCAGTAGTTGGAGAGAAACACACATCTCCTATTGCCTGTGTTTACTGCTGTTAATGTGAACACCAGTCTCTCACCTTAACAGATTTATTCAACCAAGTTATACTGTTTTGTCGTTTGTTTGTTGGTTGGTTCATTTCGTTTGCGTGATTCAAGAAATATCAAACTTTAATTGGTTTCCGTGCAGCATGGACCAGAGAAATTAAACTGTCTTGGGTCTCTTGTACACTGAGCTGCAAACCTCTTGTAAGTCATCTCATTAGCACCCTGTGATATTTATGAAGGCTGGGATTTGCTAATGATCTTAAATGGGTTTGGGATCTTCAGTGTGGGGGAGATGGGAGTGGGGAAGAGAATCAGAGGACCTAACCACACCTTAAATGCAAGTCTTTTTTTTTTAATATCTTTTTTTAAAAGATTTTATTTAGTTAGTTTTAGAGAGAGGGGAAGGGAAAGAGAAAGAGAGGGAGAGAAACATCAGTGTGTGGTTTGCCTTTTGCACACCCTATACTGGGGACCTGGCCTGCAACCCAGACATGTACCCTAACTGGGAATTGAACCGGTGACCCTTTGGTTCACAGGCCCACACTCAACCTACTGAACTGTACCAGCCAGGGCTAAATGCAAGTCTTTACTGAACCATTCTTTGGTTATCAGTTACCCGGTGGGGTGTCTGACAAATACAGTATGGGGTCTTGTTTCCCATTATCTGTGTGATGGAGGCCATCTGGGCTCATAGAAAGAGACACTGTCTATCAGGTTCAGCTGAACTAATTAGTCTATGAATAAATTATTAAAACTGACAAATGCAATTCAAATCAGAAGTGACCATGGGTTTTTAAAAATGTGTTAGCTCAGATGAGTCTCTGTGAAATGTTTTGTTTTTAAAGAAGTGTGTTACGTGGGACTAGGAGGATGGTGCCTCCCTGCTCCCCATGGAAAAGTGAAATACCAAAACCCCCAGAAGAAGAGTCTCTGGCTCTGACTCCTCTTCTCCTCCTCCTCCCCGCCACCTCATTCTCCACCCCTCCCCCCTTCTTCTTTGAAGTGAATGCTGCACTGAAATGAAAAGCAGAGACACTGATAAACATTTGAGTTTCCTAAACTAGATAGATGGTGCACATCATGGCAGTTTAAACAGGCACTGCTTTTCCAGTCCGTCCTCTGACAGACACCTTTGTAAGCGTCTGAAGGCACAGCTCTTCAGAAGTCTAAATTTTCTGTTCAAAAGTGTAATTTTTCTGCTCAGAACACATCGATGGCTTTCTGTTATTATTAAGATGCATAGCCTAGTGTGAAAGGACCTTCACGATCAATCATAAGAAAGATGGCTCGTCTTCACTGGGTACTATGTATCAGACACTTTGTTAAACATTTCTTCATGGATGCGATTATCTGATTCTTAGAACAAAAATACAAGTTAGCTCCCTATTCTATCAATGAAGTTACAGCTTTAAAGAGATTAAGCAATTTGTCCAATGTCACGTAGCTAGGATGTGGTGGAAGAAGAACGTGAATATAGATATTTTGTGTTCACTCTACCTTAAGGGTCAGCAAGTGATGGCCCATAAACTAAGAATGACTTTTACACTTTTAAATGATTGCAAAAATAAAAATGAGGACACTATTTTGAGGTAAGTGGTAATTTTATGAAATTGAAATCTCAGTGTCCATAAATGAGGCTTTATTGGAACATGATCATTTGTTTACATATTATATATGGCTGATGTCATATTACACTGGCAAAGGTGAGTAGTTGGGACAGAAATCATCTGCCCAGAAAATTGAAAGTATTTACTATCTGGTCCTTTACAAAATAAAAAAAAAACTTCGCTGACCTCTGATCTGCCTGGCCCTGTGTGCAGTACTGCCTCCCTCTCTGCTGGGTGCTCTCCCTAGCCTGGGCGCTTGTCCGCACACCCTCCTGTCCATCCTCCACTCCTACCGTGCTTGCTCCCGGAACAAAACTTAACTGTCAGTTCTACCTGTTGAATGCCTCAGAGATTGAGCATCCCATTTCACTTTTGCAAGTTTTGGTTGGCAGCAAACAGAAAACCAAATTCAATTTTTGTTCTTTAAAAACACAACGCATTATGTTGTATAAGAAATACCCAGAAATTTGTCTCACATCAGGTGCAGTTTCCTCTAGGACAAAAATGATATTATCAGAACATACTCCTTCCTTTTCTGCCATATCTAGCTTTTCTCGCCAAAGCTTCTGTTTCTCATCACCTAGACTGGAACGGACAAGTACAGAGAATGTGTGTTTCATCCTTCACAAAGAAGGACTGAGACTGACAGTGACTGAACTGGCTTAGGTCACATGTCTGCATGTCCTCAGGGTAGTGCCTGTGATCAACACAAGGGATTGTACTGATGGTCTCGCCAGTGGATGAAACCTCTCCCCCAAACCAATCGTCGTGGCTACAGCGATGGGATAGGGGTAGGCTGGCTGGATTAAGTCAGGTGTCCACTCCCACAGCCAGGGGTTGGGGCGGCACCCCACTGCAATCCCATACATGGGGGGGGGGGTCTGAGGTGTGATTAAGAAGGAGGAGCCAAAGAACCATTGCTAGGAAGCCCTCAACAATTGCCCATGATGCCACCCTGCCCCAAAGCCTTCCACACTTCTGTCTGCTAGAGTCTCTTCCTGGCAGGCAGTTTATCTTCTCTTCCTTTCTATGCCTAGAGCTTTTCCCATCTGAAGGCTTGAATTCTATCGAGTTGTATATATTCTCTCTTTCAACAATTGCTACCACTTGATACTCTTCAAATAGAGTCTGTTATAATTATTGATTCTTGTGCTGGAGGCAGGAAACCCTCTCACCTAGAAATTCTCCTTGAAGGAATCCTTATGTGGTTTCAAAAGCATAGTTTGTTGTCCCTTTGAGAGGGTGATTAATACTGCATGTGAGCTACCAGCCTCCTTTCATGTCTGTTTATTTCTCCCCCATCTCAGCCTCTTGGACTAGACAGGATGGTGAGGGATAAGGGCGGGGACAGCATGGGATTCGGGAGCGCCTCCTTCATCCATTACTCAAAACTAAAGATGGGGATTTCACATGTTCACATGACAGATTTGACAACCATGTCAAAATGTTTGAAATACCCACATGTACTCTGGACACAAGTCAGAACAGCCTGTGACCTTGAACTTTATTGAGACTCTCAACCTGACCATGGATGCTGCTGCTTCAGCTGCTGGTGGTTGTTTCGCGGGGTCAAAGGGTTTATGTGACATCCTGAAGCTTGCCTTCTCTCCTTGACAATGAAGAATGAATTAACGGGTGCCCATTTCATATCGCTCTCCCCTTTAGACTAATTGCTTCTCACTTTGGGGTCAGTGGATTCATAAAATTTGTGTTGCAGCTTCATCTTTCAAGGTGAAAGCCACGAGTAATTGGGATGCAGTGCTTCCAAAAGTTTCCATGAATCGAGGAGGAAGATGTTGATTTATGTGCTCAAGGTCACTCTATCCCATTATTGTGAATACCACCAACATGCATTACGCTGCCTTAGAGTGGACACTTTCTTACTGTGAGATTTTTTTTTGAATGTTCTTGAGTTTGCCTATTAATGCTTCATGTTTTTAGCCTTTAGATGTTCTTGTTCGAACAGGTCAGTTTGTCCTAGCTTTATATCCTTTTCTTGGCCACACTATAAATGTCCTCTATTTATCAATGCCTGCTTTGGTCTTACTGGTCCAAAGATGCATCTTGTTTCAAAATGGGGTGTCGATGATGCTGCAGAAGGAGACAGGGGATGGTTGTCTGTGCTCTGGTGTTTGCTGTTTTGCTGCCGTTGCACCCTGGTGCAGTAATGAATTGCCATGTTGAGTTCCTGTAGGGCTGATAAGCCACCCTCGGCCCCCACAGATAGCTCTGCCTGTGCCTTACTGCTTTCCAAGAAAATCCCTGTCATTATGCACAGTGTTATGCATTTCCTTTCAAACCTAGTCATTTGCATTTTTCGCCTTTGAAAAAACAAATTTGCTTTGAAAAGTGTAATGAAATGTGCCCAAATGAAAAATGGGCCCTGAGGATGGCTGGTGCCAGCAGGGGCTTTAATTAAATGATTAGATGGCAATTTGATATGACTGGCTTTGGAACTGCATCGTGTTGTCCTTTGGTTTGGGGAGGGGAAACGCAGCTCGACCTTTAGAAATATTGGAAGATAGTATGACCTTTTGCTCCCAACCACCGTGGAGCTATGTACAGAAAGGCTTTTTTAAATTGTCTGTTCACTCTTCTCTGACCCCAGTCTCTCAGTTCTCAGGGTGCCTCAGTCTTCTTGAACAAGCTGTGCTTTAATGCTCTGGTGACTTTGCACTGTTGTTCCCTGCTGCCCTTTGAACTTTGACTTCCTGACATTTTTTGGGGGGAGCCAGTTGTTTCTTCAAAGCACAGCTCACTTAGCACCACCCTCCTTTTATTCTCTATTCCCCTTGACTGGGAGTTAGTTGCTTCTTGCACTATCACAGATTTGCACACTACAATGTCCTGTCCCTTGCTTCTGAAGGTAAAGTTTTACTGTGACACAGACCTGCTCATCCATTGCTGTATTGTCTAGGGCTGCCTTGTGCTACAAGGGCAGACAGAGACCACTGCCTGTGAAGTATCCGGTGTTTACTACCTGGCCTTTTACAGAAAATGTTTGCCCAGATGAGCATTTCTTTCAATCAGTTCATCGCCACCTGCTTAGTGACGGTAAGCTCTGTGAGGCTAGGAACTCCCAGTTTTACTCACCACTGCCTCCTTGACACCAAAGCAAGCTGGGCACACAGAAGCCCCTAGAAAATACCCTCCGTGCACTGCAGCTGTGAGAACTCACTGAGCTAGCTGCCTGAGCTGTGCTGTTCGTTCAGTTCTGAGTACAAATTGGGCACCTCGTCAACACTCCCCCCCCATACCCCTGGGCAGCCAGGTCATCGTAGATTTCCCCCAGTGCTTTCGTGGTTTCACTTTTTTCTGTCTGCCAGACTTAATACTAATTTTTCAGTCATGCATTCTAATATGAAATTGATGCTGAAGTTTAACCTAAATATCTCTTTGCATTATTTTTACCTAATATCTAGTGAGCACTTAGTCTAGTCCAGGTGCTGTGCTCAGAGCTTTAGTCCGCTGCTTCAGTGAACAGCTTGTGCCACCCTTTGGAGGCAGATACTTCCAGGTCCCCATTTTCCAGGTCGGAAATGGAAGCACAGTGTGAGGGTCAGCAAGGAGGCCAGTTTCACAGGTTTGGTCAAACTCTTTCTTGGAACCGTATCTGCTGACTCCTTAACCTCAGCACTTCCCCGCCGTGTAGACTAAAGACCTGCATTTTTCTACTAGTGAAAAAAGCAAAGGATTCTTTCAAAGAGATTTTGGAAGTTCCTCAGCAGCTCTCTTGTCAGGAATTGTAGGCATGCTTTATGAAAATTTATTGCTTCTCAAACTTTGACACCTGATGAAAGGCACACTTTTGCTTCCCACTTCGTAGGTCAGCATTCAGCTGAACTAGTTGCAGAAGGATGCACATATCACCAACACACATGTACACACATATGTACACACATGTGGGGGGCGTGTAGTTGCTAAACTGACGAGTCATGAATTAGTAACATCAACACTGCTGAAGTATCCTAGACCTATGAGTAGTGACCCTTTGAGTAGTCCCTTTGAGTGATGACCCAGGTCTAGGGTTAAAGCAATTCTTAGTGGCCTAGGTGTAAAACAGGGATAAGAGGATATTAGCAGAGTATTAATGATGGTTATATTTTTAGATTAAATGACTAGAATGTAAAACGTTTGAGACAAGCCTTTTTGGTTCGTTGTGTTTACAAGGGAAGCCCCAGGACGGTGGTGTCTTCACCAGGTTTGTTGTCTATGTTAGTGAGGGTTCTCCAGGCAAACAGAACAATGGGATGTGTGCATGTATACATACATGTGTATGCACACATACATACACATGCAAAAATACATACTCATGTATGTACATACACATCATACACATGCACATTGTGGAGGCTGTGTCCCAAGGTCTATAGTTGGCAAGCTGGAGACCCAGGAGAGCCCATGTGCAGTTTGGTTCTAGGACTGAAGGCCTGAGAACCTGGAGCCGTGACGTTCTAAGTTCCAGTCTACGAGCCAGCAGGCTCCATTCCCATGGAGAGCTGATGCTTCTGTGTGAGTCCAAGGGCTGGAAAGGGTCTGTCCCAGCTCCAGCAGTCAGGCAGGCGAAGTTACCTCTTACTCAGCTTTTTGACCTAGTCAGGTCTTCAGCTGATTGGACAAAGCCCACCCACACAAGAGAGGGTGCTGTGCTTTACTCAGTCTACCAATCCAATTTGATCTAGAAACACCCTCCCAGACACACCAGAGTGATGCTGGGCCAGATGTCTGGGCACTCATGGCCTAGCCAAGCTGACACATAAAAGTAACCCTTACACACTTCCTAAGTATTTGATGAAAATAACTAGGTGAATTCAATGAACTATTTAGAACAGTGGCTAGACCAGAACAAGTACTAAAGTAATATTGTGAATTTTCCCAAGAGTACTGGAGGCATTTTTGAACTAGGATTGGCTTATAGCTAATCATACATAACCCAACATGTAACCTTTCTGAGCTGGACATTTGACAGCAGCCTTATAGTCTGATATGATGATGTATGCGAACACTACATTGTGGGCTGTATTGAAGATATTTTCATTATTTGGTCCTCCTTTGTAAAAAATAACAACAACTATCTAACACATTATTACAGCTCTCACATGTGACGATAGTTGTTGCCAAAATTGATTTAGGGTCGGATATCTCTACTGCATCAGTGTGTGCATGGGCTGTCAGGCCGCACGTGGATGAGCATGCCGCCTCTGGATGCTTTACCTCTGTTCGTTCCCTCACACACCTGTGCTGTGCTGCTCATTAGTCAACATAGTTAAAATATTAGAATAGGAGCTTATGAATAGGGACACAAAACTAAGCCAATTATTCGTTATCTCTTAAGGGTTTACCCTTCACTCAGCCCTGGTAGGAAACTGGAGGTAGAAGAAAAAAAATGTGACATAGTCCCTGCCCTCAAACGACTGACATAGTTATAGATAAAGACAGTCACATAACAGGGAACTGGCCATGCAGGACTGTAGGGAAGTAAGTGTATCATGTGTGAAATGGATGATGGGCACAGTTGAATGCAAAGGAGGAGAGGGGTCGGTGGTCCTTGTAATAGTTGGAGGAGGCAGACACTGGAGTAACTGCAGTTGCACATTACACATTTACCATGCAGTTTTCACATGCCTCCTTGCTGTTTCTTCTAACTTTTAAAAAATTTAAATCTATTGCCGTCACCTTGGTTAATAAGATCGTGTAGACTTCAAGTGTGCATTTTTATGATGCCTGATCGGTATGAAGTGAAGTAAGTCCTTGCTACTTTTGCTTCACACCTTCCACCTTCCACAGCCGCAGCATTCCCCCCGGCTCACTGGGCTGGGCGTGCTGTGGGCTGAAGTGTTCCTGGTCGTGGTTTAGCCTCCTTGCTGTTTCTTGTAAATCTATCATGGTATTACTGGCTTGTAAGAAGTGGTTTTATTGACTTGGCAGCTGCCTTGTTGGAAATGAGATTATTTTCAAAGTTAGGAGTATTTATGAGCAATAGAACACTGAATTTTTAAAAATTCAGACTAGATTTAATCAGCTTTGAGGAGAAGAAATCAAAACTACAAATGCTGGGAGATTCTTCTCTGACAGGTGATAGCTTACTCATTCTTTGAGCTAGGATAGAAGATAATGGAGGTGCTGATGTTTTCTTTTTATCGTCGTCCCAGGAACACTTGCTACATTGGTTGGTCTAGGGCTGCCAGAGCAAATCACTGCAAACCAGGTGGTTTAAAACAACACAAGTTTACCCTTGCATGTTCTGGAGACCAGAAGTGAAAGTCAAGGTGTCCGTGGGGCCACGGTCTCTGCAACAGCTCTAGAGGAGAACCCCTCCTTGTTTCTTACAACTCCTGCTGGCCAGACATCCCTTGGCTTGTGGTAGTGTTACTCCAGTCTCTGCTCCGTCGTCACATGGCTTTCTCCGTGTTTTAGTGTGTGTCTCCCCCTCTGTGTCTGCTCTTCTGTTAAGGACATTTGTCATTGGATTTAATGCTCAGCTTGTTAATGCTGAGGATGATCTCATCTCAAGGTCTTTCACTCAATTATGTCTTTAAAGACCCTTTTTCCAAATAAGGTCACATTCACAGGTACCAGGGGTCAGAATGCACACATATCTTTTGGCAGAGGTGTTGGGGGTGGGGGGAGCTACAATCCACCCAGTTCACTCGCTGCCCCGTTGGGACTGTGAAAGGGGCTGCGGTGTTGCTGGCACAACACTGTCCAGAGCCTGACATTAAAGGGCAGATTTGGGATGAAATGCGAGTGATTCAACGGAATAATTTTTGAAGTTTGTTTAAAGTATTTTATGTTAGTTGCTTCTTTATTGCCGGAGAAGCCTCCATGTAATGACCACATTGAACATGAGAAGCAAAAGCATTTTCTGGTCTTTATAATTAAAATCACGTCTGTTGAAGTAACATTGTATCAAGATATTCAGTGATTTTGTACTTTTGCAAAAATACCAGTTCTTTTCAGAAATCAGTTGTGAAATATGTATTTTTTTCTTCATTAGTGTGAAGAGGAAGTTTGACTTCTGATGAATTGCTTTTTTTCCATTTTAGTACACATATGTCCTACTGCCTGAATGTGTATCATAGGATGGGACTTTCAAAAGTACAGTGGTCACAGACATGTCTACCTTGTTTCAAGAACTTTATCCCCAGAGCCCAGTGCCGTGCCTGGCGTATAATATGTACTTTTGCTGAGTGAATAATGTTCTATGAAGGTATTTTCAAATGGATTACATGATGTATTTTGAGTTAAAATATGGCCACTCATTACTGGTTATAATCCACTATTGCCCCCCTTCCCGCCTAATTCTTTCTTCCTTGGGAAATCAGCAGTGCCATTTTGATTACCTCCTCGCGCTCTCTCCCTCCCTCTCCCTCTTCCCACCTCTCCCTTGTGGTTCCACTGCAACCGACGGTGACAGCCTCCCTTTTCTTCGAGGGAAGCGCAGCACCTGCCGCTCTGTTGGCCTGCTTGGCCAAGGGAGGCACTCACAGGTGCTGCTGGAATGCCTGCTCAACTCTGAGCTGCTCACTCGCACCAGGCGTAGGACGGAAATGGTCAGCCCTGGCCCTAGCCCAGCCCCAAGCCCAGACCTGGTGGGTTTTATGACTTCCCCCTAATAGCAGGAGGTGAAGGGCTCAGTGCACCTCTCTCCTGACATGCTCCAGCTCTGTGATCTCCTCTGAGCAGATCCTCTGACAGAACCATTGAAAGCGTATACCTATCCCCCCACGGTACTCCACACAATAATTTTCAAGATAGTCCAGTGAAAATTTATATTCAGAAAACTGAAATGCAGCTGAAAGGGGAAATTCCTGATTAAAATGAACCCATTTTACCTCACTAAGCCAAAAGCCTAACATCTCAAATCATTTTGGTTGCTGTACAGATTTAAGACTTCCACAAGAACAGTAAGTAGGCATTTGCTTTATATTTGCATATTTAAATGGATTTATATGAGACAGTCCCTACAGGACTGTCTTATTATAATCTACCCAAGGAAGCTCGGGCTTCTCTCCCAGGACGCTGAAACTGACACCACACATCGAGTCATCATTTTCACCTTCCACTCTAGGCTCCAGGTCCTTGTTACTTTCTTTACTCTAAAGGAAATGCCACATCTCACTTTGAAGAGCTCAAGTATTTTGAGTATGTGACGATGGCAAAATGATGATGGGGGCTAAGGATGGCTTGGGAGAAAAGCTAAATATGAATTCAACGAATGAGAATTTTCAACCCTGGCCAGGTGGCCCTGATGGTTGGAGCGTTGTCCCGCACACCAAAAGGTTGCGAGTTCAGTCCTCAGTCTGAGCATGAATGGGAGGTAACTGATGGGTGTTTCTTTCTCACATTGATGTCTCTCTCTCTGTGTCTTTAAAATCAATAAACATGTCTTTGGGTGAGAATTTTTAAATATATTTAAAAACAATTAGAACTTTCAGGAACACAATTATTAGTTATAATCTTTATCCTGTCAGTTTCTAACTGAAATTTCTAATGTTCTCTCCTTGTTTCAGGGTATCAGACATCACACCATCTGTCTTTCTTTTCCCTTGCTTTAGATGCTTCCCTCTAGTTGGCTCTGTTGTTAAATGTAGTTGCTAATATTTGGACCATTATGCCTTACTTAAAAGATACAAGTAAATACACTCCCTTTCATTTGCTTTAAAATTTATCTTAGTTTCAAATTTTATTATTCTGTATATTTTATTTGAATTTTTTAGCAATTACATCTCAATTAGTCTTTAATCTTCCTGGGCTGATGAGTATTTACATTTCTCATTTTAATTCAACTGCAGCTTTAATTTGTATACTCTGGATGGGAAATAATTAAAAAATGTTTTCTTGAAAACAGTACAAATCATTATAAATATCCAGGTAACTGGTTGCTGCCATTGGCATTTAATTGGCTGGCAATTTAACATTGTAGCCAAAAAATAAACGTGGTGGGTATTGGTTGCTACGGACTAGTGAAGGTTAAAAGCCCAATTAGCTGTGCCCTGTGTTGCTCACCCCGCTATCACCTTCACAAGGCTTAATCTCCCTGGCGGAAATTAAGACAGAGAGTTATCAGTTACTTCGGAGAGTAGGAAAGTAAGGCATTTATTGCATTTAGCCGTTGCAACATCTAATGAGTTGGGAACTAGTAGGATCTTTACACTACTGATGAGGAAACAGGCTTCAAGGGGTTGCGGTATCCGTTCTTGGTCACATCGCATCAGGGGCCAGAGTCAGAACTTAAGCCCAAATCTAAGACCTTGTTTTCTTAATCACTACATTTTACTGACTCCACACCCATGTTGCCTTCCTGAGCTTTAAAAAAATCATTCTGCCAGATATGTGTGAGAACCTTAAAGTGTGAATTTACCCTCGAAAATGGTTCTGAGTCCTTCGCTCCACAGCTCTGACCTTAATTGCTAGTTTAGTGTATATTTGGGCTTGGGCATTCAGATGTCACTGACTGGACCTTTCCTGTCCTTCCACTAAACTGTGTCATAGGGAGGACTCCCAGTGCCCTCAACTAGACACTGTTCCTGTGGTTTCTTTGCAACAACCGAGCTTCCTTGGAGCCCTGCAAGCTCAAATGCTCGGAAGCCTGGGGAGGTAGTAGCACGAACAGCAGGAAACAATTATAGCAGAAAGCAGTGGGTTCTGCTTCACTTGAGTGTGGCAAGACTGAAATAAGAAAGGGTCCTGAACCACCCAGAGAAATTAGTGGGACTAAGGCACGGGTCACCACCTGGGCGCATCTCTCACGGTCGGTATAATAGGTGCTTGATTGAGCTTGCACGGTGTGCAAAACTCTCCTAAGTGGCGTGGGAAGACACAAAGGAACCGGAGGGCCTGGGCTGTGCTGTCAGGGGCTGCTGTCAGAGACTGGTTCCTGACAAAGCCACCCGGCCCGAAATGTTGGAAGTCAGTGCTTTTCAAAGGAGTCACTTCAGGATCCACCCACTGTTTTCAGCAACACTGCCAGCTCTCTTTACAAAGGCATTTGAGAATTACTTTCAGAATGATTTTGAGGTATACAAGGAAATGTGCCTCTATTCAAATCAGGCCTCAGTTTCATTATCCAGCGTAGTCAGCTGCCCACACTTGGCCCTGGACTGATTTGAACCATTTTCAATAATCAGTGCTAATATTCAAGGTCAGAAGTTTCCTATCATCGTAGGTATTGAAAAGAGGACCCCATTAGGGCATTTCCTACACTTGTCTTTGTATCCTGTGTGATGACCGGCTCATCATACATGTGTAACAAAGTCTATTGAGTTTAATGGGGGGAAAAAGGAATTTAAAAAAAAGTTCCAAACAATGGCAGTATCTCTGGAATAGTCTAGCATCTTAGTGCAAATGCTTTTCATCAACAAGCTTTGAACTTTGTATTCATAGTTTTAGTAAATGAATTATTTGGAATCTCCCTGAAACACTTATCCAGTTGTAACATTATCTGATTAAAATTATCAAAAAGTCATTAAGTCCCCCTACCATGTTATCAGTCTCCCTGAGCCTTCCTGTTTTATTTGAAAGTTGGCTCACTCCCTCACACAATGATCTAGAACAGTAACGGTGGTGGTGATAATATTTCTTGATCACTCACTTCATTGTAGGCATTGTTTTATTTCATGTATTGTCTTACTTAATCCTCACAACCACCCTCTAAGTAAAAAAATCATTATTCTTACTTCCCATTCATCTTGGACATAAGAAAACTGAGGCTCAGGGAGTGGTTTGTATAAAATCCTGCGACTAACACTGCTTGTCGTACTCAGGAAGAGCCCCCCCCCCATCTTTGTTCCCTTCTCTGCTGTTACAAGGGTGTATTCATTCAGTGTGCTGTTGAAAACATAAAACTTTAGAGTTTTACTGTATCTTCACAAAAAAGTTATTTTCTTCATATTAAGTAAAAATGAGCCCCCAAACGTCAGAGAAATGAAAGCTACCTGAAAGTGAAGCAGCAAAAAGCCGATGCTTTGGTGCACATCCTTGCAGTTACTCAGTTTTTGTTCATGTTATGTAGGCCCGTACTTGTGTGGCAAACCTGATTTCCATGGTAACTGTGAAGATACCTGCAAAAGTGGATTCCTGTTTTTTTTTTTACAGTTACGTATTGCTATATAGTCAGAGAAAACCATCTGTTACACATTCTAGGTCTGCTTTACTTTTCTATGATTTTATAATCAGGGTGACGTTTCCCATAAGACAGACGGGTCAGTCCTTCTGGCCTCAACGTGTTTCATTGTCCACTTTTCTGCCATGAAGGTGGGAACGGGAGAAAAGAAGAGAAACACACTTTTCTAGGCTGTCTTTGATGGGCTAGCCTTTGTGTTCAGCAATAAATATAGATTTGCTAGTTCTCTATAAATGTTCTATTAAAGCTCCTTCTTGTGCAGCTAAGGGAAAGAAAGCACAGCCACGTGGTGACAGAGGTAGGGTCACATGCCAAAGCTGTAACTCCACAACCCATGCAATTCCCCTCATCCTGTGGCCAGAACTCCACTATGTCCACTGAAGGGACAGCAGCTGGGATATTTGCCTAACTCTGTGAAGTAAAGGCCATTCAACCCCTGCCTATATGCTCAGCTTACCCTGCTACTCATGCAGGTAAATGTCAGTGCCGATTTGAAATTCCTCCTGGGCTGCAGGATACCCAGCCCTGGTTCTAGAATTGCTCATGCCTGCCTCAGTGCGAGAGAGTGAAGACTGGTGTCCCCATCACCATCCCTCACAGTGTTCCGTCTCCGTGGTGCATCTCTGTCCCGTGCAGAGGAGAACTGGACCTTCATTCCTGCAAACCTGAGGTTAGATCTTGCTTCAGAACCCTCTCAGTCTTAAGTAGACTTCCATGGTACACAGTGCTGCGCTCTACTCTGCATCTCAAAGCCCTCTCCTCTAATGCATCCTAGCCCTCTGCCTACTTCACCAGTGTCAGAAGTGCTTGGTCCGTGACCTTGGTCCCCCTGCAGTAGAAGAGGAGGCGCTGTCTTTTTTACCTTCACCTCCGTGTCTATTCAGATCCACCTGTGGCTAATGCTGCACGATTGAGAATCTCCCCAGCCATCCAAACAGGGAAGTTCTTATGCCTCACTTCAATTCTATTTCTATATCTCTTAGCTAATTTAATCAGTGTGGGTAGGACTTGAGGAAAAGGGATTTTTCCCTGCCTGGTACTCTCTTCATAAAATGATGGATTTGCTTCTTTGAGGTAACCAGTATTTGAAATCACATTTATATGTTTGCAAATCTGATAAACCTTTTAAATGAGTATGCATTCCTTTAAAACACAAACCTCAAAAAATTTATTGATGCCCAGAGGAGAATCTGGAAGTCCCGCATTCTGCATACTCTTGTCAAATCCAAATAGAATCACCACCCTTTTAATAAATGTCCACCTAGTGGATGTGAGTCCCCACCAGCTTGATTCCAGCATCATGAATGTCAACGTGCATTCCAATCTCAGCGTGACAGAGAAAGAAATTTTGCTCTAAGGCTCTGTGTTCGAGTCCTGTATCTTATCAGTCGTGAAACCTTGGGCAAGGCTCTTCCTTGGCTTATTTGTGACTCAGCGTCCTCATCCAGGAAATGAGGATAACATTCTTTCTTACTGTTGGGGGCGATACAAAAATAAGTCAGCGTGTGGGATAGCACTTTATGTTAGGCAGAAGTCCAAGGTTTTCACAACCGCATTTTGTAAACATCCATGAGCTGTATCAATAAGTTGCAGGAGACTGGGATGCAACAAGCTGTGGATCACTCTGCCAGGGTTCGAATTGCCTGCTCAGCCTCTTGCCAGCTGAGTGACTTTGGGTGAGTCTGAAATCTCTCTGAGCCTCCTTTTTCTCATTTCTAAAATGAGAGTGACAATAATGTCCTAAATTCTTGGAGTTGTGAGAATTCACTGAAGTTGGTTAGCACAAGGATAAATCCTCAGAGTTTCCCACTATTAATATTAATGCTGGTGTTTCCCAGTATTCATGTTAACATTAATATTAATGTTAATACTGGTTTGCATCAGATAGCAGATAGTCAACAAATGTTAATTTACTTCTGTGGTTTCATTTCACCTATCTATCACAGTTTATGTTTTATTTATTATTTTTTATTCATTTGTTCCAACTTTATTGAGACATGGTTGACAAAAATTGTATATATTTAAGGGGTACAATGTGATGTTTAATATACATATGCATTATGAAATGATTATATTACAATCAAGTTAAATAACCTATCATCACCTTAGAGAATCGAAATATTTATTCAATTTGCTAGTTACAGTTGTCATGGCAAGTGATGATACTGGTGTCTTTGGCTTGCACATGGCTCTCCATGTGTCTGACCCACCTGAGTCAGTGCACTTCGGTTCAGCCCAACACGTGGGTAAGATCGGTTTCTGTGCTTGCAGAGTTAAAGGCTGCAGACTTTGACTTTTTACTCCGAGAAGCCTAGACCTTTTCCTTTCTGATGTCTTGCTCTCTGCTGTCCCCAAGTGCAACTCCATCCAGATTTAGAAGTTTAGCAACTAGCAGGCAATAGAGTGATATATTTTATTATGCCATTCAGTTATATCTCCACCAATCATATTTGAACCAGCTATTGTTATTGGCAGCAGTCTTTTACATTCAGTTCTTTACAAAGAACACTTTAGGTTTTCTAAATACACACACACACCCCTATATATACGCAGATGCTCACACTGACACATATGCATGCATGCATATACATACACACATATGTGTATATGTACAATAGCTCCTCCTTTATCGTCTTTCTTGTTGGATATTTGCGGTGATGGTTCATTAATGGGCATTTTTTTCCAGGCGCATTTCTTTCTTCTCAAGTCCTTCCTTGCTTCCCACTCAGAGCTGAGTGAGGTTAACAAGTCCCTGCTAGCCTGGGCGCCGAGAGGATGTTGAGCCGCCAGGGAACTGAAGCTGAGTTGCGCCTCAGCTGCGATGATCCTCTCTGTGCAGTTAAGGTCCACTTATCTTGAGCCCTCAGCTTAGCGAGAGAAGAGTCGTTACACTTGGAGGGAAGTTTTCCGTGTCATAAACGGAGGTATAGGAGCATGTTGTGAAAGCAGCTGCCATGAAATTGAATTACAGGTGCCGTATTCTTCCAGCCTTAAATTGCTCCATTTTACCATGGGCCTTTCTGTTTGTTTGGAACAAATAACTGCAATTTACTAGGATGCTAAGAGATGAGGGTATAAGCAGTCAGAGGTTGTTTAAGGTTTCCATAATGATGGAAAATTACTCCTATCCATTTCAGGTATGCATTCTGTCCCAAGCCACCACATTTAAATGTGAAGAGAGGAAATGCCTCACTTTTTAATACTCTTCTCTCGGCACTGTGCTCTTTAGAGGCACTCCAGGTTTCTCCGATGTTCTCAACCACACACTCAATCAGTTTTATTTATTATCCTGTGGAATACGTTCAGTAATGACTTCTTAGGCGGCCAGGAGTGAGTGGACAATTTGCTTTCAGTGCCTCCATCTCCTCAACCCATTTCCTCTTAATTTGGTGAAGATGGGGTGGGCCTTCTAGAAAAAGGAGTCACATAGACACTTCAAGGAGGAAAGCTCCAAGATATCCTTTCCCTTTCTCTTAATTGAACATTGTTAGAAGTGATTTTTGTGTCTCGCTTTCTTCCTTCAATACATTTTATCTTTCCAAGGCACATTATTGTTTTCTTTTCAAGAAGGAACGTCAATGACTCTTCCTGGTTTTGTTTTTCCTGGGACTGTTCACACACGATAAGCTGCCTCAGCATTACGCGGTGGTTGGGATAAGGGGTGATAGTGATCATTTTTATGTGAAGCAGGCATGAAAATGATCATCTCTTTCTCAGAGCCAAACAAAAGCAGTGGGGAAGGTGGATCAAAAACCAATATGTGTAGCTTTTGTGGATGATCTCAATTAAAAACCAAATGGCTTGGTTTCCTAAATGCTAACTGTCTATCAATAGTATTTGAGACATTTCTCATTGAAAGAAACTTGGAATTAGGTAGGGGGGTGTTGCTTGAGGCTTATGTTACATTGGTGCTTTTGCACTTTTTCTGAGATGCTTATGGTTTAACCAATTTTTTTACTATGCAAATGTAAAAGAGTACATTCTTTTTGTAAAACTCCCATAATGAAGAACAGAGGAATATTATATTTGCATCCACCCTTTGACCTGTTCACGATCCCATTAGTAGTAATTGGGTGTGTGGCTGTTTTTAGATGCTTTTGCACGAGGTCATGTTTTTATTTCCTGTAGCTTGTTTTTTTCATGTAACACTGTATTTTATAGATCTACTCACAGTGATATGTATAAATCTGGTTCATTATTTTTAAGAGCTGAATATTATTCCATGATATGGGTGTACCACAGTTTGTTTAACATGTGGATGGGCATTTAAATTGCATGATTTTGCTTTTACAGAAAATATGTTGATGTGAACATCTGTGTGTGTGTCTTGTTCTGCACGAGTGTGCAAGGTCTCCAGGGTAGATGTCTTGTTTTTATAGCCACTCTGCATTATTGGAATCCATTGACTGGCGTCTTGGACTAAAGATGGCTTACATAGAAGTGCTAACCAGTACAAATTTGCAAGCGCATGTGGATTTTGGCCCATGGGATTGTTTTGGGCAAAGATGTTCAATTAGAATTGAAATATACCAGTGATTTGTAAGTGTTTGCTTGCCTGTTAGAAACCCTGCAGAGCTTAACATGCACATTTCAAGATGTGAGAAAATTGTGAAAAATTTTTTAAAAAGCAAATAGAATTTATGATAAGTCAACATTTGGATAATTTCCCATAAAGGTGAAAATGAGTGTATGTTTGAGAAGGTCGCAAACATTGAATTGGAAGTATTTCTCCATGTTTGGCAGAGGCTGTGTGGCCTGAGGGTCACAAGCGCAATGTATGGAATGATATTTGGAGTCAGAACAGCTGGTTTGAACCCTGTGCCTCCGACATGGGGGGTTTCAGGTCTTTGGTAGCTCCCTGTTTCCCAGCTTTCTTTCAACAGGGTGGACCATAACATGCCTCTTGTAACAGTCGAGAGGATGAAATGGGCTGGTGTGTATGAAGTGCTTAGCACAGCGCCTGCCTCCCCATCTCTGTTGTTCGGAAACATGATCATTCCCTCTCCTTATGACGTTTGCCAAGTTAACTTAACCTCACCGAGTCTTTCTGCTTGATGAAGAGGGAGCCAGATTGGATAATGTCAAAGGTTCTTCACAGTTTTACCATTTTTGACAAGTTGTTGTTCTTTTTAAAAAATAAAGGTTCTGTTCATCGTCTTTGTAAGCCTTTTGGGAACAGAACACACACACACACAGGTGTGTGCTCACACACATGCAGTGCAGGTTAGGTTTGTAACACCAGAGACTCAGGCCCTTCCAAGGCAGAGCCACAAACAGGCGAGGATGGACAGTCCCAATCTCGCACACTGTGGGTGTGAGAGATCCCCGTGACCTAGAGGATCCACAAAACAGGCCTCCCCCTTCTCCCCTGCCAGCCCTTGCCCCATTCCGCCCATTGGCTCCCCTCACCTCTGTCAGAATGACCACGTTGTTCCTTAGTATGGATGAGCCACACTTTACTTAACTTACCGGTAGACGCTTCAGTTGCGTTGCTTTGCTCTTCCCAGAAAGGTGCCCGTGAACAGCTGCGTGCATGTGTCCGTGTGCATGCGTGGGCTACAGGTGCGGGGTAGCTGCCATGACTGCCCATCCTCGGGCTCTGCCTCTCCCCGTGGTGTTGCTTGTGCAATAATCTCATTTCCTGCTTTATTATAACTGACCCTCTATCACTCATTAACGTTTTACAGACATTAATTGGTTCATTCATTAGTTGAGAAGTAGGGATAGAATGTGAATTATGTGCCAAACACAATTCTAAGTTCTGTAAGTACAGTAGTAAACACAAGGAAGTTTCTGGCCTCAGGGAGAACTCATTTTAGTAGAATCCCAGGAGACACACAGGTAGATGACTAACTGACACTATGCTAATTACATAGGAGTGTCAGGTAGGACTTCTTTGAGGACTATCATTTGAGCAAGTGTTTGAATGATATGGAGGTATCATAGATTTTTATATGTGTATCCAAGTTGCTTATATATGTGTGTGTGCATCACCTGCAAGGTTCTCCTTACTGCCCCCATTTTACAGATTGGTGAGATGTTGTTCAGGGAGATTAAATATGTACTGACAATGCTTTTTCTGGAGCATGTAATGGAGAGTCCATCCAACATGACCTAAAGATACAGGCATGGCAGGAACTCTGGGAGGCAGCTGCTGGCTCCGATGCAGGCAACCCAGTGGTGTCAAGGCCAGCGTCTCTGTGACGCTCTCAGCCTTCCGCTGTGGGACCTCACACAGCCTCCACAGTCAGCCGGTCCGCATTCCAGGCTGCAGCAAGGAAGGGAAGAAAACACCTGCTGTGTGAATCTCTTCTGTCAGGAAAGAAAGTAGGCTTGGCAGAGTTCCTCTGTAGTGTTGTGGGGAAGATCAAGGTCCCCCAGCTGCTCCTTGGTGTGAGGAAGGCAGAGGCAGTGAGTATTTTGTTTTTATAATTTCTTTTACCAAAGGAAGGTAAGGGAGGAAGTAGGAGTGAGTACTGGGTTCATGTTTGCTTTGCCACGAATTACCACCCAGCCGTCCACATCTGGTGAGCCGGGTCTGCCTTGCAGCGAAGCTCTGAGTTTCTGATCTGTCTTTATATGACTCATTTGGGGTAGTCATCATCCCTTACAGGATCTGGAGGAGGCAACTGATGTCGGTGACAGCTCCTACTAAAATGCTAGCGGCAGGACCAGGTTGGAGGTGGCAACACAGTTTTGGTTGCTCTGTGGCTTATACTGGGGATACCACTCTCTGTTCCTTGGTTTCCAGGCATTGAAATTTGTCTGGTGAAACTTTTCCTGTGCTCGGTCCATTGTTTCATAAGAGTTTGTCTATGATCAATGCAGAGCCCTAGGATCCATTTGTTGCCAACCCTGTTAACACAAACATGCCTGCACATGCAATTTAGATACGGGGTCAGGGAGAATACTGAAATAAATGCTTTCTCTTCTGAAGAAATACCGACATAGCATCACTGGGCAGCTGTCCAGAGTCGCAGGGTCCTTCATACCTGTTGAGTGTCCTTCCATTTACAACTGTTTTTACCTGTGTTGACTCTTTTGCTTTGCATAGTTATCCCAGGAAGTAACACTGGGATAGCATGGCTGAAATGACACCTGGAAAAAACTAAGTGACTGAAAGTATTAAAACAAACTTAACATTTTCTGATCATGTGTTCCTCAGTATTATTTTTTAAAAAACCAAACCTGTTAAAGCAGATTCAGTTACTCCCCTTCAAATTGGTGACTGTCCCCAATTCCCTCGTAGAAATTCTGATCTGTCATTGGTTAGCTACAGAGTGGCATTCCTAGAATGTAGTATATCAGTTCACTCGCTCTAGTATATTCTATAAGCCTTTCAAAATGAAATTATTAAATCATCAAGTCTTTGAAAAATGCATTCTGGACACTTTTATTGGAAGGAAGGAACAGTACATGCTAATTGGCAGGCAGACAAACCATACAAAAATGTCATGCCGCACAGTGACATTTCTCTGTAGTCACAGCTGGGAAAGATAACCACCATTAGCAGATCAGTTTCATTTTTTGATAACCATTTGCAATGGTTATTTTTGTAATAAGTATTATGTTAACATTATTAATGGGATGCGATATTGTTTTATAACATTTTCTCTCTAACCCTATAGTATGAACAATATATTGTGATCTCTCTATACCAGTGTAACTACCTAATTGTGTTTTAATACATGGTATTATTTTATTTAGAAATGAATTATAATTCTTATGCCAGTCCCCTAATAATGACAATTTAGTTTCTTTCCCCGCAAATGTTTAATATTGTTATAAGTGTTCCTGAATCTTTAAGCAGATATTTAGTATCTCTGTAGGAAAAACACCCAGATGTGGTCTTGGTAAGTTAGAACATAGGCACATTTAAAGTTTTATGGATATTATAAAATTACCCTCCCCCAGCAGTGTGCAGGAGTGCTGCTTCCCCTTAGTTCTTACCAGCGCTGGGCGTTGTGCGATTTTAGTCCCTGTGAGTCTGTAAGACAAAACAATGCTAAGTCCATCTCAGTTTGCATTTCTTAGATTTAACAGTGAATTTTAAGCAGCTTTCACATGACTGCCGGTTACCCTTTCTTTAGCCATCTTCAGGTCCTTTGCCCTTCTTTCCACTAGGTGGATTTTGCTATTTGATGACACTCTTCCGATGTTAGAGATGGTAACCGCGCAATTGTTGCCTATCTTGCCAATTCCACCCCCCCCCCCGCCACTTCGTTTTTTAACGGTATTTATGGCATATTTTGCTGGATCAATTATACAATTTCTTATAGTCAAATGTGTCAGTTTTTTTCTGTCTTAGTTTCAGGTCTTGTGTCAATAAAAAGTGAGAGCAGTCTGATTATATGGTATTTCAGACTGGAAATCCACTCTGAGTGGAGCTTTGGTGCTGTAGGAGCTCATGGACCGGAGTAATTATCTTCCTGCGGCTGATATTTGCCCACATCCATTTGCAGTGTGGTCCAAACCAGGATTTAATAACCCACAGCATATTTGCACAGAGTTTCTCATTTTCTAACCATTTAAAATTAGTTCTGAGAGACGAATGACTCATTTTTTAATGCAGTCCCCTTTGCAGCTAGTCCTACCCCGAGAAGGCTTTTGGAGAGAGTCAGTGGCCCAGCTACAGCAGCGCAGGCGTAACTTCCTGGGAAGTTCTGTGCTTCTGTTTCACCCAGATGTCCTCTCTAAAGAATCATAGGCTGAACCCAGTGCAAACTTGTCAATAGCGATAGGTTTTCTAAATGAAGGGAACTGGAATAAAAATGATCAGGTGAGAGAGAAAAGAAATGGCCATTCAACTAAATCTGCAAGTTAGTGAGGTGATATGATGTAAATGGCATATAGAATAAAATACAGAGAATCTATACCTGGGTGTCCTTTGATTATGAGGGTGGAAATCCTACGGGCCTGGCCTTGAATTCTGGCTTGTCCACTTAATAATCATGTGAAACAACTTATTTACCTTTTCAAAGCCTCTGTTTCCTTGTGTTTAAAATAGGACAATGACTGCAATTGCCATTGCCTAAAGATCCCTTATCTGGTCATTTCTGGCCTTCATTTCAATGTTGATTATGAAGGTCTGGGTGATCTGTTTTACCGTCAGTGTGCTCTGGCCTCAGGTACAGGCACTATTTAAAAGTCATGGCAGGTGAAAGTGAAGAAGATGAATAAAAACGGAGTCAAACTGCCATTAATTTAGCATTTTATAAGCAAGTTCTCTCTGGCAGTCGATTCATGCTGTCTGTTAAAGTAGCCCAACTTTTCATTTTTATTTTATTTTTTACATCTCAATCTTTCGTGACTTAAAAATGATGACATCTGAATATTTCTCAAGCAGGCACTGCATATTTATGAAGAACAGTTAATCTGGCAGAGTAGAGAGAGAGAAATCATAAAATTTTAGAGCTGAGAGACTTTCAGGCTCATGTTCAGTGGAGGAAATTGAGACTCAGGCAAGTTAGGCTACTTGCCCAGCGTCCGAGAGTAGCGAGAACGATGAAAAGGGACTGCTGCAGAATTGTAACGCTTCAAGGGGGCCCTGAGCTCGTTCACCAGCTCTTACCTTAGGGTGAGGAGTAAGTGTGCAGTGACTTTCTCTCCCACACGCTTTCTCTCTTCATGTGGCAAGGGTCATCTGGATGTCCAGAAAAGGTGTTCCCTCAGGCCACGATACACAGGGGATCCAACGATGTCCAGGTTACCGCTGTGCAGCTCCCACGGGACAGCTCTGGCCGTGCGTGCAGTGTGCTGACCGTGGGTGTGGCGTCCCTGCTGAACACGTTTGGAAGCTCAGCTATCGGAGGCCTCAGTGGGAGGATAAGAACAGCTCACCTAAACAGAGTAGATGGGGTGACTGAGCATGCCTGGTTCCTACAGGGGTGGAGGACAAACAGTGGACCGCAAGTAGGATATCCCACAAATGATGGGAGGCCTCTCCCATCATAGAGGTGGCCTCATCTCCCTTTGGCATGACCCCTCCAGCTCTGCTCTCCTCTAGTCCCTCTGACCTCTAGTCCCCCTAGCAGCACTCTGTCTCTCCTTTGCACCCCAGGACATTTATTTTAGACTAGGGTGGAAAATATTTGCACATCACTCAGCTCATCCACCCTCTGTCTCAGTGAAACCACCTTTTTCTGGGGCTGGAAATTGGCACCTTCTTGTGCCTCTGTGACTCCCTGCTGTGCCACCCCTCCTGGAGGACATGGCTGCACAACAGTTCTGATGTGTGAATGGAGCCCAGAGAGAGCCAGGAATCCTGAGACATGAGCGCATTTGTGTGTATTTCAACAACAGCATCCTGCCCCGTCAACACCGACATCACCGTCATCACTATCACCATAGCCACCATCATGTAAGTGCATCTGTTGAGGGTTTATTGTGAATTTGTCAGCAATGATCAGAAATACATTATAGCATTTTATTGTACAGATTCCCTGGAGTGTTGGTCCTATAATTTTCTCCTTTTTGTAAGTGAGAAAAACGAGTCTTGCAGGATTCAATAACTTGCCTACTCAGAGGTTCTCAATCAAGGGCTCTTTTGTCTCAGGGGGCTTTTGGCAGCGTCTGGAAACACTTTTGGTCGTCATGAGTGGGGGTGATGAAGGCTAAACATCCTATAATGCACATGAGCCTCCCCCCAATAAATAATTTTTTCAGCCCCCAATTTTTCCTATAATGCCCAGTTTAAGGAACCCTGGGCTGACACGATGCATTAGTAAGCTGAAGAGAGTTCTCTCATGAATGGGTATTGCATGTTTATTAAATGCTCATATTATATCCAGTTAATCATGTGTTATTTCCTTATTAGTCTGTTTATGTGGCGAATTCTAGTAATAGATTTTCAAATGTTAAAACTATTCTTTCATTCCCGGGATAAATTCTACTTAGTCCCAGTATGATGTCATTTATTGGAAAATTTTAAGCATACAAAATGATAGCATATATTATTATGGACATTTATATATGCAGTAAAAATATTTAAAAACCTCTAGGAGACAGTACATACTGACTTCAGGATAATAGTTACTCAAAACAATGGCTACAAAATAATGGAAAAGAATGAGAATCAGTAGGGAGAGCTCCATTAGCCGGGACTTTACTTCTTTAAAATTGGTCCATAGCACAATGTAAACATTTGTGAAATTTGGCAGTGTGCTCCTACTGCCTGATACATTATTTTTTATCTTTTCAATGATTGAAATACTTCATATTTGGAAAAAAGATATAAACAAACAGAGCTAAAAAGAAAAAAATTTTAAATAGAGCTAAAAGGATATGCAAGGCTAAATAATATACAGTGATGCCCTGGCTGGTGTGGCTCAGTGGATTGAGCACCGGCCTGCGAACCAAAGGGTCACCAGTTCAATCCCCAATCAGGGCATGTGCCTGAGTCGCAGGCCAGGTCTCCAGTGAGGGGCACGCCTGAGGCAAACACACATTGATGTTTCTCTCCCTCTTTCTTTCTCCCTTCCCCTCTCTCTAAAAATAAATAAATAAAATCTTAAAAAATAAATAAGTAATATACAGTAACTAAATGTCCGATCCAGGATTGTTCTGTTACAGGATCATTCTAGTTAGAGCAAGTTTGCGTAGAAGCCCAGAGCTCAAGATCCTTGTCTAGTCTCACTCCTCGTCCTTCTCCTAATGTCCCCTAATCTGTCCATGGCAGGTGGCTGCTGTTCCAGGCATAAGTGTGTCCATGGGTGAAAGTCCCAGGACCTTCACTGACCTGTTCCCATCCATTTACCCGTATCATTGGCAGGGCTCTTACCTCTGTCCTTAGAACCATTACAGAATCTTGACCTGAATGAAGACATTGTTAGCTGAATAATAGCAACAATTATTCACATTTGTAAAACACTTCCTACTGTCCAAAGCACATCCATATGCTCGGTTCTCATTTGATTCTGAATGAAGCAGGGACTGAATTTATTTACTTATTTACTCAGCAAGTATATGTTGTGTCTCCTTGTTATGTGAAAATATCATTTCCACTTTGCAGATGTAAACTAAGCCTCAGAGAACAAATCACTTCTTTTGACTCTCTGAGTTTTATAGTGATGAGTTTAAGGCTTTTTCTAAACCTAGGAGTGACCAGATGTTTGAAGGGCAGGGCTTGTTCTTCATTTCCTGAGCCATGGATTAAAACTTTGAAAGTCCACAGCCCACAAGGACAGCCTGAATATCATTCATGTGTATAACAGTTTCTATAATCATTAATCAAAAAATAAGTTATTTGCATCAATCAACAAATAATTCCTTGTCTTATGAAGTGTGTTTTTATTTTCTTTGTGAAAAACCCTTAGAATGGTTCACAAAGCCTCATGATCTAGCTGCTGCCTACCTCTGCAGCCTAACTCGGCTACCCGGCATTTCATTTTCTCACACTCCTTATGTGCCCTCTTGCATCAAAGTCTTTGCTGATCTTTCTTCCTCTAAATCTCTGCCCCTTCACATCCTCCCCACCTATATACTGCAGCTCTCATCTGAGGTACTGACAGCAGTACCTCAGGGAAGTCTTGGTCATCCCCCCCACACCAGAACCTCAGATACGGACTCTCTTAGCTCCATTTACCTCCTCTCCATTTTACTGATCACAGTCTACTATTCTGTATATTCGTGTAAATGTTCTTTTTTGGTGTTTCTGTTTCTAATTGGAAGCAGTGCTTTCTAACTAAAAGCGTTGGAGGAGATGCTTATTTCTGCTCACCACTGTAAGCTTCATTCTTCCAAAGGCTCCCACAAGGTACCTGGCCAGAGTAGGTAAGGTGTTCCAAAAATACATATTGGATGGATGAATTAAACTAAGACTAACCAGCATTGGCACTTGAATGCTTCCAGGTTGATCAAACAAGTCTTATAGTAGTTTTGATTGCTGCAGTAACAAGTTACAGTGAATTTCATGGCTTAAAACATCATCCATTTATTATCTCACTGTTTCCATGAATCGGAAGTGTGGGCATGGGGAGGCTCAGTTGGGTTCTGTGCTTACGATCTCACAAGGCCAACATCAAGGTGTTGACAGCACTGGGCTATTATCTGGGGGAGGATCTGCTTCTACTCTTGTTCAGGTTGTTGGTAGAATTTGGTTCTGTGTGGTAGCTGGCTGTTGGCCGGGGACCAGACCTGGCTCCTAGAATCAGCATTCCTTAGTTCATAGCTGTGAATTCTCTCTGAGTTTATCATCTTTTGCCTCCCTTTTCTGCCAAATCTCTCTGACTTTGTCTTCCTTTCTCTTTTGCTTTTTAGAGTTGATGTGATTACCTTGGGTCTAGCAGGGCACTCTAGGGTAGCTCATCAGAATGGCATTCCTAGGAATTAGGATATGAACATATGTAGGGGACCATTTCTCTGCCTGCCATAAATCCCAGGCGCCTATGAATTTGTATGTGATTTACCTTAATCATATATGAAAAGACAATGGCATCTGTAATAGAGTGGGGGGTGTGTGTGTTTCTCCCCACTTCTGCAGATGCCATAGTCTTTGGTAGAAAAGTTTCCCAGAAATGGGGCTGACAAAATTGGGGACTGCATGGCCTCAAACAATTGAAAATAATGTCATTCTCACTCCATTACTTTTGGGTGCTAGCCATTCTCTCTGACATGCTGGTTCCTTGCGGAGTAGGAGTGCTGATTGAATCAGGTTCACAGAATGGACAGAAGGGAGAAGTGAATTTCCTGGCAGACAGCTGCTGGCCTGAATTGATGGCTGTCTCTTTGGAGTTGTCCCTTATTTACCGGTAAGTGCTTTGTGTCTCTCACAGGAACTCCTCCTCTTGGGTGTTTGCCCAAGGCAGTAGTCCTTCTCTGAAAGGGCATCTCCTTACTTTGGACACTTAAGAATTTCTTTCTTGTGTTTTCAAACCTCTGATGTGCTTCTTCTTCTCTTGATGTAATCAGGAGTAGAGTGTACCTGCACCCTGGGGTGATACTTATTTCAGAGAAAATGTATAGGTAATTCTGTGTTCATTCCATTGACTTTGTTCATTTCATTCATTCATTTATTCATTCCATAAAGATTTATTCAATCTTTATGATCAAAGATTTGAAAACACTGTTCAGCTTACCATTTTGTTTGACCTTCCTGGAGAGCTACACTCACTTAAAATACCCCTTATCGGGACAGTGTGGGAAGTATTGTGAAGGTTCTTTGGGTGCTGAACATCTTCAGTGCATAGGAAAAGGATCCATTATTTACCAAACTCACTTTGCTTGGACCACACTGCTCCAGCCTGCGTGACTTGTGAATAATGTGCACGGAACTAGGACTGCAGGGAAACATGAGAAATGGTGGGTCAGGTTAAGGATGCTAAAAAAGTACAGGAGGATTCCTGGAGGCTTGAGACCAACATGTCATCAAGACTGGCAGGATTCACACATAGAGCATGTGCTCTGGACCAGCTTGCATCACGCATGCCCCATTTTGAGGGGTGGGAGGGATGCAAACTGTGAAGAGCATGCAAAGCTGGTTGAAGGTTGCGAACTGGTCATGGGCAAAGGGGGAGGGGGAGAGAGTGCCATATCTCAGGCCGCACACCACCATATTTTATCTCTATGAAGGTGTGGATAAATCACTGAGAGCCTGGATTTGTGCAGATAGCTCCCTGCCCTTTCTTCCCAAGACCTCCTACCATGATTGTCTCTTCAGAGCCCATACAATGATCATTGGAGACTTTAGCATTGATCCTTAAGAAGGGTGATTTTGTATCATAGTGACAACCCATTGTGGAGCACTTACTGTTTGCAAGGCCCGACACGAGGCATGGTGCAGCAGGATGGACAGTAGTCAGCTGAAGCGTGCTTTTTCCTGACTGCAAAACCCTTACACAGTTATTGGTAAAGGGGCCGGAAATCACATTTCTCACTAAGGTGCATTCACGAGTGTTGGTAATGGTTTGTTAAGAAAGGTTTGCAGCCAGTCCTGGACTGATGTCTCAGGAGAAAGCAGGCTTGGGTGGCATTCAGGGAGCATCAGGTGAGATTCTAGTCAGGGTTTGCCAGACATAGCTAACTTCCAAAGAAGGCCACATTCTTATAATTTGAACTTCTACTTATTAATACTGTTCCTGAGCTTCTTATCTCTCATAATAGCATTTATGGCCCCTCAACCGCTTCATCAAGACAACTTAGTCAATGTTGGGTCTTCAATTTTCTTAATCTTCCAAAGCCCACTGGTCTCTAAAGTTGATTTTTCTGCCTCCAATTTATGTCTAAAACCTACCCTTGTCCACCTGCTCCAGTATCACTGTCTTTGTGTGATTGCTAATTACTCTTTGGTTATAGAAATAACCTCCTGAGGGTTCTCGTTGCTCACATTTCCACCCACTCCTACTCATCTCCCATTCCGCTGCTGATTATCCTCCTAAAAGAGAGACCCGATGATGTCAGTTCTTGCTTATAGTCCTTACAACTGTTCAGACTTCTCCTTGCAGGTGCAATGAAGGACCAGGTTCAGCCTGTCTCTGTTAGGCCCTGCATGATCTGGCCCCAGCCTGGCCTCTGAGTTTCATTGCCTGCCCCCTCTCAGGGCTCGCATAATCTCAACTCTGTTTACCATCTCTGCCGGACGCTTGCTACTAAGGCAGTTGTCTGGGCTTACAGTGTTCCACTCTGCCTCTTATTTTCCCCCAGCAAACTTCTGTTTGTCTCTCTGTTTCTAGCTCAAATGCTCCTCTCTCCAGACAGCCTTCCCTGGTTCACACCTACCTTCTCCCACCTCATTCATTTCCTCATTGGTATTTAAATGTATGTTGTTCATGTCCTGCTGTATTGATAATAATAATAATGGCAACTTCCCTTAACTGACTGAGTCAGGCTCTGCTGGGTACCACAGTTGCACTGTCTCAGTCACCCATCTCCTTTATAAGTAAATATTATTATTCCCAGCTTACAGATGACAAGACAGATTCAGAGGAAGTTAGAGGACTCTCATAAATTCCCCAGCTGGTAAGGGGCAGAACATGAGCTCAAAACTGGATCTTTTTTGACTCAAGAGACCTGTATTATTTATGGAGACTTTGTATGGACTTCCACAGAATATAATAGTAATGATTCCTGGTAATTAGACTTTCTGAGACCCCTTTTCCTCAAGTGTCTCTAACAGTACCTGATCTGTAGAAATAGATGCTTAATAGGTATCCTTTGAGTGAGAGAATGAAAGAACAAATGAATGCCTGTTTCATCTTAATAAAGGTGTACTTAGGTTAAGTATAGAGTGTACATATTTATTATTATGAAATATCGTAAGAATTTGAAACTTTTTATGTCAGGAACAGTTCATCCTGGAAATAGGAAGGGCAGAATACAGAGGTAGGTTAATTTTTTTATTGCTTTGTTCTATTTCTATGTCAGTTATGAATGGTTGCAAGTAACCACCTAAATGAAGAAATTTGAATAAGACATTTTGTCATTGGTTCAGGGGCAGCATCTTTGCAATTCTTTGTTTTACCCTGTATATGTTGACTCTTGGTCACAAGATGACTGCTGTAACTCCAGACATTACATTCACTTTTAAAGCATAGAGGAGAAAACAGGAATGGTTTCAGCTATATCTTTTCCTCTTATTAGGAAAAAAAATGTTTTCCAAGGTCCCCCAACAGACCCCTACCTGCATCTCCATGGCCAGACCCAACTCTTAGGATCACTGTAGCTGTCAGAGAGGTCTGGAACGTGTACCCCTCACCCAGAATCTGCTATGTGTAGACCTGCCTTGAAGACAGCTTAAGTGCCAGCCACTGCCTGTGTGCTGTTCTTAATTCGTCAGCCTGACTTTATGCTTCAGTCTCCATCATGTTTTGCTTCCAAATTTTTTGTTGTCCAACAAGAAAGGTAGATATTCAAAATGGTAAGATTACACATAAGTTAAAAATATAAGAGATGGAGTGAGCAATTTTTCAAGATTAAATAACATTTGTAGGGAGTAAAAATGAGCCCTAATCATTAACCAGGCAAGTTTTTAAAACTGTTTAAACTTTAGTTTTCTCCTCTGTCAAATGAAAATAATAATAATGTGATCACAGGATGAATGTGAGAATTAGTGAAATAATGCACATTTGCCCAGAACAGTTAGTAAGTTTAGCTGTTGTTGTTACCGTACGTATTACCGTTTTTCAAGAGCATGTGTTTCTTTCCACTTGAGAGTGGAATTTTAACAATGAAAGATGGATCCAGTAGACCTATCTCCACCTTCCTGTGACTGAAGATACAAGAATGTTTGCCCATCGATCGTCTGTCATGATGCCCCTTCCCTTCTTCCAGTGGGATTTGGGACCTTTGTCAGTTCTGTTGACTCACTGATCCACCTGGGCACTTGTGGTGTGAGTGAAGCCCACTCACATCCATTGCCATTCATTTCACTCTTGCTATTCATTTAACTCGGGTTGGCAACGGTTTTCTGCAGAGAGCCAAATAGTGAATGTCTTAGACTGTCGGCTATCCCGTCTCATTAGAGTATCAAAGGAGCCATAGACAATATACATTCATTCCCCAGGAAACCTTATTGACACTGAAGTGTGAATTTTATGCAATTTTCATGAGTTATGAAATGTTATTCTTAGATTTTTTTTCAATCACTTGAAAATATGAAAACTACTCTTAGCTCACGGGCCATACAAAAATAGGTGGCTGGCTCGATTCGGCCTGTGAGCTCTTGTTTGTCGATTTCTGGTTTGATTTGATGCCATTGTCGTATTTTCTATCATACGAGGTTATAGTTAATCATTCGCTACCTCACCTTTGGAATCTACTTCCTCATTTAATACGGTGGGTTTTAATGTTGCCAAGTGGAAATTATGAACTCTTACTATTGGAGTGATAAACTCCATATAAAATTCACACTTTCATTCAAAAGCAATGAAATTTATGTTGTATTCTGTAAGTAGATAATGTAGCTTTAAGTAAATTCAGTACAATTAGAATGTTCTCAGGTTCCAAAGAAGCAAGAAACAATATCATACCTTCAACAGGTGGTGAGCAGGATCCATCTGATTAGCCCATCCTGTGTGCCCCTTGTGTCTCTCTGTGTTGTTAGGCTGAACATGCATAACACAGGACTAAAGTGCCCTTACACACTTTACAGCATGAAGAATGATGATCTGACTTTTAGAATCCCACCAGGAGTGAATAAATGCCAGTCTGATAGCTGGAGAATAAAAAGGACACCATGTTTGTTCCTTCCCATTGTTCAGTTTCTTCACTCTTCCAGAGCAGTGCCTTGGGCTCCACCTCAGCTTCTGGGCAGCAGGCTTGAAGTCTTGAAACTCATTATGTCAGGCTGAAAATGAGAGACAACAGCTGTCAGAGCCAGCATTGGATGCCTCTGACTTGTTTCCATGTAGCGAGAAAAGCACACTCGCAAGCTGTACAATTGCGAGGACTCACCATTTCTTAAACGAAGGGTTCTGAGCAGCTCTTAAGATAGCATGGCTCTCTCCTACGCACTGCTGCACAAAAACATACCTGTTTTATTCTTCCTACAGCCGCAGCAGCGTGTTTAATACCAACAATAGCACTGAGACAGGGCAGCCATAGAATTTCTAAGGATAGGGAAACTTGAAAAATAGCAGTGTTTTATAAAGATTTATCAATCTTTGCTTATTTTCCCCTATCTGTATTACATAAGGAAAGCGCATATAGCACCTTACGTGCTACTATTACAGACAGTTTTGATGTTTCTGCAGCAGAGTGGGATTTCTGCAGGAATCAAATATGAAAATGACTGAACATGGCAGTGAAGGCAGACAATTGTCACTTTATTTATGTGTTGGCTTCTACCCTCTTTTACTCAGATATAATCTTAGCATTTTTCTACCCACTTAACCCCAAGGCTTGGTCCTTTCTGGTCTCTGTATTTAGTGGACATGACCCGTTTAACACTTGCTAACATTTACTGAGTGCTAAATCCAGCACTGCATGCATCTCATCATTTAATTCTTACAGCAGCCCTCTGCACCAAGTGGTATTGTTATTCCCATGTTGGAGACGGGGAACTGAGACAATGTCAGTTTACAACTTCCTGGAATAAAAGAAGCCAGGTTCCAACCCCAGGACATAGGGACCACATCTACGCTCTTCGCCACCACCGCAGTCAGTCTGCTTGGCTTCTTTCTCTGAGCCAGTGCTTCTTAAACTCCAGCACATCTCAGGTGGAGGACTTGTAAACGCATCTCCAAAGTTTGTAACTCGGTAGTTTGGGGGTAGGTCCCAGGAATCTGTGGTGGTGACCAGTTCCAAGGTGATGCTGGTGCTCCAAGTTCTGGGCCCACACTTTGAGAAGCATACTTGAAGGCGCCTCTCCAGTCAGAGGTATTATCCCCTCCGTCTAATTGTTTAATATCTGTGCGAAGGCTTTGCAGGTATACAGTGCTGCCTAAATGTAAAGTGCTATGCCCCTTCGATGTTTCTCACACTTGTTAGCATGGATGTCATCAGCAAGAGGATAACAGATGTGGGGCTGTCAGCTGGTGCAGCCACTATGGAAACAGTATGGTGGTTCCAGAAAAATGAAAAACAGGACTACCATGTGATCCAGCAGTTCCACTTCTAGGTACTTATCTGAAAGAGATACAATTACTCTCTTGAAAAGATGTATGTACCTCCATATTCCTGGCAGCATTATTTGTCATTGTCAAGACATGGAAACAACCCAAGTGTATGCACACACGCACGCCACTGAATGTAATGTAGCTGCTAAAAAAATAGGAAATCCTATGTGAGACACCATGGATGGACCTTGAGGGCATTATACTAAACTAAACAAAATAAATTGGGTAAAGAAAGATAAAAAAACAATGTATGATCTCATTGATATGTAAAAACTAAAAACAAAACAAAAATGGAATTCATAGACACAGAAAATAGGTTGACTGTTGCCAAAGGCAAGTGGGGGTGGAGGGTGAAAGGGGTGAATGTGGTCCAAAGGCACAGACCTTCAGTTATAAGACGCATCAGTTCTGGGGCTGTAATATACGTCATGGTGACTATAATTAATAATGCTGTACTGGATATTTGTAAGTTTCTAAGAGAGTAGATCTTAAAAGTTCTTATCATAGGAACAAAACTTGTAACTATGCATGGTAGTGGATGTTAACTAAACGTATAGTGGTAATCATTTCACAGTGGATACACATATCAAATCACTATGCTGTGCATTTAATCAGTGTGATATGTCAATTACATTTCAATTTTTAAAAATGTGTTGAGCAGTCCCTTCCTGTAGTAAGTGGTCTCTCACCTGCTTGAAGAGAGTGATGTTTCTTGATTGATTGTCACATTTCTCTTTCACATTCCTCTGGTCCCAAATACTTTGAACATTTCTACTTGTCATAGCCTGTTTTAATGCATGCATTTAAGATCTGATTAAGTCGTGAGATCATTGACTCTAGCGTTCACTTCCTGTCTAGTGGCATATGTAGGTTTGCAAGGGTCATAGACTTCATTGTGGCTGTTCATTTCCCAGCTGTTATATGAACAACAGACACCAAAAGCAAACCTGTCAAAAGCACCCAGAAGCCCCTGCAAAGCATCCACACGTGCACAGAATCATGGGGACAGCGGTACAAAGCTGGCTGAAAGCCAAAACTGAAGTGCAGTGACCTGATCCCGTCCCATCCAATTGTGTGAACAGCTTTTTCACCCATCTCTCTGAAAACAGGCTCAGGTGTTAAAGAAAGGTATCCGCTAATTTTCCAACTGACATCTGGCTTGCAGTGCTTGGCCGGCAGAGGGTACATGGCAGACATCAAAAGTTTTATAATCAAGTGGCAGCATTTATCAGCCAAAATAACTTGAAATATGGAGGAAAGGCACCTTAGGAATACAAAGCACTTTCACAAGCAGATTTTGGCAACAGCTTACAATGTTAATCCATTACCAGAAGGAAAAAAACACAACAACAACAACAAAAAAAACAACAGCAAGACAAAAACAACTACTCTCTTAGCAACATTCAAGAGTACAATACAGTATTATTAGCTATAATTATCATGTTAGAAATTTCTGTTTTTTCACCTGGATTTTTGGATGCTATTATTTTTACTATTGCTGTTGTTGTTTTTATTACTTCCTCTTTACAGTGAAGAAAAATGTTTTTGAAAATTACAGCTTGTCTTGTCTGGACTGAGAGCAGCCAGCACCTTTGCACTGATCCCATTCAGTAGGATGTCCCGCTGATCCAGATGAACAACCAGAGTTTGAGAATTGCTGGATCTAAATGGCTTTGGCACATAGCAGAGCCTCAGTTCAAGTTTGTGAAGGAACAAATCCATGGGTTGTTTTGGATCGAGCTGTCCCCCCCACCTTAGTTCAAGGGAGTAGCGTGTAGTCTGCGAAGGTTGCCTGCGTTGGTTGAAATGACCTTCATATCATGGTGCCCTGCATGTAGTAGATGCACAGTGAATATCTGCGGAGGGACTTTTAAATATGAGCAGAGTGACAAACACTTAGCAGTCATGTTTGACGCCTATGTTTTTATTCTGAATCCATAACAACTTAAGCATAAACTAATACATTATTAAAAAAAAGAGAAATTCATATTATTTTATATATATATAGTTACTGCTTTCTGACTAGAGCCTTGATAACCTATGACTGTTATTAGTTAAAGTTAATTCCATAAAGATGTTTTTTTTTCCTATTTTGTAAAATTGCACTCTCAAATGGGGATTGAATTCTGAACTCTCCAGAGCCTTATTTTTTGAAAAGGTTGGAGGATAAGAATTGAACGTTCTTCCTTACTTTTATGCCTTTCCCCACTTCTTACTATTTATTAGCAGAGAGATTGTTGTGGCAATTTTCCACCTCCCTTGTGGTTGAATCTTCAAAGCTCTCAGATTCTCTTTTCAAATTGGCATACGCCTTTGAATTTTAATTTTCATCATCTTCCCACAAAGTAAACACTTTTTTTTTTATTTTTCTGGGTTGGATGCTACTTTCACATTAAGGCCAGAGTTTTGTCATGAAAAGCAAACTGAATCAGAGAGAAATCAACCCCTTGAAGCCCTGCTTCCTCCTTTCTTACTGTTCTGGGCGGACTCCAGGGGGTTTCCCCCCTGGTTTGGTGCACGTTGTACAATTGCCTGCAACCACTTTTCGCTGAGGAAAGCCGGGATCCATGCTTTTCACTAGGGCTGCTTTGGGTAGGGCAGATGTAGAAATTGCTGCTTGTGTCTTCTCTTTTTAATAAGGCAAAATTTCATGAGAATGCCAAAAAATTAGCATCGCTATTATTTGAGAACCCTTCCTGCAGGCAGAGGGAAAAATAAGCTAAACACATTTTCATATCATTCACAAGCACTAATTGTTTAAAGCGCAATGCCAAGAAAAAGGGTGTAATCACAAATTCCTCCTTCCATGAGGTCGGATGAACTAGAGCTGATTGGAACTATCATCACTCCAGCCAAAGCTTTAATCGATTATCTACTGCTACATAACAAACCACTCCAAAACAGAGCCCATGAAGCAACCAGCAAACACTTGAGAATGGTGGTTGGTCAGGAATTCAGACAGGGCCCAGTGAGGAGAGATCTTCCCAGCCAGAAAGCCTCCGGAACCTCATGTGGAAAGACTGGGAGGGTAGAATTAAGTTGATGGCTAGGGCTGGAATCATCTGTGGAATTATGCCTTTTGTTATCTTTTGAATTTCTGTGTCATCTGGGACCTTCCTGATATGCGGCGACTGCCCCTGCCAGGGTGACCTAATTCCTAGAGATGGCAGACACTTGCCCTGCTCAAGAGCTTCCCTTTTGTAGACAAACTAACCAACCCAGAGACCATACTGCAGCACCTCCTTTGTTGGACCATTACATGCCTGGCCACCACTATTTTCCTGCTCTAATCACCTCAGGGCCAGGGACCAGATAACTAGGGAGCCCCTGTCCCCTGGAGCCTGCAGAAACCTACAAACAGACTGTTCTTGCTCACAGTTGCCCCTCCCTCCCTCTGCCCTCTAGCCAACCCTGGTGTGCCCCTACTCCTTGTTGTCTGGCCACGCCGGGTTCGAGGGATTTCTTCCTTTATGACAATCATTTCCATGTTTGTATGTCTTACCACCCCTGATTAAAACACATTCTGCATACATTTAAAAAACTATATAGTGAAAGAGCTGGCTATTGATCCACCGAATGCTGAGAGTTAGGAATATTCTGGATGTGAGTGTTAAGCTTGGGACTTGGATGTACTCAGATTTTTATCATACACCAGTTTGGGGTATGGGGAGTTAGAATAATGGTCCTGGAAGGAATTCTTCATTATGGAGCATATAGTTCAGTAGACTGTACTTGAGTAACAACCAAAAGTACAATGTATGAGAACTTGTTCCTCTTTTTATTTTACGTGAGCCCAGGGCTCTTACCAGAGAATTTATTCTTTCTGCCTGAAAGGCAATTGTCTATATTTCATAAAGAGGTCTCAACATTACTTGAGCTTGTTTTCAACGTACAAGTGTACCATGTTGCAAAAGATATAAGGCATTTGCTTGAATCTCAGAAGACATCTCCCCTAGGGGAGAATGTTACAGTTTCTAATCAGGATACCAAGAATACATGCACCTTCCACAGAGGCATCCACAAACTCTATAGGTAAGTGCTCCTCAAAACTGCCAACCTTGTTGAGTTTTTAAAAAATTAGTTTATTTTTTTGTGACTATTCTAATTTTATTTTTAAATTATATTTATTGGGGTGACATTGGTTAATAAGATTATATAGGTTTCAAGTGTATGTTTATGCGATACATGATATGTATATTACATACACAATAAATTTTATTTTTCAATTACAGTTTATATTCAATATTATTTTTGTTAGTTTCAAATGTATAGCGTAGTGGTTAGATAATCATATACTTTTACAAAAAGTTCCCCTCAATATTTCCAGTACTCAGCTGGCACCATACATAGTTATTACAATATTATTGACTTTATTCCTTATGCTGTACTTTACATCCCTGTACTGATGGAATTTTTAAAAGATTTCATTTATTTATTTTTAGAGAGAGGGGAAAAGGGGAGAAAGAGAGGGAGAGAAACACTGATGTGAGAGAATCATCGATTGGTTGCCTCTCATTTGTGCCGCTACTAGGACTAAACCGCAATCCAAGCCTGTGCCCTGACCCGGAATCGAACTGGCAACCGTTTGCTTAGTGCACGATGCCCAACCAACAAGCCACAGTGGTCAGGGCAGTGTGTGGATTTCTTTTTCAAGTTCCATTACAAGGAGCCACTTTTTAGGCTGAGCATTGCATAGTGTCTTACGCTAAATTTGAGCTTTCCCATTGTCTGCACACAGTGTAGGCTGCAGATTATTTTACAATGCAGGGTTTTGGAGAACGAGTTTGGAAGGAAACTTACAAGGACTGAGCATACATGTGGCACGGGTTGCCTCTAGGTGAGCCTTGATTGTCTTGTGTATTACCGTAACAGACATCGCCTCGGGCATCAAAGATGCTGGATGATTTTCACAAATAGGAAGATCTGTCTAGCATAATAATTTTACAAAGTGATGAAGCTGTTGCAGTTAAACATAATAATCAAACCTCATGAACACAATTTTCTCCATGTTAAAAAAATAAAAGGGTTTTTGGCCCAAGGCAGAATTCAAAGGTCAGCTCATCAGCTCTGTGATCTGGTATGACAAACCTGGTCATGTTACCCACATGCAGTCTGGTTTTAAAAATATCTTTTATTGTCTGGCACAGAAGGAAAACTTAGGAAAAGGCAATTTTTAGTTCAATTCAAAGCTTATTTAAAATTCTGCGTGGGTGGTTTTTTTTGTTTGTTTTGTTTTGTTGAGAAAATTGCTGATGAGTGCAATTTTCCTCTGCTTGCTGGGTTCTTCTATTAGTTACATTGCAATCAGGAAAATGTGAAGAATTTTCATTGATGACATCGCCACAAAACATGATCCACTTATTTCATTATCCATTGGTGGCACATCTTCCTCTGTGGTGTAGATCTGTCTTGCCAACCTTAAATTGCAAGTCTAGCCTTTTGGATAACTGCCCCGTGCAGGGTTTCATGCAGGAAAATAGCTGTGATGTATAAACCAGTGTATATAAAATGTCTTTCTACCCTAGAAGGCTTGTTAAGTCCTGGAATTTTGCAGAAAGTCTGGTAAAAACACCTGCTCACACTGTTCACACCTTACCTGGGGGGATCCCCCCATGACAGGCCAGACAGAAGAGGCTGTTTAAAGGACAAAGTGCAGACTTTCTTTGTTAGTTTTTCTTTGTGGTCTCATTAGAAGAAACTGTTTGAGCAGTGACCATGTCTTATTTGCAGCTGTGGGCTCACACTGCTGGAAGCACTTCCTAGCTACAGGAGAAGCCGAGTAAGTCCTGCACCGGCATGTGGTGTCTGTGCTTTCATGATGCTTTCAGCTGCAGCTAAGTCCTGCTGCCTCCTATTCCCAGCCCATGGGCAGAATGAGCAAGTGATCCCAGACTTCTGCTGGATAAAGAGAAATGTTAGGGCCCTTAGACTATTCTGTCAACTTTTGGGGCCTTCAAAATGTTACCCCAGGGTTTTCAATAAATCTTAAAGATGGAGACTTTGATAAACAGTTGCCTTGGACAGATAAGATAAATGGCTGTGCCTTCATCAGCTCCTGTGAACCACATCAGGGCATGCATCTCCCCCCCACCAAACAGTAAGGTTTGCTGTCTGCTCCACCGTGGTGTGCCCTGCCCAGCACGCAGCAGGAGGTCAATAAATGATCGTTAAGGCGGACGTTATATAATTTGGGAAATTTGATCCTTTTAAGCTAGTTCCTTCAGTCATTTTTTCTTTCATTTACTTAACAAACATTTATAAAGAAGTTCACTAATTATTGGATAAAAAAACTTGTGTATGCATATTTACACAATGGAATACTACTTGGCCATAAAAAAGAAGGAAATCTAACCTTTTGAGCAGTATGGAAGGACCTGGAGAACATTATGCTAAATGAAATAAGCCAGCTAGAGAAAGACAAATACTGTATGATTTCACTTACATGTGAAAATAAACAAAATAACCAACCAAGCAAAACAGAAGCAGACTTACAGGTAAGAGAACAGACTGACTACTGTCAGAAGGGAGGTGGGTTGTGGGGCTGGGTATAAAAGGTGAAGGGATTAAGGGGGGGGAACCTCATAGACACAACAGTATTGTGATGACCAGAGGGAAGGGCAGCTGGGGGGGGTAGCAATGGGTAAAGGGAGGGTACATGGTGACAGAAGGGGACTTGACTTAGGAGGGTGAACACACAATACAATATACAGAGGATGTATTGTAGGATTGTACACTTGAAACATATAATTTTATTAATCAGTGTCTCCCCAATAAATTCAAAATAAAAAAAATGCACTAATTATCAGGGAATTGCAAATCAAAACCACAATAAGCTATCACCTCATGCCTGTTAGGGGCAATATTAAAAATTAAGAGATAATAAGTGTTGGTGAGGCTGTGGACAAAAGGGAGCCCTGGTACACTGTTGGTGGAATGTAACATGGTACATCCATTATGGGAACCAGTGTGGAGGGTCCTTGAAAGAATTAAAAATAAAACTGCCACGTGATCCAGCAATGCCATTTCTGGGGGTATATTCAAAAGAATTGAAGCCAGGATCTTGAAGAGATACCATGTTTATTATAGCTTTATTCATAATCACCAAGATATGGAAACAACCTAAATCTCATTGCTGGATAAATAGATAAAGAAAAAGTGGCATACACATATAATGGAACATTAATAAGCCTTAAAAAAGAAGAAATTACTGCCATTTGCAAACAACACAGGTGGACCTGGAGAACATTATGCTAAGTGAAGTAAGCCAGGTACAGAAAGACAAATGTGTATGATCTCACTTAGAGAGTTGAAAGTTGTCAAACTAGCCAGACTCCTAGGAACAAAGAGTAGAAGGGTGGTTTTCAGGTCTCGAGTTGTGGTGGGGGGGACTTTGGGAGATGATGGCCAGAGGGTACAAAGTTATATGTATGCGCAATAAATAAATTTTGCAGATCCATTACACAGCATGCCTGCAGTGAACACTATTGTATTGTGTACTTAAAATCTGCTAAGGTGGTAAACCTTATGTTGTGTTCTTGACATGTGATATAAATGGTAATAATAATTTACAAGGGGGTGGGAGGAAACTTTGGAAAGTGATGGGATGTGCTTATGGCCTGGGTGGTAGTGTTGTTTTTATGGGTGTGTACTTATCTCAAAACTCATTGAGTTATATACCTTCAATATTTGCAGCTCTTTACATGTTAATAATGTCTTAATAGTAGTTTAAAAATAATATAGGGGAATAATCCCCCACTGGTGTGGTTCAGTGGATTGTATGTTGCTCCGCAAAACCACAGGTTGCTGGTTTGATTTCCAGTCGGGGCACAAGTCAGGGTTGTGGGCCAGGTTTCCAGCTGGCGGCATGTGAAAAGCAATCAGTCGATGTTTCTCTTCCACTCTTTCTCCTTCCCATCCCCTTCCTGTAAAAACTAAATAAATAAAATATTTAAAAAATAATAATATAAGGGAATAGCAGTAAAAAAACAATATAAAACCCCCAAACCAAGAACTTATTCTGTGCCAGGCTCTTGGTGAGGCTCCCAGGATGCAGTGACAAGCCAGACAGAGTCCCTGCCTCTGCGCTAGAACTCCACAGCCTCTCTGAAAACAATTGCCTCATTAGAACATGACTTTGAGTCCTTGGTGACACTGAAATATTTTTATCCTTCCTAAAAGTACTTGGCAGAGGTGGAATGCAGAAATGTTTTTATTTCTTTTAGAAATTCATCCTTCCTGAAGACAGATGGGCGAACTTCCTTCGACTGCATAAATAAATTGAATTAAATGATGCCACATGCAACCAACCAAACCTCATTGACTTTTCCTCCCCCGTAACCAGGCTCCCTCCTAGCCTGCATGCTACCTGAAGCAAAATGCACAGGAAGACTCACCTTCTAGGCGTGTAAAGATTTCAGAGTTACAACAGGGAGCAAACTGGGAGAGTATGTTTATCTCCTACCTTGACAAACGTGCCTTCACAACGACTCGAAGGGCCAGGTGTCAGTTTAGGGTTCTCAGACCCCCTGGAGTTTGGAGTCTGGATGTACAGGTGCATGTTGCTGCAGCCCCGGCCATGGCTGCTCTTCTAACCTGGCACATCCCACACTGTGAGGGGCCTTGTGTACCTATGGCAGAAGAAGTTCACTATGCTCTCGGTCCCAGAGAGGGGTCACTGCATGCCTTGCAGGGTCACAAGGCAAAACACCGTGGTGGTCAGGAGGCAGAGGACAGGAGTGGTAGATACAGGCCACAGCCTTTTACAGGGCTTTCCTCTGGAAGGGGGGTAGGATGGGGTAACAGTTTAGTATTGGCTACTCTGAATCATTGCCCAGGTCTGTGAGCTAGGGGAGCGGCCTCCAGTTGCCTGGTACCTGGCTCTGCGGTGATTTAAGGCATCGTGTCTAAGAGTCAGATGAGAACGTGTTTGGGTTATAAACTTGGGACTGGCTGGTTTGCATGTCGAAAACAGACCCCTGGCTGGCCCTTTGCAATCTATAAGAATTCACTAGCCCCAGGAGAGACTGTCTCTCCCAGCCAGAAAGTTTTTTTCTTAAGAGATCAAGACTTCATAATATATAGAATATGAAAAAACGAAACACAAATTACATCTTGGGCCTACATTTGTACAGGTAGCATGCTCCACCCCCAAGAAGAGGGCCCTGGGCAAGAGGCCAGCAGCAGTGCAGGCGCGGGAGGCAGACATGGGCACATTTGGGCAGGCAGTTCTGGGACCCAGACCTAGAGCAGAGGCCCGAAGCTGCTGGGCCTCAGGGGGACACAAGTCCCTGTCCCTATGGGAAGCGGTATGGTCAGAAGAGGGCCAAGCAGATGACCTCTAGAACAAGAAGCACCTCTTTCTCTGCTCTAAGGGAGGTACTGCCTGTAACAGTGGTTTTTAAATTTTAAAAATTGTCATTAAACGATCTTTTTCAATAAAGCCATATATGAAGTCCTACTGTATGAAACAGATGTACTGATGTTGATGTCCGTACCAGAAGCTTAAACTGTGCCCTGATCGGTTTTACTCCCCGGCCCACATTTACCTTCCCTCTTCCCTTTCTACATCTTCCCTCGGCCCCCCTCCCCCAACACCATCACCCCATCCCCACGCTCCAGGCCCCACATGCCTCTGAGGCCCCTTAAGGCTCTGGCTTTGCGAGAGCAGCGAGTGGTTCTGAAACTTCAGCAGGAGCCAGGATCTGCTGGAGGGTTTCCGAAAGCACAGATGGCTGCCCTCCCCACCTCTAGAGTTTCCATTTCAGATGGAGCCTGAGAATTTGCGTTTCTAATAAGGTCCCAGGCAGTGCTGCTGCTGCTGCTGCTGCTCCAGAGAGCACGCTCTGAGGACCACTGGATCACATGCGATGCCTCAGAATCCGGCCAGCGCCCGTTCCCGTTCCCGTGTACACTCGTGGAGCTTGTTGTCTTCAGGTGGAACCCTCCGAGTGACGCATCTCACTGAGATGCCGTGCAGAAACAACAAAACAGGACAGGGCTTGGTTGCTCAGGCTGCAGCTCCACCACTCACCTGGCGTTTGACCGAGTTTCCGATTTCCTTCCCGTCGGCTTGTTTCTGGGCACCGGTGGCATGCTCCAGAAGCTGATGCTTGTGAATGGTTGCGCGTGGCCGTAGGGAAGACTGCTGTACCTGCCTACATTCTGCATTTAAACCTGAAACAGCGGCTTAAACAAATTATTTTTAAGTTAGGAAAAAAGTCTTCAAAACAAAATGCAATTGCGGGGGTGGAAAGGTTTCTGTCACTACTTTTTGAGTCTAAAAATAGAGACTAATTTGTTTATGGGGAACTGGCTGGATTTCAAAGCTTTGTTGATGACTCATTACAATTTTATTTTTAGAAAGAAGTTTTTTATATTCCATTGATTCATTGAAAAACACTAACATACTTTACTCTTATATTGCTGAGAACAACTTTGGGTCTGAATAGCGTATCTCTACCTCATATTCTCAATTCTGAACTGTTAATGTTTTCCCTTTAGACAATATCCATGTTAATTAACAATCCAATTTCCAAATACTTATATTTTGTAAGAAGTATTACTGAGTCTAATTTGCTTCAGCTGACCATTAGTTTTTGATTAGTAAATGCATTATATCTTAAATGAAATACACTAAGGTGAAGAGTAGATGATTATAAGTGAAGAAATAGCTGGATTAACTGATTTATTTGAACTGAAAACATAAATAAATACAACATGCCAGGACCCAGGCAGAGCCCACTCTCGTGGCTGACCCAGGGGATGCAGAACTGGCAAAAGAGCACCAGGCCCTCCGCCAGGCAGCCTGTCAGGCCCTCTAAAAATATGTGCTCCTCAGGAACTCAGGAGTGAGGTCACTAGTTAAGATGGGTTCACTTGACAATGAGACCCAGAACTGACAGGGATGGAGGACGATTCTCCTGCCCGACTGCGCTAACACTGATGGGTGTCCCCCAGGTTGTGTGGTGAGGATGGTATGTCCTGGGGCAGGCTCCTTCCAGGCTCCCTGAGGGCGGGTGCACCTCCCCAATGCCACTCTGCCTGTGGGATTTGTCTGCTTATGTCATGCCATCCCTGTGGGGCCAGCCTGCCCTGAAGCTGCCCCGCTTTGCAGTGACTGCTCTGTCCACCCCTGCTGAATCTGTGCCGTTGAGAGCAGGCTGGAATCACTCTGAGTGCTCCTGCAGAAAGCCGATTCCCAGACTCTGTGCCCAGGGTTCTGATTCAGCAGGTCCACAGTGGGGTTCTGCATTTCTGACAACCACTTTGACTAAGTCTACGGCAGGAGACTTGGGGGAACCGCCCTTGATCTAAAAATGCCTTAAACCATCCAGGGAGAGGAAAAGCCACCCAGAGACTGTCCAGGGAAACATAAATCAAAGGGAGCAATCTTGTTGTCCCTGTTGGATTTTTGTTGTCTGCGTCCCTCATGCCACCTCCCTGCTTAAAGTCATGCCGACCGCATTCGGAATGAGCTTCGCAGGCTGTGCTGCGTCCAAGGCAGCTTTTCAGCCGGTTCTTGCCCAGACACCCTCATCGTGGGAAGATGTCATCCAGGGAGTCGCTCATGTCACCCTCTTCTGACTTCCGGTTTCCTGACATAAGGGTTCCCTCTGCCTGGAGTGCTTTTCCTTTCTGGCCAAGTCCCGCTTACCCATAGCTTGTCTTAAATGTCATCTCCTCTGCAGAGCCCGGCCCCGCCTCCTCAGTTCCCCTCCCCCACCCCTGTCTCAGAGCACTCTGTTATTATTTTCCTCCAGAGTAGGGGTCATAACTTCATTACACATTCATTTGCACAATCGTTTACTTTCCCTCTGCCCAATAGCCTGTAAGCTCCGTAAGAGCTTACTTTCATGTGGGTTTGTCACTGTCATCACAGTGCGGAGCAGTGTGCCTGGCACAAGAGGAAAGCTAGATAAGTATTTGCCAAATGAGGAAAGGAGAGGGCATATGTTGATAAACCTTGGAAGTGTGAACAAGGATTTTAGAGTTTATCACATCATTTGGAAGGAATATAGTTCCCGTCTCACCCCACCCCCTTCTTGAAAGGTCCTTCTCATCAGTTCTAATGATGTGTATTTTCAAATTTTCTTTCTCTCCTCCTCAGAGCTGTCTGGCCTGGGCTGAGGCTGCCTCAGAGTTGATGGGAAGTCAGTTACCCAGTGGAAATGGGAACTAAAAGTAGCCCTGTTCAGTGTTTGGTACTTCTGGGCACATCGCCGAGATTTTTGACAAGATGAATGACTTAATGATTTCTACCAATCCTCATTCCAGGTCAGGAGGATTGATATAGAGGTGGTCAGACCAGCTTTTGAATTGAAATCAATATTATTTAATATCTAAATTTCATTTCCAAATGTGACTAAGTATAAGCTAGGGAGTTTTGTTAGCGGTAGAATTATTTTTAAAGTAATGGTCCTCAGGGAGCCGTAGGTCTTCCCATTACTGTTATAAGGGGCGGGGGTCCTACCTGGTGATCCCCCACGCTTTTGCCTTGATTTGTATATTAAAGATGTGAGATTTTTCAAGGGGCAGATCAAAGTGTTAGGGTTCCATTAGTCACTATATTAGGAACAAAGATAGAAACAGAGATTTTGTTTTAATTTGAAAGCAAGTGGCCTTATCTTATATTTCAAGCTATTAGGGTCTCAGGGAAGTCCATTTATGTTTTGCATGCTTAAATAGATTACGAAAGGAGAAGATTAAGCAATCCTCTTGAATTAATATCTTCAAAGAATAAATAACTAGAGAGCATCTTAATTAGGTATGCCAGTCCTTATTTCAGGGTAAGATGCTATTTGATATTCAAAGCTAGAGGCAAAGCCTATTTTAAAAATACACACATATGTGTAGTTCTTAAACATAATATTTGTGTTTTGGAGGTAACTTATTCAAAATGTACCCAACACTTGGTGTTGCTGCCGCCACCGCAACTGCTAGTGACTCTGCTGTTACTGCTGATGGTGACTAGTCCTTCAATTTACCGAATGACCACAGCGTCTGTTTCACGTCAGGTGCCTGTCATATGTCATCTCCTTGTGCAATCACAACAACCTGTGTGACGTAAGCTCTAGTATTGGCCCTGTTGCAGACTAGGAAAAGGGCAGGAAGCTCACCCAGCCAGTTGGTGGTGCAACCCCATCGCAGCCCCATTGCAGCCTCAGACAGCTTCACCAGCAACCCCTCGCGCTGTTGACTTCTCCGTGCCGTGTCTTGGACAGGACAGCAAAATAACAGGTAAAGCGAAGGCTGGAGCTGGATCTTCTTCCATACTTTTCTGCCGTGCTGTCTTTTCAAAGGATTTGAAACTGTTCGGATGTAGTGCAAATGCTCTCTCAGTTAGTTGAGTGATCGAGCAGACCTCTTAAACACATCAGCTCCCACGAAATCGAGTTAATCCTTGTTTCCCAGATTGTACCCATTTCTGCAACTGGTTCTATGAGCACATGGGGCTGGGAGGGCAGTCATGGCACAGACCTAAAGTTGATAAAAATGATTGCTTTCCTGCTGCGGGGTGACTGGGGAGTTAGGGTATCCCACTTGTGGTGGGCACTGAGGGGCCCAGAGCTGTGGCAGCCCTGGGAGCCCCGAAGTAGGCTAGGTGGGGACTGGGGCCACTTTGAGCACGGATCTGCAGGGTGAGGGTTCACAGGTGGATAATGGGAAATCGACTCTGGAGATGCAGCATTTCAGGAAGCCACTGACACTGGAGACACCTGAAACACTCCAGAAGCATCCCGATAGTCTCTGGGCATTGGCCGCATCCCTCACTTCCCTTTCATCCTTCTCTAATAGGCTTCTGATTGATCTTGCTTTTCAGCTTGCATTAGGACAGTTTTGGCTGGGTCTGTATTTTACTGAAGGTATTCTAACAGAATTAAGAAAGATCTCAAGGAAGGAAATCAAATCACACTAAAATGAAAATTAGGTAGCTTTCAAGAGTAGTCAAATAGTCTTTTTTTGCAGGGGGTGTTGCTTTTGTTTGTTTTTTGATGCCATGGGCAGCTTCTCCACCTCACTGTCTCTTGGATTGACAGTCCAGGATGCACCGTTAGGTGGCGCTCACACCCCCCACACATTTTTTCTGGTCTCTTAAGTGATATGATCATAGTGTTTAAGATCCTGGGTTCTAGTATTATCAGATAGACCTGGGCCTGAACTCCAGCTTCTCCACTTACTAATGGTAAGTGCTGTGACCTCTGGTAACCTGCACTTTCCTCATCTGTGAAACCAGGGTAAGAGCAAGTCCTTCAGGTAGCTGCTGTGAAGATGAAATGAGAGAATGCAGACTTATCCCTCAGCACAGTCTAGCGCAGAGCAAACATTCAATCAGTGTGAGCTCCTATGATTATTACCATTACATCGGTGGTGTTTTTGTTGGAACGAAGGGTCCTCATTGATCAGGTGTAGGGCCCGAGTGCCTGCAGTGACTGCTAATATCTCACCGAGCTTTCTGAAGAAGGTCGCCGACTGCATCCAGGTGCATTATGGCATTTTCTGTCTTGGCATTGATTTTAAATTCAGAACCAAAGTCAAAATGACAAATCCCTTTAATTTTTTTTTCACTTGAGGTCAAAAGCCTTTCTTTCATTCACTGACTTGTTCAAGCAGGGTGGATAGTTATTGCATTCTCCCAGCGCTTGTAAGCTTGTTACAAATGAGTTGTCTGGTGGATTCAAACCTCTCTTCCTCCCCGGAAATGAAACCGCACCCCTCTACTGAGCCACAGCATGTATCTATCTAATCATTTACCGTAGCTGAGAGTCAGAAAAATCTGGTTCTGTTTTGACACTAGAAAGGAGAAATCATTTCCCCTAACATCTACCACCTCAAGATAAAAATATAAATATGTATTCCTAGATTTTCTTTTCACCGTTCAATGTGGGCTGCATTGCCTGGTTGGGGAGGGGGGAATTCTGTTTTATTTTAAGCTCTGAAGGGGGAATCGGTACTAGGGTATCATTTAACATTTTCCCAGTAGAGGGGTTCTCAAACCCGTGCTGTGCTGTCCGACTACTGGAAGACGTGGGTCAAGGGGGTTCCAGCACCTTCCCCCAACAGCCAGGGGCCCTAATCCACTTCTCTTGGATTCTTGGTTGTCCTGGGAGAGTCCAGGATTGCTGCGCTTTTTATGTCTTAGTTTCACCGTATCATCTTCTTTTTTGTTTCTGCTCAGCCTTGGTCTTTGTCAAGGCTGAGACTAGCAGGTGCATGCTGATGCAGCTGGACATATAAATAATCTAGTGCAATATTTTCATAGTGGTTGGGTTGATCAGGAGTCTCTATTCTAGAACACCTCCCCACCAAGTGCCCATTCAGCTGCCTCCCCTGACCTATATTCCAGGAACCCCAGAGTCTCCCACCTAGTTCTTTAACTGAAGTGGTGACCAGGGCATGGCAGGGGACCTCCAGTCTGCCACCTGGCAGCGCCAGCCTCCACACTTCTTGGTAAGCTGTCCTGCCACCCTGGGTGGTAAATATGTGGAACATACCCCACCCGATTCTTCTTCTTTCACAACAGACCTTGCTGGCCTGTGGAACCCTGAGTCCAAATCCTTTGCAAACTGGGACCTCTGTCTCCTTTCCTGGAAGGCAGGGTGGGTTTAATCTTTAAACCCTCCTGGGAGGTGAGGGCAAATACTTCATATCTCCTTGATGCATCAACAAAAAACAAAGCAGGTACATTTTCACATCAGAGTTGTCTGAGATTCCAGATTCTGTCCCAGGGCCTTGCAGTTTGCTTGTTTCCTGCTGAAATAAGCTGCATCTCATGTGGCCGCCAGTCTGGCTGAGTGACGGAGCAGGGTGGTTAAAGAGCTATTGTGCTGAAGTGGGAGGAGCATGATCACTGTTAGGGTTGGGACAGGAGTTCACTTCTGGGGGTGCAGGACAGCATGATGACATCATCCGCGAACAGCAAGTGGGTGGGGGTGGCCAGGCTAGCATGCTAGGTAGCAAAACCCCAGATTCAGGTGGGGCAGGCATGTGAGAACGGGAATTGTTAAAAAAAAAAAAAAACCCACAAAACTTGGTACAAGTTTTGGGAATAAGGCAAAGGGGCTGTGAGGGAGGGAGTCCTTTTAATGTCATGTTGGAGCATTGCTGAATGGGCTTGTCCGTGGTTTTCAATTATCTGAGGGAATGTACTGTTGCTTGACTTGCCGCGCACCATTATTGAAGGCTGAGGCTCAGCGAACCTGACCTGTTGACGTGTGGGCATTCATCCAGGAGAGAGCTTCCTGCGCCCAGCGTAACGACGCTGTGCCCTCTAGTACATAAACCAGTTTTGTGTCTTTAACAATGTTATTCCAAGATTCTTTTCCCAAAATGACCGTAAATACCCAGTTTCTCAAATGCTTCTTGGGCCAGCTTTACTTAGTGTATTAGTTTCTTAGGGCTGACATAAATGACCAAAAATCAGGTGGCATAACATGATACTGCCTTATTGCTTCACAGATTTGGAGTCCAGAATCACATTCTCGCAGTCTGAAACCAAGCTCTTGCCTGGACTGTGCGTGCTCTCTCTGAAACCTGGGAGGGGCCCTCCTCACCTCTGCCCAGCTTCAGTTGGTGGCCTGATAGTGGATCAATGGCTCACCCGACTCCAGTGTGACCTCACTTTAACCAATTACTCCTGCCATGACCTTCTTTCCAAGTGACGTCACATTCTGAGGGGCACTTGGACTTCACCATGCAGCGTGGGGGACACAATTCAACCGGTGACAGGCCATCTTACCTGTTTCCTCATTGATGAGTTCAGTACAATCTTTAGTATATGTTCACTTCGTATTCATGAGTTATGTTTCCAAAATTTTGGACATTATACCATGTTTAGAGGTACCTGACATTAACAAGAAAGTTGGAGCGGGGAGTAGGTATGAGCCCAGCCTGTGGCTGTCGTGGATATTTGGATCTTTGGACAGAAGAGAGGGGAGAGGCATCTCCAATCCCACTGACAGGTCCGTGCAGCAGGAGGTAGAAGGTGTGCCCCCTGGGGTCACATGCCCCTCCCCTCCTGTAAGACATTTACAGGCACAGGGAGGGATATTTAACACCACCACTAGGTCATTATGTGATATTTTTCACAGGAAATGTATGTTTGGGGACCTTAGCACAGGCAAAATGACCCTGTGGGTTCCAACCAGTGCAGTTCACAAATCGTTATACCTTGCCCAGGTGCCCTGCCTGCCACCCCTCCAAACCCACAGCTGGGGAGGCTCAGTTAGCTTGGTCTCTGTCATGCCCGCACCTAGGCCAGGCCTTGGCCAGGCAGCCAGGTTTATTTCCTCGCCACTGGTCTGCACTTCTCATGGCTGTGAGTTCCGCCCTTGGCCTGCTGGCTCTGATCTTTGGGGGTGATCACCTTGAGTTCTTAGCTCCCATGGCTTGGTCCCCATGATCCGCCTTCACAGACCCGCAGATACTCACCACTTGTCCAGTCTTCTGCAAGAAACAAGTTACGGCTCGTACAGATGCAGCTAACAATCCACTTGAGTTTTTACACTCTGATCTTTAAGCATTGCCAGCTTTTCCTTGGCAGGGTTTTAACTGTTGTCCTTGAACTGGGCCAGGGTATTCTCTAAGTTAGGACTTCGACAGCTTTTTGAACTTTTGAGTTGCAGTCTGTAGGCTAACAACCCTGTAGTTAATCTACCAATTTTGAAATGGATGTCCTAAGGCCTTTCTACATAGATATGTATATTTACAGAAAGCCAAGAATCGGTACGGACAAAAAGGCCAGTTTTCTATATAGACTCAAAGAAGGTTTGACACATTTTCCTCTGTCAAGATCTTGCTTTGCTCAAATTCAAATATTTTACTCTTTGCTCCACTTAGAAGCTTGATGAGTTAGTTAATTAGACCCACATATAATAATATTATAGACTCTGGGAGATTTAATTAAAATGTACTTATGTGTAAAATCAAACGTGCATCAGTGGTTTATTTTTCCCAAGTTTAGATGGAGTTAATAAATGGTACTTACAATAACTTTGGGGTTCTTGTAGAAATTCTGCACAAAGTAGCAATTAGATTCTGTTTATTATATATTATCTTAATCTTCAGGTTATGATTTAACAGTTGGAAGTCTAATAGAGTAATTATTTTATGGCTTTTGACAGAGTAAATGTTTACAACATTATCATTTAGTGTGAGAGGGTGCCCAGTAGCTCTTGTTAGCATCTCAAAGCGTGTCAGGCAGCTCTGACAACTTGTTCGTTAGTGTCATAACCCAATCAGTGTGTGAATTAACTGTATAAACATGTATTTTACTCAGTGCAGAGTCAAATGTGAAACTGAAATAATTTTTCAGACAGTTGATGTCTAATGAATCCAGATGATTATAGTATCAGGTTGACTGTATCCTTACTCTGCAATAACACAGTTTTGACTGTTGTGCCTCTTACCGCATAGTGACTTGACAGGCATTGTGGAAAGTGCTCTACATACCTCATCTCAGCTCATCCTTGGCACATACTTACAATGGATGTGTACTTTTAAATACCTGTTTTATAGTTTGGAAAACTGAGGCTCAGTGAAATTAACTTACTTATCTAAGTAACATACTACCTGTTATGCAGATGGTCAGAAGCAAAGGCTGGACTTGAACCTGGAGATGCCTGATGACAAAGCTCACGTTCTCTGCTACTTGTTGCCATTTCCAGAAAAGGCTGTTAGCGATATGTATTGTGATGGCTTGTTTTATGCTTATAGCTCATTCACATAGTTGCATTATCCTCTGTTTCATTTCTTTACCAAACAGAATTTTGATCACCCTGCATATCTCAGAGGAAGACATTAAAAGTTTAATGAGTAAGAGTATGCATTTTTATTCATTTTTTTCCATGGTAGCTTTTTTCTTTTTAAAGTAAAAGATTTAAAGTGGGCATTAAAAAAGAGAGGAGGAAATTCATTTATTTTGGGCATCTACACTATTCTAGACATTGAACTAGACCCTTCACATAATAAATTCTTATGATGGTTTGCAACATTTCGTATCCCTGTTGGCTCTTGCTTCCTAAAGGCCCCAAGCTGTGATCGCTTCTGTCAGCTCCTCCCTGCCGTGTACCGCAGGCATGTCGCCTGCCACCTCAGTGTTTTTTTATTGCACATGCATGTGTTTTCACTTGTTTATGCCCATTTACTTGCACGTGAAGTATGTTTTGGTTATTTTCTGAGGTAAGAATATACTTTGATATAAAGGACCCGGCAGAAGTAAGGCTGCTTGAGTGTGGTTGGTAGGGTAATAATATGGGTATAATAATTTATAGTTTTAATTTGAACAGTTCACCTAACATATTAGATGGTGTGCTTGAGTGTGATGTTATTATGTTACAGAATTATGTCCTTATGATTTTGTAATGAAGAGGAGCCATTATTTGTGCTGGACTCTCCATTTTCTCCAGTGGTTACAAAGCTGTTGAAGTTTAACTTATTGACAATATGAATTCTGTGCCACAGGACAGAAATTCCAAAATTAACACATGTGATCATGGTGTCTCTTTGGGGGCCCTTCATTCTCTGCCTTTGAACTGTCCATCAGTCCCTGAAGTAGCACAACGCTGTAATTTTTAAAGACTTCATAATGAATTCAGTGTCTGGTAGAACATGACTTGACTCTATGCGTCCAGTCTTCCCCTGGCTTGTCTTTACTATTTATTTCCTCCGTGAAATACAAAATCATTTTCTTGAACTTCATTTATAATAATTTGAAATCTACAGGAAGCTGTAAGAATAGAAAGAACTCCTGTATATTTTTCACTAGGACTCAATTTTCTTTAACATTCACTTTACCATCCACATGTATATATTATTATTTATCTTTTATTTGAGAAAATGTTATGATTTACCTTTATTGTTATGTATATTTTGATTTAAGAGTAGATTGCATGCATCACATACCTTAATAGATCAATGTTTACTTCTAAGAATAAGAATTTTCTTACATAATCACAGTGTACAGCTTATAACCAGAAAATTCATAGTCACGGCATTTTTATCTAACCAACGATCGTACTTCCATTCTTTTCCGATTTGTCTAATATTGTCCCATTGATATTCTTTATGGCACTCCTCCCCCCGTGGATGGTCTGGTCTGACTCTGTACTTGTCCTCCTTAGTCTCCTCTGGTCCAGAACAGCTCCTCCACTTTCCTTTGGTGTTTGTGGTATTGACCTGTCTGACAAGTACAAGCTAGTTATTTTCCGAGCATTCTGCATTTGGGGTTTGAAGATGGTTCCTCGTCACAGAGATTCAGGTGTCGCATTTCTGGTGAGAATACTATGTGAGTAACGTCTTCTTCGCAGCATGTCCTGTCCGGGGGCATGTGATGTCTCCTTGCCCTTCCTGGGTAACCTGAGCTGCTGCGGCACCAGTCAGGGTGTCATCCAGTTTCTCCGCGGAGAGTCAGTGGTTTTTCCCTTGCAGCTAGGACACCGTTCTTCTGGGTGATTCTGGTCTGAACCAAGCTTCACTTGGTTGCAAAATGGTGATTTTCTAACTCTCCCACTCTGTACGTACCAGTTGGTACTCCAAGTTAAAGAAGAGGCATATTACTTAAGCTATTTGTTTTTAATGTGAGCCTGTGGGTTATTATTTATTCAGTAGGTTAACCGCCTTAGTGATCTTACTTGATGGCAAATTTGTCAGGAGTGAGTCAGAGGTGATTCTTGCGTCCTGTTGATATTTATGCCCCCGTCGTCCTCTGGGCATATATTTTCTTTCTGGTTTGGCCATCTCTTTTAAAATTTTTATGTTTCAATTACAGTTGGCATTCAGTGTTATTTTGTATTAGTTTCAGGTGTATGGCAGAGTCGTTAGACAATTGTATGTTAGAAAGTGTCCCCTGGTGTTTCCAGCGCCCCCTGGCCCCGCACATAGTTATTGCATCGTTATAGGCTGTACTTCCTATGCTGCACTTCACACCCTCGTGACTGTTTTCTGACTACCGGTTCGTAGTTCTTAAAGAGCATGTGTTTTCTTACGTTCTTGCACAAGATGTTACAGTTCTGGAGACTGACTTTTTTTTTCTCAAAAAGCCCTGTTTTTTATAAGTAAGGAATGGTATTTAACAACCAAAAGTTGGGTTCCTTATGGATTGGCATTATTGCTGCTAAACCTGTTTAGCAGACAGAAAAAGCAAATATCAAATATTTCAAAACTAATTCAATCCCAAAGATTTGTTAGTTTGACAAGTCACTGTTGCCTTCTGGTGCAATAACCTGATTTTTGAAACAAAACAGAGAACTCATAACGCTTTTATATTTTGCACATTTCAATCTACCTTCTTTCACAGTGCCAGCCTTGATCCCAATTTTGTCGTTTGCTCTGTTCCACAATGCACGTGGAATAGTTTCAAAACTGCTCTTTTATACGTCCTGTGTTTGAAACTTACCTGGATTTGTTTTCTTTTTTCCTTTCAGTGTTGTTGTTATTCATTTAAAATGAAGTTGTGTTTATTTTTTTCTGTCTGTATATATTTTATTTTATTTTTAATTTAACCTTTACTATATTTTTCCCATTACCATTTAGTCCCCTTATACCCACCTCCCCCAGCAGTTGGCACCCTGTTGTCCATGTCCATGAGTCTTTTTGACTTTTTGCTCAATCCTGCCACCCCCTCACCTGCCCCCACCAGCCGTCAGTCTGCTCTCTATTAGTTTGTCTCTATTTTCTTTGTCAGTTCAGTTTGTTCATTAGATTCCACATATGAGTGAGATCATGTGGTATTTGTCTTTCTCTGCTGGCTTATTTCACTCAGCATAATGTTCTCCAGTTCTATCCATACTGTCACAGAGGGTAAAACTTTCTTTTTTCATGACCAAGTAGTATTCCATTGTGTAAATGTCTCATGGGTATTTTATCCAGTCATCTACTGATGGACACTTGGGCTACTTCCATATCTTGGTGATTATAAATAATGCTGCAACGAACATAAAGGTGCTTATGTTCTTTCAAATTAGTGTTTTGGGTTCTGTTGGATATATTCCCAGAAGTGGGGTTGCTGGGTCAAAAGGCAGATCCATTTTTAATTTTTGAAGTATCTCCATACTGCTTTCCACAGTGGCTACACCAGCCTGCATTCCCACCAGCAGTGCAAAAGGGTTCCCCTTTCTCTACATCCTCCACAGGACTCATTTGTTGGTTTATTGATGGTGGCCATTCTGACCAGTGTGAGATGATATCTCATTGTGGTTTTAATTAGCATTTCTCCGATGATTAGTGACATTGAACATCTTTTCTATCGGCCATCTATATGTCCTCTTTGGAAAAGTGTCTCTTCAGGTCCTTTGCCCATTTTTTAATTGGTAGTTTGTTTTTTTGGTGTTGAGATTTATAAGTTCTTTGTAAATTTTGGGTATTAACCCCTTATCAGGTGTATCAGCGAATGTGTTCTCCCGTTCTTCAGGTTGTGTCTTTATTTTGTTGGTAATTTCCTTTGCTGTGCAAAAACTTTTTAGTTTGATATAGTCCCATTTATTTACTTTTTCTTTTGTTTCCCTTGTCTGCGGAGATACACCCAGTAAAATATTGCTACGAGCAATGTCCAGGATTTTGCTGCCTATGTTTACTTCTAGAATTTTTGTGGTTTCGGGTCTAACATGTAAGTCTTTGATCCAGTTTGAATTTATTCTTGTGTGTGGTGTAAGAAGGTAATCTAGTTTCTTTTTCTGCATGTATCTGTTCAATTTTCCCAACGCCATTTATTGAATAAACTACCTTTGTTTTTGTCTGTATGTAGTTTTAGGTTTTATCTCCACTCTTGCTGACTTAGATTTATTTTTGCATATGTAGACTATTATCATGATTCTAAAAAGGTGTGAGTTTGAAGGGTCACTGCGTTCTTTACCCATTCTAACCTGCAACCCCTCTGCAGTCCTCTCCAAATTCATTAGTTTTTTATTTACTCTTTTTATATTTCTTTTTGCAAAAACAAGCATATATATTTTAAATTTATGTTTGTTTCTTACAAAAAAGTAAACCATAATCTTCTCTCTTGACATTCATGTTGGTATTTAAATTAATGTTAAGATCCTAATTATGACATTGCATTGGAAATTTCCATCATTTTCCTGACTTTAACAAGAATGCCTATATTATTCCATCATTAAGAATGTCATTATCAGTTAATGTTTATTAAAATTAAATATAAACTTTATACCTATACCATCTATATTATGCCCCACCATTAGCATTTATATATATTTTAAAAGATGATCCCTAATTCAATTTTTAAAAAATAAATGTAGAAACAGTGATATCTGAAGGTGTTTTAGTATTTGGTGTAGAAAGATAGATGATAGATAATAGATAGAGAGATAGATGATAGATGATAGGTAGATAGATGATTGATAGATGATAGGTAGATGATAGATGATAAATGGATGATAGACAGATGATAGATGATGATAGATGATTGATAGATGATAGATTGATAGATGATAGATGATAGAGAGATGATAGAGAGATACAAATGTCATGCGGCTCTGACAGACACTGCGTCATAAACATGCTACACTGGCGAATTCTTTTTAATGGGGATTGAGACCACACAGTGAACAGTACTCATCGCTCCATCTACCCAACCACCCAACAGTATCTCCCATTAACCAGTGAGTGTTAAGCACTGAGCTAAGTTCTGGGAAGTGAAGATTTTTAAACCGTGATCCCAGAAAGGCTGGAAGAGGTGTAATTTTGCCTCTCATCCCAAACCCCTCGTGTGGGCTGATGTCCACGTTCAACCCCAGACACTAGTGTTTTCCCTCACCAGAGCGCTACCAGCAGTTTCTCCAGGTGCAAACAGAGAAGTAAGAACCTTAAATCTTACCAGCTGGTGCTGCATTGTTTTTTTCAAGAGCTTCATCAAGTTCCAACCATGTAATTTCATTTACCTATAATTCAAAAGGTTTATTGTCCCTTTTATGGAGGAAAGTCTGTCGGACAGGGAAATGCAGAATGTCCATGCAGAGACATTAAATTTGTCACTGTAAAGACAAAATTGCCACGTAGAAATCCATTATGTATTTCCCTGGCTCACCCTCATTAGACACATTTAGTGAAAACTGTGACAACTCCCTACCATACTCAACAGATCGCTAAAACAAAGCAGGGAAGTTACCATGCTTGCGCATTTCACATTGAAAGAGTGATGGAAACTTCACAATACACTAGTATTGTCATTTCCAGGAACACAGTAGAAATTATAACTAGGCGTCAGTAAATCACCGTATGCTCCGTAACTTGTAGCTTGGACTCATAGCCTTGGACGTTGATAAAATACTAATTTGAGCTTTCCCTGGGTGTTTCAGTTTAATTTTTGATATTTTTCCCCAAGACTTCAGAACACTTTTCATTTAAAATGCTTTTCTTAGGGAACTGTTTTGTTGATATCACTCCCTTTCATTTAGCAGGCAAAATAATATTTCTTTGAAAAATGGTATCTGCCAGGAATTTCATTGTAATGGAGATCAGTAATGTTTGGACATGCGGGATATGTTTCAGGAATTTGGGAAAGGGACTGCCAGCTCCGTTCATGTGACTCAGTTCATATGAAAACAGCAAAGGCATCAGGCATAAAACGGAAGTGGTATCAACGTAGTAGTTACAAGATGTGGAGAGAAAACTGGGCAGCCAGCAGTACCATCTTCCATGCCCTGCGCCTTTCTCTGCTCCCTCCACTCCTCTCTGCATACCCTCCACGTGACCCACCCTAAGGTACAACTTGGATCACACTATTTCTTACCTTAGAAATACTCTGTAACTTCCCAGTGCCTACCAGATGCGTTGAGTCTGTACAACCAGCCTGGCCCTTGACTCGAATCTCAGATCCCGCTGCCTGTGCACCTCCCTTGACCCTTCACCTCTGGAAGCTGCAGACTCCTCCCTCTCCCTGTGTGTGTCCACCCCACACAAGCCCTCATGCCTGCTGTCTCCTCAGACTGCACTTCCTTTCTCAGGCTTTCCGTCTCCAATTGCCCAGACCAATGTGAGGCAGTCCCTGATTCTTCCAACTAGATGTGACCTAATGTGTGTGCTTGTCTGTGTGTGTATATATGTATAAAGTTTACACACACAAGTGGATTTATGTTGCACATCCTGTTTTATTCTTTACTTTTTCCACTCAATAATATATCTGAAAGATCTTTACATATCAACTGAGCGCATGTACCTCCTCTCTACTTTTTAATATAAATGTCTTTATTGAACTATTTTGAAGAATACATGAGAAGTGCCAATGCTTCGTACATTAATTAGAGATGAAACTGGAAGCCCCCGATAAAGGTGGAGGGAGCTGAGGACAGGGCTGCACCGTCCCGCAGCTTTTAAACAGCTCATATTGTGTTTTGAACAGCTTCATTCACACCCTGTGGGCACACCATAGTTTATCATTTAACCAGCCAGTCCTGTCTTACTGGACATTTCAGTTGCTTCCAATTGTTGATTTAAAAAAAAAAATAGAAAGCACTCAAATGTTTGTGCTGGAGAACTTGTGCAGGGTTATTGGTATTGTTCATTCTGAGCAATGATATTGTTTTTGCTCTTGAATTATAATTATTTATAATGGTGCCTCTCTACCACCACCCGCCCCTTCTCCCAAAGGCCTGCTGACCTCTTGACAGAACTGTGAGTCATCCTCTTCCCTGCAGTGGTTGTTGTCACTACCACCACCACCATCATCATCATCGTCGTCGTCGTCGTCATCTTGTATTGATCGGGCTCTGGGCCACACACTTATAGATCCATCTCACTGAGTCCTCAGAACAGCCCTGAAGAGTTGGTATCATTATTTTCATTCTATAAATGACAAAACAGAAGCTTAAAGAAGTCAAGTAACTTGCAAAAGAAGGAGGTTTTAGTTGCATCCAGTTTGGAGGCTGCATTTGAGCTGCAAGTAGCCACTGTGCTCTCCTGCACACGGCCAGCCCCCTGGAGACACTTGCTGAGTGACGATGTCTGGAGTGGAGCAAAGCAAAAGGCAGACTTGCATAGAAATCAAAGCAAAACAAACATTGTTCCTATACAGAAAAGGTATTTCGTTCTTCAGCTACTAATAGTCCTAGCAATTCTATTGCTTATTTTCCTTGAGGACATTTATCTTCTGGAAGAAATCACAGAGGGTAAAAATAAATAAAGAAAATCTGTTTTGTGTTTGGTTAACACGCATCGTTTCATTAGTACATCTCCGAATAAGCAGCTCATTTTCAAGTTTGTAAGAGACATTCTGACTGTATTTCTTTGACAGAGAAACAGACAGGAGGAGAGGGAAGCCTGTTAGGATAAAAAGAAGTTAGACTAAGATTTAATTTATTTCTGAAATACTTACTGAGCATGTATTATATGCCCAGCATTGTGCCAGTTGGAGGGACAAGCAAGAACAGAAATACCTTAAAAACAAAAGCCACAATCCTTAAGGCCCCGCAAGGATTCCTGGGAGGGCCAGGAAAGGCTTCCTCTGGTCACAGAAGGGAGGCAGTGTGAGGTTTAAGGGTTGGAGTTCACCCAGGTGTTGGCAGCGTGTGGGGGGTTAGGGGCCCGAAGAGGTAGAAGGGTGGCATCTAAGCTGTGGGGATGGCCTGTGCAAAGGCCTGATGTGAGTGGGCCCTGGCACACCCTAGGAGTCGAAGGCAGGCCTGTGATCTCAGCGCCAAAGATGAGGAAAGAGGAGAGGCTGCTGCCGGGCGCTGCTGACAGTGATTTTCACCCTGAGAGCTTTATTGACAGGTGATTCACATACTGTACTGTTCACCCCTTTCAAGTATACATTTCAGGGGTTTTTAGTATGTTCACACAGTTGTGCAACCATCACCTCAATGAACTGCAATATTTTTACTACCCCAAAAGGAAACCCACTACCTGCTTCCTGCCATCCCCCAGTTCCAACTGCTCACCGCCCCATTCTTTCCCGTCCATGAACACACTTCCTGTCTCTGTGCATTTGCCCCTTCCGGACAGGCCATGTAAATGGGATGGTGCGAGATGTGCCCCGGCTTCTGACTTCCTTTGTGCAGCATAAAGCTATCAGCACCCGTCCATGTGGTGGCATGCATCAGTACCTCTTTCCTCTTTATAGCCAAGTAATCGCTGAATTTCATTGCCGAGTAAATGCTGTGATGTTTTTATCTTTGTTGTTCTATAGTGATTTCAACAGCTTCCAAAAATACCTCAGAGATGTTAATTCCAAAACGAATTCACCATTAAGACAGTGAAACATGAAATTTTATCTTGGTTATTGTTATTCTTAAATATTATGCAATAGAATTATTGTAAATAGCCAACTGTGACCTCTAAAATAGGATTTTACACACACATACACACACACACACACATACTTTTTCCTTTGAAGAAATAAAAACTCCAGCATTTTTCAGAGCTTGACTTTTTGCAACATTATCAGAGCACGTAAACATGACACGTTTTATAACTTCCAATCAAGGACTAAGCAGGCATGTTCACATGGATACGTCACACTTTTCCAGTAATGGTTAGAAATTGGTTTAGGGGCAGTGTGTAGCAATGTTTTTGTGGCAAACATCTGACCTGTTTCTACTGAATGAAATAAATGGGACAAAACTACCTTTCAGTAAATATTTTTAATTGTTTTAAATCTAGTTCTCTGTGTAATACTGCCTTTTTACTTGTTCCTTTTCTTTGTCCTGCCAAAATATAAAGATAGAGGTAGATCAGATAGTAATTACTTCTCTTTCCTTGCTCTGGGAGAAGCTCATTCTGGAAAATAATCTTCTGCTGTCAGCTCACGATGAATTGCATGGTGAAAATGCAGTACACAGTGAGCTTTCCAGCCTGGGCTGTCACATCTGTGTCCCTGGCTAAAACACTCTTCTTTTTCCCTAAGCGTGACACCGTGGAAAGAGCCCCACCTTAGAATGAGAACGAGCCAGGGTAAAACAGAATTTGAACTGTGACTCCGTGACCCACACACTGGGAGGCTTTGGACATGTTAGCTAACCTCTCGGAGCCTCCATTTCGTTACTTAGGGGGTAGGAACGATGATATCTTTGTCCTGGGACTCTTGGAAGGATGAAATTGATGAGCATTTGCAAGCACCCAGTAGTGTGCCTGACACGCAGTAGGAGCTCACTGCATGGTAGTTATTGGCAAAGAAGGCAGATCTTACTTCACGTGGCAGAAGCAATTCTTTAGTTGTTTTATGTTTTGTCTTCCATGTGTAAACAGTGTCCCTACGTTGCAAAGAATTGTGCTTCCTCTTCCTTTCACCCAGCCAATCAAGTGTTTGAGTTACGATGGGCTCTGCTATGCTGAACAAATTAATTCCCAAACATCAGAGTTTGACATGGAAACGGTTTGTTTCTTGCTTGGGCCAAGTGCTGTGGCACCACGAGCACTCTCCAGGGCAGCTGGCTTCCTTGTGGTGATGTGGAGGTGCCTGCCATGGCCATCAGAGGGCTGCGCCTCAGGAGTCACAGGGCACGTGCCGTCTCCCCACAGGACCCGAGAGAGCTGGAGCTGCACACGGGAGTGTGCTCTGCCTCAGCCTGGAAGTGACGTATGGGCCCCCTACTCACATTCATCGGTGGGAGCCAGTCACGGCCGCTGCCTAAGGCCAAGGGCTGAGACTCTTCCTTTGCCCAGGAGAGACAAGGAAACTCGGATATGAAGGAGGACTATCGATCCCCACTAATCTGAGTCAATTTGTGTCATTTTTTTAACTGCAGGAATTTTTTTTTGGAGCTTTAATGTGGCAGGGAACATACCATATTTTCCCAGGTATAATGCACACCCACACTTTTGGCCCAAACTTTCAGGGAAAATATCTTTCATTTTAATTTTTTAATTAATTAATTAATTTATTTATTTATTTATATTTAGATACTTGTTTTTGTCTAATAAAGGAATTTTAACATTTTTGAAAATATTATGGTTCAAGGAATTTTATGTAACATAGTTACAAAACACAAGAACAGATACAAGATACAAACAATTTTAGGTACCAGTAACAAATTAGTACTACCCATGTATAATGCACATCCTTATTTTCCCCCTCAAAAATTTGGGGAAAAAGATGTCCATTATCCATGACAGAATGGAGTAATTTGTCCATCTTTAAGATGGGCCCATTTTTCACAGTTCTTCCCAAATTCATTGGCTCATAGAGCTCTCCCTTCATGGAGCCCTTGGCAGCACTTCTGTTCCTTAGAATGAACACATTTTGAAGGACCCTGAGATAGATCATTTCTACCTTTTCTTTCTCACTGCTCTTGTAAGCATCAATTCTCCCCATCCTCATTATGGTTCTTATTTGAAAACCTTTCTTATCTCAGAAGTTGCTGTAAGTGTGCATGCCCACCGACACTCCCAGAGTAATCTCAGCGTCTGCGAGAGAGCACAGGCGGAAAGGCAGAGCGGAGCTCAGTGCGGGATGTAGCAGAAACGGTTACCGGGGGACAAGGCACGGATTGCTGTCTGCTGGTTGTTTTGTTCGTGCTGTCTTAACAGTCCACTGGGCCTTTATTCTAGAAAGTTGGGGGGTGGAAATAGTATCATTCATGTGGTAGAACAGCCGTCACCAAGTTTTTTTGAACTGCTGGGTGGCATCATCATCTATAAAGTAAGTAGCCAAGATGGTGACTCCAGTCAGCTATTGTTAGATCAGGCTTGATTGGACTTCTCAGTTCATCCGAGAAACAAGCACTGCATTCCTGATAAATGGAGGCTCCATTGCTGAGCTCTGAGGAGGTTACATAGAAATATACAACTTAGTATCATGAGTGGTAAGCAACAAAAAAGTACTCACTGCTAGATAGACAGTAAACATCAGTCAACGGATGTTTATTGAAGATCTGCCATGTGCCGCAGACTATAGTAAGCTCTATATGTTACAGAGAAAGAAATGACGGTGGTGACAGTTCTCAGTAAAGGTTACGGTTTATCAGAGATAACTATTAATCAAATAAGCACAGTTGCAAGTGTACAAAAATAACTTGAGATAAATGTTCTGGGTGAAAGGGAGGCATGGAGTCCTAAAACAAGGAGCCTGAGACCCCAGGATGAGGGGGAGCCAGCAGTCTTAGAGGTGGGAGGGGCAGAGCCAGAATTTAAACAGACCGTGTGAATTACACCAGTCCATCTTTCCACGTGCAAGAGTTCTTGGAGCCAAACTTATTCAAGGACTTTGTCCTTCGGAAGACCTAAATGAAGCCAGTTAAGGTCAATCAGCAGCCTCCTGGTGGTATGAAGACCAAATCACGGCAAATCCCAAGAATAACATTAGCACCTGGGTTCTATTCTGGTCCCCAAGGTAAACTGTCCAGGGGCAGTTGAAGACAGCCGGTGCTGGTGAAATGCATGTCTTTAGGAAGCATCTTACTGATGGTTCAGTCCAGGGTTTCGCAACCTTTTTTTTAAAGGCCAAGTGGTAAATGTTTTAGACTCTGCCTGCCATATGGTCCCTGCCACGACTCAGCTTTGCCAGTGTGGCATGGTAACAGTGATAGACACTACGTAAATGAATTGGTGTGGCTGCGTCCCAATAATACGTATTTATAGAAATCAAGTGGCAGCTGCATTTGGCCCAGGGGTCAGAGAGAGCCGCTCCTTGGCCCAGTTCGCAGTCCCTGTGTAATTTTCTCTGCTCAACAAGTGGGTTTTTTGTCTCAAATGAAGAAAGACATTTTGGTGATATCCCTTTGGTATTTCAAACAGTGCCAGCAAATGCAGCGCAATTTTAGGAATATCAGAAAAAGCTTTTTGGCATCCTTTTCATTGAAGATAATCCTTCTGGTGAATTGTCTATTTTAAGTATTTAAATCCACATTAGACACCACGTTTTCTAGAAAGGGAGGTAGTTTAAGATATTTCAGCTTCAGTGTGAAGAAACCTTGGTTTGAAGAAAAAGGAGAGGACTTGGTGGACATCCCTCCTTCAAAAAGGTCCCTGAGAGTCAGTCAGTTCATTGGCACGTGATGCAGGCAGAAAGGCTTTCCGGAGGTTCGAATGGACAGAAAGGCTCTCCGAGGACCTGTCCACCTGGGAGTGAGTGGGATGGAACGGCGCCATCAGGAGCTCGGCCTCTGCTCCGCAGCTTCTGGGGCTCTGACAACGATTCCAGTTTCACAGAATAGGGCGGCAGCTGAACAGCAAGTGTCATGATGGTAGTCGTTTCCCCCTTACATGGGAAGATCACAGTTTAAACGGTATGCATTCCCTGTGAAAAACTCAGAGGTGGCAGGTACTCGGCATGCCAGATATTTATTTAAAAAATGAATGAATGGATAAACAGACAAGGGCAAAGACTGCACTACATCTGGGTGATCAATATCAGTCACCTGAAAAACAGGTGAAAAACAGTTGTACTGCTGGCTGACATTAACGTACGTACAGCTACGGGCTTGACCATGGATAATAAACTCGGCCGGCTACAAAGACGGTGTATCTTTACTTCAGTTCCTCTGAGTCCTCCACGCTCTGGGCTCGGTGGCTGGCTGGTGGCTGCGATGGCAGCGCTGGCGACGGGCAGGATGCACACTTGGTCCAGAAATAGCACTCAGCCGCTGCTCTGTGACTGTTTTTTCCAAAATCAGCTGATTTTTATGGTTTATCTTTTTCTCTGTTAAAAAAAGTGAGTACAAAGTGACTTAGTAAATAGCACATACATTCTAGAGTTAGCCAGAACTGAATTGCTATCTATTTGATTTTTTGAATTACCAGCTATTTGACCTTGGACTAGTCACTTATCCTCTAATGTCTGTTTCTTCCTGTGTAAAATGACAGGAATCATTTTTTTAGCTCATAACATTATGATGATGATTAAATTAGAGAACTAATTAATTAATGCCTTGCATTAACAAATGCTACAAACTCTGCCCACCATGCATTGGGACTGGCTTAGCAAATATTCGCTATGATGATAAGGATGGTAAGTTCTAGCAATCAAAATATTATTTCCGATTTTCTTAAGCTTCTCTATATAATGAAGAAAGTGGTGCTAGATGACTCATTAATATGCAAGCACCACATATTATGAGATTTGAGAAGTTATAGAGAATGTTTTTCCTTGAAAGAGATTTAGTATTTCTTCTGAATCAGTATAAAAGTTTAATATCCTCCTTCACAAGGAAGAGAATAAAGCACAATGCTATTCCACACACATTGTTGCTCATCATGGAAAGACTGTCACGCTTAATGTGACCAGTTGGAAGGACGTGACCACTCAGCACAAAATCACAAGATAGCATATACTGCTTGCTTAGTGCACGTTAGGTGTGTGTCCACTGGAGGGAATTTGGGAGGATACTATGAAAAAAATCCCATTTTCCATTTAGCTTTTTGGCTTCTCTGATCTTGTTTGACACTACAATTCAATAATTAATTTATTAAGACCACCATTTTCACCTGTTTGAAATTTGAATACAAGCTGATTCTGCATTAGTATTGTTTGGTCTATTTAATGTTGACCAAGCAAAGTGCTATGTTCAGCTGAATACAAAACAGAGTAAAGCACAGGTCCCATCTAATAGGCTAATCACACAAACAAGGTTGGGGACCAGACAACGAAAGATGGAGTCAGATGAGCAGCTACCACTGTTGAGGACCCCGAAGTCAGCAGCTGAATGGTTATTCTCAGTGGTCAGAAAGCTACAGTTCATGGAATGTGGTAACCACTGATACATGCATACATGTGCAGATGTACATACCTGTTGTCTGTTGCCATTCTTCATCCATTCACGATATCCTTGTTGAGCCTGTTTTACACGGCAAACATTGGAGACACTCCAGTCACCAAAACAGGTGTGGTCTCCGTGCTCACTCTCTTAGCTTGCTCTCTGGCACGGGAAGATGATTCGTGTTGGGAGAATAAAGCCCAGACACAATTGGCACATTCAGCTGCCCACTTAGTTGTCTTAGGAATGAATTTAGAAGCCAGTGAGGGAATAATAAATGTGCAGGAAAAATAGAGAAGAGACCCATGAATGATCAGTAGACTAGCAAGAAGATGAGCGATGTATTGTATCCATTTCTGTCTCGTATCTGCTTTCTATTCCAGAACTGCTTGCTAGGGCTCTGGTTCTACTATCACAAACATGTAGCCATTTTCCTCTAGTTGAGCATCTAGGAGTAAGTCCTGGCACTAAGACCCATCCTGTCTGTGGATGGGTTCTCAACCAGAAGTGTGCACTTCGGAGCGTAGAACTCTGAACTTGGTTGGAAGGAGTGAAAGTCATGCACTTATGTTCTCTCATTTAATAGATGAGAAACTCAAAGCCCAGAGAGGTATACAGTAGATGTACCACATCCACAGATGAGACATGAGGACCATTACCTCCTCATCCATTCATCCCTCTGTTCATCCAGTAAGTGTAAGTACCTACTATCCCAAACCAAAACGAGCTGGTGCCCTGCGCTGAAACACCCTTCGGGGGCGGTCCTTGTTCGCTGCCAGGAAGGGTTTAGGTGTGCCTGCCCACATTTACCAGTCCTCCTCTGCTACCCAACTCCTCATTCATGAAGAAACATTCCCCCCCACCCCGACAAAAGACTGCAGTCAAACTGGAAGATGCTTGCTTTTGTTTGTCCACCAGCCACCCCTGTCCTGCAGATGGGGATGGCAGAGGATGTGCATGTGTTTCTGTTTTCATGCATTTCCAGCGGGAATAGAGTCAGTTGCATCCAGGATCCGCACCCCAGGAATCTTTCTTTCCTTGTCCAAATGAACATTCCTCCCCAAAACCTGTGGGGAGCATTTCATTAATAGGTACAAGTCTAGATTTGTACTCCTAACTACAAAGTACCAGAAGACATCTTACTGGCACATCCCTGGATCAGGCCGTGTAATCGGGAGTCAGAACAGCTGGCTTCATGTCTCTGCTTGACCACAAGGGAACATCACCTTGTTTCAGGCTCCATTTCTGTTTCCGTTAAAGAGGGCCAGTCATACAGAGTTCATATAATGCTGCACTTCTTTGTAATGGCGCTTCCTACATTTAATTGTGTCTTGTGGCGGTTTGCCAAGCGTCCGACTGGCCCCCTGTGCCCAGAACTGAGGGGATATTCCCAGGATGTGAAACTTTCATTGGCAAAACCAGCCAAGTCCCAGCTAAGCCTGGGTGAGTTGGTTTCCCCAAGTTGTACAGGAAACATTAAGAAACTGTTTAAAATATGTCTCCCCAGCTAGACTGCACTCTTCTTGGGGCTGAGGCAGGGTTCTTGTCCATCTTGCTCTAAACATAGTGCCTGTTGCAGTGTAAACACTTGGAAAATATTTGTTAATAAATTCATCATAGATGTAATAGAAATTAAATGAGTTAAAATGTCTAGCTCAGAGCATAGTACATCATAAATGCTTAAAATGCACACAGGTTTCCTTATTATTTGTCTGTGAGCCCTCTTTATTCTCATGTATTTTCTTGGCAATTTTTATTTCTTGTGACTGCCTTCTGTAAGCTCCCAGTGTGCATTTCCTAAGGCAATTAGTAGGACATAATGGATACCATTAGATAATCATTCTGTTATTTTGGGAATTGAGGCACTTCAAAGTAATTTTATCCTAAGGTGTTTATTGTGTTTTTCCTTTGTGAGTGTTTCTGTTTGCTTTCCTACTTTGAAATGCTAATGTCATAGTTCCCTTTTGTCTGCAGCACCTTTTAATTTGGGATTCAGTTCTTCATCTTCTAGGGCAACTTCAGCCTGTTGCAAAAGCTTTAACAGGGTGGTGAAGGCAGTTACATTCATAAGCTGAAGAAATAGAACAGGGTGACTGTTTGGGCGGTTCAGCAAGCAAGCACAGGACAGAAATGCAGCCTGGGCCTCCAGTCGTCCGTCAAAGGGAGGATAAAATGGTTATTTCTTGTTGATTTCCATTGGATGTTTATTCCCCTGAATATTAAGAGAAACCTGTCTTCATTTTTGAAATAACATCATAGAAAGAACCCGAAGTGATTAATTTGAAGCATAGCCGTTTGGTGAGCAAAGAGTCCTGATGGTGTCTAAGAATACTGATAGAATAGGAAGGAAGGGGAACTGCCCAAAGAACTGGTAGACTACTAAGAGATATTTTTTAAACAGAATAGGGAAGCTGCTATTTATTGAGCATATAATGCATGGTGAGGATGATACTTCACCTATATTATCTCATTTGATTCCCTTAAAGGTTTTTGGTTTTTTTTTTTGTTTGTGTAGTGAGATCCATTATTTCAGATGGGTAAGACTTAGAGAAGCTAAATTAGTTGTCCAAGTTAAGAGCTAGCCAATCACTGAACAGAGATTTAAAACCCAGTGTGTTTGACCCTGAAGTGTGTGTTCTTTCATGCTACATTATACTGCAGGCATTTGTTTAATACATACGTACCGTACAGCTGTCTGGAGTGCCACACATTATTCTAGTTGTGCCTCAGCCTCCTCAGAGTTCTGTTTTGAGTCAGAGACAGTGCTTGGTGTATTGGTAATTGTTAGCGGACGTGATTGTTGTTACTTCGTAGCACAGACATGGAATTAGAAATTTTGTCAAGTGCTATGATGGGAAAGCACGTGGAATTATGAATGTGTATGAAAGAGGACCTGATTTAGTCTGGAAGGTGGGTGAAGGCTTTCAGAGGAAGGCAGATGAGAAGGTGGGGGGTGGTCATCTAGGCAGATGGAGCAGCATATGCAAAGGCCCTGAGGCAGGAGAAACATTTTGTGTTCAAGGAAAGGAGAACAAGTGTGATGGAGTTTGTAAAACAGTAACTGCACTCACTTTCTCCTCAATATCTCCCCCAACACCAGGTTCTTCCCTGTCTCTGAGCTCCCCTGATGGCCCCTTCATCATCTTGGATCCTAATTTCCTAACTGAGTAAGAAGGCAATTCTGCCCATCACATTTATCTGAAATGAAAGCCAACTATGCAGACTTACTTCGAGATTTATTGCAGAAAGAAATCTTGCTTTGATTGTGTTCCACCTTTACAGTTTACATCCGGAGATTAGGTAGCATGTTGATGGCTATGATTCATATCAGGGAGGCAGTTCTGTCTTCAGGAGAAAAGGTAATTGGGGATGAGTCTTTGTCTTTTTTTAAAAAAATATATTTTATTGATTATGTTATTACAGTTGTCCCATTTCCCCCCCTTCATTTCCCTCCATCATGCACACCCCTCCCACCCACATTCCCCCCTTTAGTTCATGTTCATGTGTCATAAGTTCTTGGCTTCTACATTTCCCACACTATTCTTGCCCTCCCCCTGTCTATTTTCTACCCACTGTGTATGCTGCTTATTCGCTATACGTTTCCCCCCTCTTTCCTCCTCCCACTCCCCTGTTGCTAACCCTCCATGTGATCTCCATTTCTGTGTTTCTGTTTCTGTTCTACTTGTTTGCTTAGTTTGCTTTTGTTTTAGGTGTGGTTGTTAATAACGGTGAGTTTGCTGTCTTTTTACTGTTCATATTTTTTATCTTCTTTTTCTTAGATAAGTCCCTTTAACATTTCATATAATAAGGGCTTGGTGATGATGAACTCCTTTAACTTGACCTTATCTGAGAAGCACTTTATCTGCCCTTCCATTCTAAATGAAAGCTTTGCTGGATAGAGAAATCTTAGATGTAGGTCCTTGCCTTTCATGACTTGGAATACTTCTTTCCAGCCCCTTCTTGCCTGTGAGGTCTCTTTTGAGAAATCAGCTGACAGTCTGATGGGAACTCCTTGGTAGGTGACTGTGCCCTTATTCCTTGCTGCTTCTAGAATTCTCTCCTTCATTTTAATCTTGGGTGATGTAATTATGATGTGCTTTGGTGTGTTCCTCCTTGGGTCCAACTTCTTTGGGACTCTCTGAGCTTCCGGAATTCCTGGAAGTCTATTTCCTTTGCCAGATTGAGGAAGTTCTCCTTTATTATTTGTTCAGATAAGTTTTCCACTTGTTGCTCTTCCTCTTCTCCTTCTGGTACCCCTATAATTCAAGTGTTGGAACATTTAAAGATGTCCTGGAGGTTCCTAAGCCTCTCCTCATTTTTTTTTTTTAAATTCTTGTTTCTTCATTCTTTTCTGTTTTGTTATTTCTTCGTTCTGGTCCAATCCATTGATCTGAGTCTCAGTTTCCTTCCCATCACTATTGGTTCCCTGTACATGTTCCTTATTTCACTTAGCATAGCCTTCATTTTTTCATCTAATTTGCAACCAAATTCAACCAATTCTGTGAGCATCCTGATCACCAGTGCTTTGAACTGTGCATTTGATAGGTTGTCTACCTCTTCATTGCTTAGTTTTAATTGTTCTGGAGCTTTGATCTGTTCTGTCATTTGGACCATTTTTTTCTTTGTCTTGAGGCATCTGTTATGTAGGGAGGGGCAGAGCCTTAGGTGTTCACCAGGGCGGGGCAAGCCAGTTGCAGAGTTGTGATGCTTTATGTGGGGACAGGGTCAGAGAGGGACCAATGGTGCTTGCACCTCTCTCTCTCGGATTTCAGTCTCCTCTGTGAGGCTGGGATTCTCTCCCAGCACATCAACCCCCACATGTGCTTTCAGTCGGTGCTTTTAGGCTTTATTTCCCAGCACTGGGGCCCTGGGTTGTGCAGTCTGTCTCGCTGCCCATTTTCGTCTGGTTTATCTGTGTGCGAGTGTGTGACTGTGGTCAGCTGCCTTATGTGCCTCATTGGGTCTGCTCATTGCCTCCCCGCACCCAGTAACCACCACCTGTGCGCCTGGGGTGTATCAACTGCCACCTGGGCATCTGGGACCACTAACCACTGCTTTTTCCTGCTGCAACCCCTCTCCACTGGCTGCTGACTCCACTCCTCTTACTGGTCTGGGTGAATCGTTGTTGGACTTTCATAAAATTCAATTTTCTATCTGCTCTGGTTGTGTTGTTGGTTCTAAATTTTTGTTGTCTTTAATTTTGGTTGTGAGAGGAGGCACAGTGTGTCCACCTATGCCTCCATCTTGGCCCGAGGTCTCTTTGTCTTTTTAAATAGCAAATAGCGAGGTCTAGAAAATTTGCAAACATGAGTCTTGCACATTCTAATTCTCTACCAATGTGGATAGGCTGAGACTATGTGAAAGAGATTCCCTGGGGGTACTAGAGACCCAAAATAATCGTGTTAAAAAAACACAAAACTCTTCTAAGGAATGTAATACTTACCTTGTCACTGTAGACATATTGCATCTGTGGTGGCTGCAGGGAACAGAGAGAAGGGAAACATCCAGAAAATGAATAGAACAGATAATGTTTAAGGAGAGATAAAGATTAATGGGGCTCTGAGAAAGAAAACTAGGTAGGACATGGGACTTCCTGTGACTGTCATATCTTAACCACCTTTCAGGCCTGGTGTGCAGATTGTACAAGACCTGGTAGAATGAACAAGAGGGTAGAGACCAGGGAAAACGACTTCCTTATAAAGTTTAGAGCTAGTGGGGGACTCAAAATCATATGGGCAATGTGAGGGCACTTACCCCCTGAATCCATACCCTCAGTCTAACCACAAGAAAATATTCAAAGCCCCACGTGTGGAGATGTTCTACATACTACCTTTCTACTACTGTTCAAAAGTGGCGATATCACGAAAGACAAAGGTGGAGAAAATTGTTGTAGATTGGGGCAGACGAAGGAGATTTGACAATAAAATGCAGGACTCCTGGATTAGTCTTGGTATAGAAAGGAGGTATTAGTGAAGAGAGCTGATGAACTCTGAATAAAGTCTGTAGTTTAGTGAATAGTGTTATACCCATGTTGATTTCTCCATTTTTGCAAATACAGCATGGTTACGTTGATGTTAGGGGAAGCAGAGTAAAGTATATGTAGGAGCTCTGTCCTGTGTTTACAACTTCACTGTGAATTAGAAACTGGTTTTTGAAAAATTGAATAAAGCAGCACCAGGCACAGAAAACCGTAGGGCCAAAGCTCTTACTTCACAGATGAGGAAGCCGGAATGTACAGAGGCAGCCCACCAACGTGGGGCCAGACTTTGTGACTTAGTTTGTAGCTTGGAGCACATGGAGTTAAGAAACATTCCCAACCTGTGGGATCTTTCTTGGGGTTCCTACAAAGGCTCAGAGGATGCTAAAAAGGGCTCTTTCCACCATGCCACATCTGTATTAATTTTTACACATGTGCAAAATGGTGTATATTAGGTGAAAGGCTAAATCCTCAGCGTGGTCTTTGAAAGTCTACACAGTTTGGCCTCCAACCCCCACCACATGCTTCCCCCCGTCTCTCTGCAGCACAGCCATCCTCCTCTGCCCCTGAATGTCTCATGAGTTTGCTTGTTTGCTTGCTTTTTTTTTTTTCTTTTTTGCATTTGAACCCCTTATCTACCTAGAGAGTGTAATCCCTGCCCCATCCACACAGAGACACTGTGGCTCCATACCCCCCCCCCGGAAGGTATGGCGCCACGTACCTTCCTAGGTCATATCCTCCCCTAAGAAGTCATCCATCGTGGTCTGCCACGAGGAACCAATTAGCTCACCTATTGACTTGCTCCAGTGGTACCCTGTGCCTTTCCAGTGAAACAGTGTGTACACTTGGTCCTGCCTGCTCATTTCCCCCTGTACACAGCCTGCTATTAATGTACACATTTATAACTCACAATCTTTGTTTTAAAAGAGCATCTCAAATACTATTTGTTGTTATCTTTAATCCTTGAATGCCCTCATCCCTACCCCTCAGCATCCTGAAACCAAAAGTAGATGCGGTGTGCTTGTTGATACGGTTGGTGGTGTTTCTTGGGGAGTTTTCTTTTTGCATGATGACATTTAGGCATGTGCCATTTCTCACAAATTCATGGGTACATTTCCAGGTCCAATGGAATGCAGGTACACAGTAGACAATAAAACTACCCGTTGAGTAAGTATTTCACAGGATGAAAACTAGGCAATGGAAATATTTGTCTGAAAGCCAACTGGGCAGTTAAGGAAAAGTAACATTTGGGAATCCAACTTAACTAGACTGAAATAATTGCATCTTTTCTCCTGTCAGCCTTTACACCTTGTAGGGCATCCACCCACGGGACCTCTTTACTGCAGAGAAAATAGTTTCCCTTTTCTGTTTCACAGCCATGAAAGAAAAAGAGAAGTAACATATCACAGGAGATCTATTGGAAGAAAAGCTTCAGTTGGCTTTTGTCATGACTCCTGTATATATATAAAAAGTTCCCTAAACTACTCTAGAAAGGAAAGAGATTGATGTGCATGCAGTCCCTTCATATTCTTCTGAATGGCGCACAATGAAGATAAGTTACAGTGAGTGTCAGAGCATTTGTAGGAGCAGCAGGTTTCAGACAAGAGAGGTTATACGGGGAGACAGTAGCAGAGCAGACGTAGGAGAAACGGAGTTAGGAGAGAGCTGTCATCTAGGCTTCTAACACGGGTTTCCACTGGCCAATCACAACAGTGTGAAGTGATACAGAGGTACGCTCTGTGTACATCTCCTCCCCCTCCGCTTTCTTTCCCTTCCTCTTCACAATCATCATCATCTTCTTCATCATGGGCTCATCATCATTGTCATCATCATTTCTGTTTCATCGCTGCTACATTCTGTTACATAGTCTTTTGGTACATACTGAACTAGATTTTATTGGGACAAGTACTACTGTGCTAGAACCAGAGGAGGGTTTACTGAAAAGTTAATGAATCTTAAATGTCAGTGCCCCTGGCTTGCAAGAACCCGTTCCAAGAAAATTTAAGAATTTGATTTTGTGTTTATACTTTTGTGTCCTTTTTTTAAAAGAGCACACCCCCATATTGTGTAAGCTTCAGGCCCCACAAAATCTCGGTCTGCTCCTGGTTATAACTCCCTGGTAGAGGAACAGAGATGCGAGTGTTGAGTATGCAACAAGCTCAATAACACGCATTTTTATGCCTCCAGAGAGCCTGCTCTGCAGCGTACTGTGCACCAAGTGGGGACTTACTAGATCCTTGTTGGATCAAAGTCAGTGACTGTGAAAAGCCACCGCTGCACACTCTTCTGCATTTGCTATCGGGGTACATGGACTCGCTGGTCTAGACGGTGTGGTGTTGCCTTCAGGATGCAGCTGTTTGTGGCCCTCCCTTGAGGGTGGGCCTTCATTTCCATTTAGATGACATTTTTTTTAAATCTATTATAGTGTGGCATCTTCTGTTAAGTCTTACCTCAGATTGTTTTAGGGCTTTTAACACCCTCTGCTGAATCGGGCGCCCTCCTGGTGCAGCTTGTTGCAGTGATGTGTAAGCTCCCAGGTTAGGGATGCCTAGCTGGGGCCTATTTTGATTTAGTAGTAGCCTATTAATAAAACAGCATCAGATTTAGAGTATCAATTCAAAGAAGGCTTATCGCTTCTTGGGATTTTTCTCTCATATCTCCGATATAGAAACTGCAGAACGTTCTGTATTTCCTTTTGAAGTGTTGTACTTGAAAGTATTGTTTCTTCCCTAGTTTTGTTCCCAGCATCAGCTCAATGTTAGGACTTGTGTAATGCTATGGGACATGTATATAGGTGCAGGGCACACCCCTTATCCCTCTGTAAGTATCCACCAATTATAAAGGCTGCTCAGGAAAAGCTGAGCAATGGCAGCCTAGACCAATAGTGCCTCTGACGCAGGCTGACCTACCCACGCGGAGGCTGGCTGAGCCTCTAGAATGGGTTGATTGCCTTGTTTTTGGGTCCCGTTCTTGCTTACTGGTGAGATTACTCCATCCTCCTTTTGGGGGCATGATGAGTGAGGGGTGTGGGAGGACAGGCAGACGTTTTCTTACTGGTATTTCCAGAAGAGCCATATTGCTGTTTTGTGATGGAAAGTAACCATGCGGGAAGAGGGGTGGTAGAAATGAGGGCCAGGGAGAGGATGTTCCTCATGTAGTGCCCATCCAGGTCTTCCACTGATTCAAGGACAGGCTGGAAGCTGTTCGTTTGTTGTTGTTGTTGTTGTTGTTCGTTTATTCATGTGTTCATCAACCATTTAATGAGTCCCTGTTGTGTAAGATGCTTTAGGCCCGTGTATCTTTTCACACTTTCTAGGTGTGAAAGAGACACATTTGAAAGAAGGAGTATCTCTCTGTAAAATATATATATATCCTTGAGAAATGAGGTATTTGCTACTGGGGCTGCAGAAGGCTGCCTGTAAAACAGATGATTGTAATGCACAATAAATTGAAATAAGCGTGAAAGGGAGGTGATCTCCAAGTACTATGGAGGTCTCAGGGGAGAAGAGGTAGCTTCTGCCTGTGTGTGGACTTCATACTTTCAGAGACCCCAGCCTTTGGAGTAAGCTGTGAAGAGTAATGGGATTTGCCTGCATTGAGAACGGCAGCCAAGAGCGTACTAGGAATAGGGACTGAATAGGTGATGAGGTGGAGGCAGAAAGGGCTGGATCAAAATGAGGAATAGCAGCCAGTCTGGTGCACTTGGAGAATTGAACTGAGGCCATACCACGAGCCTTGGATGCAACCATTCCAATAATTTTAATGTGCCCCAGTCTTTTGAACAGCTGCCCCAAGTGGACCATTTCCTCCAAAGGCGAAAGTGAGAGAGGCTCAGAAGTTTGAATTTGTTAAATAATGAAGAGGTTCCTTGGTGGTAGTAGAAAATAACAATAGAAACTTCGGTTTTTGAGAAGCATGTGCCCCAGAAACGTTGCCTGCCTTAGCCCATCATTATTGGGGGGGGGGGGTGTTGTAACCACTATAACAGTGTCCATGTCACAGATGGAGAAACTGAGGAACAGAGAGGAAGTAACATGCTTGTCCAAGGCCATGTTACCAACATATGGCAGAACTAGGAACTGAACACCCTCTGTGCGAATCCACATCCCACATCCTAACTGACCATTTTTGCAGCACATCAGCATAGGTCAAAAGTTAACATACTCCATGCCTCTTTCTGGGAGGACGAGAGACAAGACATGAAGCTTCCCGTGTTTCCAACTGCACCCTCAGACTGTGGAATGGAGCCATCTCGTTGCTAAGATCCATCGCTTTAAGAAAATGAAATTGGATGGCACCCGCCTCTAGCTCAGTCACACAAATTGGGGCCCAACTGTTTCACCTTGATTTTTTTTTCTTGTCAACCAGATGGAAAATTGGGCAATTCTTCAATTAAATGTCACCAACCTCCTTGCATTCCCAGCAGCAAATGAGTCATTTCTCCGGGGTTTGGCAAAATTTCACCCTTCCAGTATCTCATTTTCCTGGCTCAGCACTGGAAATATTGGGACAAAGACACAACTTTCAGTCTGGCTGTTTTCTTGTTTCTTAAGATACACTCTGAGCAGAGAAAGAGCAATTTTACTCCTTTGAAAAAGCTTCTATCTGGTGCATGACTGGAAACCTCCAGTTCTCATGCAGTATTTCAACCATCTGGCACAGACTGGAAAGGAAAGATTTCTTGTTTGTATTGTAAGGTAGCAAACCAGCCCTACTCTTTGGAGGGCCAGTTAGAAAACTAGGTGAAATCTGAGACTGTTTAGGAAGGGGTCATTACCATGTTTAGAGACCAAGATTTGGCATCTGTTTCACTAAATATTGAGTGTACTCTAGCAGTTTTGTACTTCAGTTTTGGATCAAGAGAAAAGTGAATCCCACATCTGTCAGTCAATCAACAAACATTTATTCAGTGTCTTCAGCTCTAAGACACTGTGGAAAATACTGAAGGTTTTTAAAAAAGACCTCGACCCCCATGGGGCCCTGCAGTCTAGGGAGAGAAGTTCCGTGTGTTTCAGTGACAGGACGCAGTGTTTACCCATGCTCAGTCACAGCGATGCTCCGCACCCTGCATGTGCAGACGGAGCGGATATTTACTCTGACTGAGAGAAATCAACTCAGAGTAATAGGAGAAATTGAAGTGAAGTTTTTCAGAAGAGGTAAAATTCAATTCAAAAAATTGGCTGAGGAAGAAAGAATAGAACATTTCAGGTAAGATGCTCAGTAGACACCATTGAATGGAATAAAATTAAAACTTCATATTTCAGTTATGTCCCTCTATTGCCATGTTGAATGGCTTCCTAAACACTTTCATGTCGGATCAGAAGTTGGTATTATATTCTTTTTAGTATTTGGAGAAATACTTCTGTAGGGAGAATAGATGGATTCACCCAGCAGCTTTATTTGAAGCAGGTTGAACCATGAATTCCTTCAACTACAAATGAATGGAAGTTTGGGGCTCAGTATGCATGTGCCGCTCACTGCATCCCTCTTTCAGGAGGCAGAGCACCTGTCAGGTCCTGTTCCCACCGACAGCTGTCCTGACTGTGGTGGGTCCGCGGAGAGGAGGACAGCCATGGAAATGGCTCAGTGTGAGGAATGGCCAAAGAGCAGAGTCATTCCATAAATTGACAAGCTTTTTCCTAAAGAAGGACTTGGCATCAATTTGTTAAAATGGTGGTGTTTTATTGTTATGGAAGCAGTACATGCATGCAGAAAATTAGTGGATACAAACAAAATTAAAAATTAATCACGTTCTTCCCACTGAAAGATCCCAACTATAACACTTTAGTGTATAGCTTTCCAGATATATATATTTACATATTTTGTAGTTTTTCACACGAGATAACACTAATACATATTGTTTTATAATCTGTGTATTTTCAGTTCATCATCTTCACTTTTCTATTTCAATCAATTTTCATACCATCTCATGTCCAGGTGTCTTTCAGATTTCCCCAGTTGGCTCAGAACTTTCCTGTAAGGCTGGTAAGCCTCGGCCAGTGTCCAGTGTGGGACCACATGTGCGTCATGGTCCTGTCTTACTGAGCTCGGGCTGGCATAACACAGTATCAGAGATGCTGGAGGGTGGTAGCTTAAAGGAGAGGACTTCACTTTCTCAGTTGGAAGCCCCAGGTAAAGGCCTGGCGAGGTCCGTTTCTGGTGATAGGTCTCCCTTCCTGGCTCGCAGACAGTCACCTTCTTGCTGTGCTCTCACATGGCCTCTCTGTCCTCTCCGTGTGCCGTGCCCCACTGGGGACTGGGAGGTCCATCTCCCCTTCACACAGGCCCAGTGTTCCAACAGCCATGGGGAGGCAGCCCCCAGGGTCATTGCAGCCTCTGCACCAGGGCTCACTTGGTTCCTGGGTGGGGCTGGGCAAGAGGCTTCCACCGCCAAGTAGCCCAGCGATGCATTATGGCACTGTCACCCCAGGGCAGTCGCACCACTGCCACACACTGCCAAGGCACCACGGGACACGTGTGCTCCACCTTCACCCTCCAGGGACCTGCACTCAGGTCCTCACCAAGGGCGAAGGGCACCTACCTGACACCAACATGATCTGGTCGCCATTCCGGGCAGGGAGCAGCAGCTGCCACTGGGCAGTGACACGGAGGAGTAGGCTGAGGGAGGCTCAAGATGCCAGGAGACAGGAAGGCTGAGGACCTGCCCTGGGAGGCAGGAGGTAGAAGGCAGGACCACATTTGAGCTGAAGCAACAAATCCTGGCTTGCTCCACTGTTCCAGGGGACTTTATTATAAAACACAAATGAGAAGATTAAATTAAGAAATTGAAGATGACAACTACAGAGCATTAAACTCCGAGAGCAAGACCATTCGTTCTGAGCATGGGGCTCCGTGTGACCACATCAGTCACACTCCATGAAGCTGTCCCTGATGCCTGAGTTTCTGACTTAAGCATCAGGACCATTAACTATCAGAGTCATTTGCTGAGATGAGGGAAGAGTGAAAGCCATTCAGCTTGCAAGGGGAAATCGCATCTCCGGCTTGATTTTCCCACACAGGCCTTTGATGTCTTAGAAGTCTATGGAAGTTCTGGAGGCTTCAGAGTGTTGAAGGCTATAATCTGATAATCCAATTACTACCTTCTCAGGAAACTAAATGTTAGTCCAAACATCTGGATGTTTGGATTCTAGATAAACACGCATTTCCTGTATTTGAATATCGCAAACACCTTTTGACAAACCTTTGTGTTTATTTGACCACAACATGAACACGTTTGTTTCTAAAGGCCTCACTCTGTTTTTGTACCTGCCTGTGTTCAGTCCTCCACTTCCTTTCAATTGTCTGGTTTCCAAAATAGTATTTTTTTCCTGAGGTGAATGAATATTAACTCTTGAATTATTCTGACTTCCAGTGCATGGGATTCTGTATTGTCATTATGAATACACAAAAAAGAACACTGGACTTTTCCTTTTTCTTAAAATAGAATCAAAATGGGCATCTGGGCCAGATCCTCTTCCTCAAATACAGCTTAAACTAGAAAATGCTGGCCAACGTGCCTGCTGTCTCCCCTCCCCCACACTCCGTTTATAAGTGCATTTCAGAATGAAGCTGTTGGGACCACTCTCCCTGTTGTCCGTGAGAGGGAGCCGAGAATAACGTCCCCCGGGGGTTCTGTGCTTGGAGCAGTGACCAGATGTGCTCCTTCCGGTGATGTGTGAGGGTGATGTGTGAGGGAAACCGAGCTCCTGTGCTTTGCCCATGGCTGTGCCAGCTTCCGGTGATCTGTTTTCCCCATAAAAGGACTCAGTCCCTAGGCTATTTATTCTTTCCTTTCTTTCTTTCTTACTGTATGGAAGGATAACAGAAGATAGTAGTGTCTGCTGGACTGTGCAGAGATGAATTAGAAAGATGGCTCCTCATTCAGGTGTGCCTGTGTCTGTGACATCTGTCCGGACCACTTCTACAGTGGGTCTCTTCTAAATGACATCAGAGAAAACTAGAAACAAGTTTATTGAAGGCCCTTGGTTATTATTCTGTCTCCCCCTCCAGCTGATGCTGCAGGCAGTCCACTGAGAGCAGGGGCCTCATTAGGAATGAAGTTAAAGATAATCTGTTCTTGTGGACGGATATGAATTTGAAGATTGTTACCTGTGTTCAACCAGTCACAGTGGCCTAGTTTTAAATAAAAGCACCCCTCTTGTACGTCTCGTACTCTTACATGGTGAAGAAAGGATGTTTCAGGGCATAATTTCTAGACTTCATATTTTATAGGGAATTTACTCCTGTAACAAACCTAATTTATCAAAAAATTAGATTTGAACTAGCATGATGCTTGTAAATAAAAGGCAGTCAGTAAATATCTGTTGGACTTCATTTGGGCATGGATCCTTTCTGTACTTAGAGCCAGTCTAGTTCAACAGCCGGGAAGGAGTCTGCAAAGTTAATTCAGCATGCAGGTGATAAAGCTCGCCGTGAGTAAAGCATGACATTAGATGCTTAGTGGAATAAAGAAGAGCATAAACAGTTAGAATAATAGCTCTAACTTCTAAGAACTTAGGGGATGCGAAAGCATACAAAACTCATTAGAATTACATTCTTTTTTGAAGCTGGAAGAAAAATCTATAAATCATTTTATCTAAGGCTTCAGCTTCTGTAAATGACAGTGTGAACTAGACTCATCAGTCAGAATTAGTGACAAAGTTGGGGTCAGATGCTGTTTCTCATCCAGTATTTATTTCAAGTATATAAACTGGGCTTTCTTTGACAGTAGTTTTGACAGTTCTCCTGTTGCAGAATCCATGGACTGTGATGACTGATACCTACTTAGTGTGGGAGGTTGTTCAAAACAGTTTCATTAATTGAGGGTGGAAACTTAGCCTATAATCACATATGTTTGAAACAGTGCAAGTGGTTTATCTACCTGAGTAATCATTATGGTGATTGATATTGTAACCCATAGAAAATAGGGCGGATGCCCAGTGGTAAGGGAATGATTGCATGGACTACCTCATGGCCATCAAAAAAAAAATATTTAACAGCAACCTAGAAAAATGTTTGCGACTTATTATTATGTTGAAATATGCCCTGCATTATAATAGTATCCCATTAATATATGTATTGCTTATCATTTGCTATATCAGTCACTTCTTCAAAACTATCCTAAAGATGCTGTTTATTGCGACAGAATTCGTAACAGCAGAAGACTGGAAACAACCTCACAGTTTATCATTCGGGACAGTGAGGAGTTTTGTTGATGTCATTGAGATCCAGGGCATTTGTGTATGAGGAAGGGAAAATGGCTGTAAGACAGACAGGTTTCGATAAAGTCACATCGTTCTGAATTTGATCAGTGAGTATCAGTTTGAAGTTAGCATGCCTTTCTCTGGAAACAAAAACTGAACATATTTAGTAGGCCTGTCCTCTGGAAAGGGCAAGAAAAAAATGACCAGCATTAAGTCATTCGGGCTTCTTGGAGATATGACTGGTCCAGGTGTGAGGCAGAAAGTGTTTGAACTGAATGTGGCTCTTGTCCCACCAGAAAACAGGCCAACTCTGTCAGGACTATTGAGAATATGTCAGGAATGCTAGGAAGCAAGTTACATAGCCTCCTGCCGGCCAACAATGGAAGGATTTTAGCTTTAATAGTGTAACAGTTGGAATGATCGGTATTTTGTTTCTGTTTCAGGGAAGCAGCAAATATTATCCTCAGAGACTGAGTCATCATTGCTAACAACCTGTTTAGCACAGGTTTGCTATGGGAATTATAATTTCACAAGCCACAAGCATACAGGATAATATCTCTCAATTAACCAAATAAAGAAATAACACATTCCAAATAAGTGACAGATTAATCATGCTTGTTCCAGGTTCCAGGCAAGGGGAGGTGAAGGAATAAAGTCCAAATTTAATATGAGCTGTACCTTTGTATACTAGGAGGCACTGGGGAGAGTCAGTGACCGACGAAGAGCTGATTTCCAGTTGCCAGCACCAATGTAAAAGTTCCCTCTTGCTAGAGCACAAAGATGCCAGTGTCAGTATGTCTTTCACCCCCACCCCTGAGGGGAAGGAAGGAGAAAGAGAAGGAGAGAAACATCAGTGTGTGGTTGCCTTTTGTGTGCTCCCTACTGGGGACCTGGCCTGCAACTCCAGGTATGTGCCCTGACTGGGAATTGAACCAGTGACCGTGTGGGTCGCAGGCCTGTGCTCAATTCACTGAGCCACAGCAGCCAGCCAGGGCTCTCTTATTGGTCAAGCTAACACAGATGATACCTCAGAGGAATCAAATAGTTGATATGGAAAAGATGCTCCTTTTAGAAACCCTAAAACAATACATGAGGAAGGAAGACAGACTATTACCATTTTATAATGCCTAACAAAATAATAGATCTACAGAATTATTATTAAGGTTGCTAACATCCCAAAAAGGGATACCCAGACTTGTATGTGACTCTTGAGCTACCACCACCAGGGATGTATTCCTGACCCCCAAATCTAACCTGTTCCGACGCAGCCTTTAGATAGAAATCCCCATATATTAAGTATAGAAAACAGCGGAGCATATTGAACAATGCCATGAAGGTACAATTAGTGATAGCCACACTGTGCAAAACTCTGGGAGACAAACTACCTACTGTATTTTACCTTGTATAATGTGCACCCATGTTCTTCGAGCATTGCACACGGGCTTATTATACCCATGTGTAATGCGCATCCTTATTTTTCTCTTAAAAATTGGGGCAGAAAGTGTACAGTATACACGGCAAAATACAGGTAGTTTTTTCTAAGAAGATTTATGAAGAAAAAAGCTGAAGGGAGAGAGAGAATGGAAACTGTAGATTAGAAGAGACTGAAAGGCAATGAGCCTCAAACTTTAATTAATGTGCATGTAAATCACCTGGGATCTTGTTACCATCCAGATCCTGCTTCCTTGGCTCTGGGTGGGGCTGAGGGAGGTCTGATTCTGTATTTCCAGCCGGCTCCCAGGTGAGGCCAGTGTGCTGCTCCCTTGGCTGTGCTTTGAGGAGGTAACAGTAAGAGACCTGTATCCATAGCAATGAGGAGACCTACATTTTATCCCAATTCAAATAATTACCCTAAAAATAGTTCATGAGAAATTGGAAATAGGAACATTTAATATGAATGAACTATTATTAAATTTATGGGTGAAATAATGGCATTAGAGTACAATTCATGAAAAGCACATTCATTTTATAAAATACACGATGGAATATTTTTAGTTGTAATAGAATGTCTGGATGGCTTCAAAGTAACCTGCAGGACGGGGAAAACTGTGCAGAGGGATAGATGAGATAAGGTTGGCTATGCGTTACTCGGGCGGAGTGATGGGTGAGCATAGTTTTTTACACTAGTCTTTCTACTTATGTACCTTTTTGAAATTTTCCAGAAGAAAAGTTATTCTATAAATATCTATTGCCTATGCATAGAAAAAAGAAGTATCGGTACATATATACTGCAAAATGTAACAGTAGTTGTAGTTGATTTTCATTTTCTTTGTGATGCTCCATGTCTTCCAAATTTCTACAAGTATGTTTACTGTTTTTACAATCAAGATTTTTTTTGAGGGTGAGTGCACTGATTATTGGCCCAGCTGAAAATGACTACGCTTAACAAAGCAAAACCAAGCCGGGGGAGAGGGGGAAGGCAAATTCATCTAGCTTCTTCCTCTGCTCAGGAAATTTGCACTGGGGGAACAGACTTTGAGGTCCAAGTTGAGGATGCAGCCCTTCAGAACTAAAGACTTGAGAGTGGAAGAAAGGTCTGGGGATTCTGAGGCAAGCTATTTTAAACTTTTGTCAGAAAAAAATTCCCTTAGAAATCCAAGCCTGCAGCCAACACCAGACTCTGCCAGATGCGAGCACTGCCCGGACTTGGTGGTATTCGTGCGCATGCGCGCAGCAGCTCTGTGACCTGGGTGAGGTAAGAGAGGGTAATGTTTTTAAACCCCAATGCTATGGAGGCAACGCTCTTTGGGTTCAAATCCTGCCGTGTAACTGCTAAGTTGCAGTGACAAAGTGATTTGCCTTCTTGCAGCCTGAATTTCTCCATTGTGAAACACTAATTCCACTTCACAGGCTTAGGATCGCAGTGTCCGGAAACAGCGCACATACACCAAACAGAAGTTGTTTTTGTGGTTACTGTTGTAGAAAATGAAATGTCCACACCTGCCTTTTAAACCAACCTATGAATGCTTCCCACTTCACTAGCTTTTTGTCTTTGTTCATCTTTCTCCTTTTTGGCTGTTAACGAACCTCGGATTTGACTCTCCTCTCCGAGCCAGTGCTGATGTGTTCTCAGAGCATCAGTTACTGGTGTGCACACAGGTGTCACAGAACTGTTCGGGTCATGTGTTCGCCCGGGGTGCTCCCAAGTGAGTGTATGAAACTCGGTATAAAATAGAAACTCTGTTGCAGAATAATTATCCTGAAATGGTAGAGTGGGCTTTTCATTCAAGTGATTTTCAAAGTTAGATTTTTGGAGCATCAAGCAATTCAGTTGCCTACCTAAAGAAATTTCTGGAATACATATAAGATGGGTAGGAATAGCAGTGGAAAATGAGGGTTTGTGGGAATTTAGGGTCAGATTCTGGAAATTCCTGAATACCATGCTAAGCAATGCGGCTTTAATTCACTAGGCAGTAAGACTGTACTTTCAGGGATCATTTCTATAGTTCGTAAATCACTGGGCAGTGAGGTACCTGTTGGAAATATTTTAGCAGGGATATATTTTGATAAAAACTGAAATCCAGGAAGATTTCCTTTAAGTTTTTTTTTTAGGGTGACAGGGTTGTAGAGGTGGTTTGAAATGGCTCCAAGCACATTCCTGTTGGTGACGCCAAAGGACGTGGACCCCAGTGAGATGGTAGAATGCAGCATTCTTCGGAAGTTCCTTCACATAGTTTGTATTTTTAATGAAGTTTTATACAAGAGGCTTGCTGGGAGCTGAACTGATAGGGCTGGATATACAGGGATCGCGTGCTGGTAAGGAAAATTGTACAGCCTTGTTTATAAATATAGGGAGTAAGATCAAGAAGTTTGTTTGAAGTTGGGGGTGATATGATGAATTCAGTGTGGATTCAGGTATAGTCTGAAAACGTTTGTTTGAATCTTAATAGGTATAATGTGGGTGTTATAAGTATAAAGACTAGGATAGGAAACTTTTTTGTATTAAAAATAAAAGACTGACATATAAGAATTTTGACTATAAAATGCATTTAATTGAAATAGTAGACATTAATGTTACTCTGTTTTTCTGGCAGCAAAACAAGGCCTAAGAAAGGGCTGGCGGAGTGCGTGCTTGCTCCGTGCCACTTCCATGTGGGTGCCCAGAGGACATCATTAAACCCTGTTCATTTCAAGCCTTTATTCTCACCCAAACCAAAACACTGGTCTGGTGGATGCATTTTACTTTTTCTGCTTGTTGTCAGTAGAAAATAAAGTACCTTATAAAATGTGAATATAAGAATTATAATCACTGCAAAAAATTACACCTGTTTTGTTAAAATTTTCTAAGAGTTCATGTATATTTTCCAAACTAGAAAGACTGTGTCTAATCTCTATTCCTCAAGGCTAGTGAACACCATGAGCTGAGAACCCTAAAGTTAAAAATTCTAAACCAAAATAAACAAACAAAAAACACAACTAGGAAAAGAGAGACAGATAGGGAGTTGTGTTAGTTTCTATGCCTACTTCCTATAAATTTGTTTCTTTATTTCTTTTAATATTTACATTTTTTATGCCTGACTGTAGAAGGTTGAACTAAATTTTTCCTCAGAATAGCAATGCAATAGACACGATTTTCTCACATTCAAGCTCAAGTGCTATTATGCGAACTTGTTATTTTCAGCATACACAGAGAAGAAGGAAAAGAGAAAAGGGTCTTATTTTCATGGAAAGTTCTTGAACCTATTAATTGCGGCTAGGTGGAGCTGCAATTACTACACCACTTGTGTTGTGTTTGGCAGCTTGCAGGAGCTCTGCAGCTGTATCTTATTATCCTGTACACTGCCCAGCTGCTATTGTGGATCAGAGGGACCCGGCATGGCTGGCTAAAGGATGTACTTGAAATTCATAGAATAGAACTGATATTCTGAGAACCAGGATTCCCCACAGCTTTAGTGTCTGCCTTAAAGGTTGGGAAGAACAGATCTAGAAATGAACTCATTGCATGAATGCTAATGAATCAAACCCCTGACTAGAAATAAAGCAATTTTCAGCAGGTCGTGTTAAAGTGTAGGAGTCAGAGTGTAAATTTGAGCCACACCATGTGGTACTACAACTGAACTTGTGTAACTGAACTGCTGTTAAATGATTGGTTAGAAATAGAAAACTGGGAGGAGTAGAAATTTATTTAAAGTAAAGGAAAAGTCCAAAGCAGATGCAAGAAATATCTACTGGTTTATCTGGATCATTGTGTAGCCTGTCTGATACATTTTGGGGACGTGTTTTAGGGTGCTTTTCCAACTTTATAGAATAACAATATAGAAATGTACAGCTGAAAGATACTTGGTTAATATCTATGCAGGGGTGTTCAGTTTTTATTAACTTGTAGAATTATTTTAAGTTTTTGTTTATTGATTTTGGAGAAAAAGAGAAAGAGAGACATTGATTTGTCATTCCTCTTTGTGCATTAGTTGGCTGATTCTTGTACGTGTCCTGACCAGAAATCAAACCCATAACCTTGGAATATCAGGATGATGCTCTAAACAACTGAGCTACCTGGCCAGGGCTAGAATTTTTTCTTTGGCAATCTCATTGACATACAATTATTGAGTCATTATGTTATACATGTGAAACTAATGTATATATGTCAGTTTTATCTCAATAAGAAGAATTTTATTGTAACAGGTGTCCAACCCACAGCTTTCCTTTCTCAGCCTTTCCATCTGCCAGGCAGTGGCCAGAAATGGCACTTGAACTATAAAATTCCAAAAAATATGGTCATAATGCCCCATGTTCCCTTTTTTCCTAATCTCGTAAATGGAATTCAAGAGCCTGCCTGGTGGAGAATTTCAGAAGGGAGTAGATGGCTAGGTCAGGATCGGATGGCCTGGCTCCTACCTCTCATCACCTCACCTCACCTGCATTGTCTGGCATTGTTGCTTGCAACACCGTCTGTCTTTTCTGTTTTTAGAGAAATTGGGTGGAAGCAGTGGAGATCCAGTTCTCAGCGCTGTGGAAAATACAAGAGAATATGAGACGTGTTCTCAGCCCTTGAAGAGCATATCATCTAAATCACTAGGCAAGATAAGATACAGAAACATAAGGGAAGACAGTTTCCTGTGTGCTTTTAGCCACAACTGTTTTCTGCATGTAACTTTTTACCTGGAAGTCCCATATGTTCAGTGAAAAGAGTTGTTCAGAGGGTCTGCAGGGCATGGCTTGTGAAGGAAGGAGAGAGAGGTTACTAAAGACTGGGTGGAAAAGGGCAGGATTCCAGGAAACACTTCATGGAAGAAGAAACTCAGCTTAAGACAGAGGGTGAGCAGGATTCAGGTGGATGGATAGCAGAGAGGAGACTGAGGAGGAGGAGGACATGAGAGCAAACTCGCTGATTTTCTTGATGGCCTGGGCTGTCTGAAATTATCTGATTTATGTAATTATTTACTTATTTATTTTTTGTCTCCTCCAACCACAATATAAATTGCGTGAGATGCAGTTACTTGAGTATCTCAGATGTAGCCCAAGCGCCCAGTACAGCGCACACAGGGTGTGTGGTAGGATCAAAAGGCTGAGTGTAGGGAGGTGACGCAGTTTAAAGTGGACTGGGATCTTGGGGTCAGATCGAGGGACCAGAAACACCAGGATTCAGGGCTTGAAATTGACCTTTCTAAAGGTTCTTGAGTGAAGAGATGAACAAATTCTACTGATACTTTACAATTATAGTAGGGCAGTGGAATTTCTGATGGATTTTGGTGTGAGTAGAAAGAAATGAGAATCAATTAAGACTTATTAAGAGCCCTTTGTAATATTCCAAGTATGAGGTTTGTATTAGGGTGATAGTGTTGAGGACAGTGCAAAATATTTGATGGAGAAAAATCTCACAGAGCCAGCGTCCGAGGGACCCTGTGCAGGCCAGAATAATGTGAATCGGTCATTAGACTGTCTTACTTTTCATCCTTTCAACCTGCAGCTCCCCTCCAGATTTAAACTGCTGTGAAGATGACAGGCTGAATAGCAACACAGAGGCTCTGTAGGCTTTGGGGCTTCCCAACAGAATGCATCCCAGACTGATCCATTCAGGGTTTCCAAACCTGGGACCTTTTCCAGATTTGTCCATTTGAGGCGCAAAATATCACAGGCCAGTAGACTTTAGTTTTGCTGTGGGAGCTTGTTTTAGATAAACTCCAGGAGTGGGCAGGGCTGCATTTTTGGTGGTCAGCACGCTGAAGCCGGGAGAGGTTTAGGTTGCTTGGGAAATTGAAGAGATAATTCTCTCTTGTTCTGTTTTGTTAAGGTTGCTTCAAATTCACAGGTTGGTTTCGATGCCTTCTTCCCTCCTCATGTCTCCACCTTGATAAAGCAGGAGGGTGTTTTCTCTCCCTTTCACTGCTATTTTTGTTCCTGTTTTTGTTTCTCTTTCCATGAGCCTCTGAGGATAAATCTTCATTCTCACTCTTCCAAATGGGTGCTTTCTTTACCATAATTTTATGTGATGTATAGTATAAAACCACATCACTTTGTTCAGTTTAAAATTAAATCTCTCAATACAGTTGGAGGTTTTAAAAGAAATTTCTAAGAAATGTGGGGAGAATGGAAGTGAAATAGAAATTACCGTGAAGCAACGTCAAATCCCATGCCCACCCCCCAGCTTTTCTTAAAATTACCAGCTGCCTCTGTGATAAAGTTTGGTACTTGGCATTTCTTTTTTCCCTTTTTTAAAGATTAAATTTACTGGGGGTCACATGGTTAATAAGATTATATAGGTTTCAAGAGTAGAGCTCTATGATGTACCCTCTGTATATTGCGTTGTACACCACCACACAAACTCAAATCTTCTGTCACCATACACTTGACCCCCTCTACCCTGCTTCCCTCTGGTAGTCACCATACTGTTGTCTGTGTGCAAGTTTTTGTTTTCTTGTGGGTCCATTTGTTGCTTTCAGTTTTATAGCTCTTAATGATTTAATGTAGGCATTGCAGGAGCAGTAGATAATCTTAGTCCTTCCCAATTCCTTCTCACCTCCCACCTATTTTCACTGTCATTTAAATTTCTGTAGGAATGGAGCACCGTAATGGAGCATCTGAACTTGGGCATTATGTATCAGGGTAGTAAGCAGCAAGAGGGTTAGACAAGTACTTACATTGTGTCGTAGCTCTCATTTGGGTACTTGTGGAGACACCGTGATTAAGTTTAGGGCTTCCATACCAGATATCCAGTGACTTTACAGAGAAACTGTGAATAAAATAACTTCCATTTATTCGGCATTCACCATGGGCTCAAGAATGGGCTGGAAGCTTTACACGCAATATGTCTTTCAGTATTTCTAAGACTGTGGGGCGGGGGGGGATGGTTATTAATACCATTTTGTGTTTGGGGAAAATATGTTCTCGGTGGTAAGGTAAGTTGCTGGAGTACATAGCTAGTTTGTTGGCCTGGGTTGTCCTACAGCAGCACCAGAGACCACGGCCGTTTTCTGGGAAAGGGGTCCCTGGTGCAGGAATGGAGTGGGGACGAGGGAAGAGGAGAATCAGCATGGGCTGCTGAGTTGGACATTTCTGGGAAGTCTGTTGTTTGATCTTCCCACAAGGAAGGATGTTTTGAGGAGCTTTTAGGAAATGTATCTTGAAACCATCCACCTTAGGGATGAAAGGAAAGCGTTTGTTCACTGTCTACCTACACCGACTGACTTCTCTTGACTGTATGTTTCTGAGTGCCCAGCGGGTTCCCGCTGGGGTCTCCCACCACGGTGTCAGAGACGTGCTGGGACAGGTACTTGGGAAAGGTGTGTGTCCAGGGCCCTAGGCAACATGCCATCCATTAGCACCTCTGCGAAGCTGACTGGAGCTGATTGCCATAGTGGCGGCTGGAGGAAGGGGTGGGGGTCCCAGGAAGAGGTAGAGTGGGGGCTCACAGGAGGAACCCATACAGCTCGTTCCCACAGAAACCATGTTTTGAACCCAGGCCTGTCTGATTCCCAGCCCTGTTTACTTCACCATCATCCATTGTTATCCTCAAAAGCAATAATTAGGTTCAATAGATTTGCTCTTCTTGGATTTGTTGTAAGGATTTGATCATCATCCTTGACAGAAGGAATGCCTGGCTGAAACATAGCATAAGTGAAGTTCATCTTCAGCAGTTCACAGTGTCCTCCCCCTTTTCCCTGTCTGCTGCGCTCAGGGCCCTGGTTCTGCACTGCTTTTTTGGCGCCGCTGTGGCCCACTCTTGTTGAGTAATGTTCATCACACGTGTGGCTTACACTTCCCCGAAATAACTGATCTGTGAGAATCACAGTATGATATGCGATGATGGCAGAAAAATATGGAGTCTGACCTGGGTTTTAAATATGTTTGTAGCTCAGGTGGCACAGACTTGGGCAAGCCATTTCCCATTATGCTGAATGAAAGAAGCTAGTCACAGGGGTGATATATGGTAGAATTCCATTTATATGGGATTCCCAGAGTAGAGTAATCAATCTATGGACACAGGGATTTCAGTGGTTACCTAGGACTTGGGAGAATGGGGATTTGGGGCAGTAAGAGCCAGGTGGTCCAGAGTTTCTTTTGTGGGTAGTGAATGTGGTGATTTTAAAATTGGTTTTAGGACAGCTATACAGCTCTGACTATACTAATGTCATGATTGTGTACTTTGAAAGGGTAAAATTGATGGTATGCAAACTGTATCTTAGTAAAGCTTATGCATTGAAAAATGTATAGAAACTTTCAAAAACTAAGTATGTCATTTTATCACTTGCTTTTTATTTTTCTCTTATGTTTCTTTTTTCTACCTTCCTACAGCTTAGTCCAACTTTGTTTTTCAGGATTTTATCTTGGTTGATTTATAGTGTGTTTGAGCGTGTCCTTTTGTAGTGGTCTCCCTGCGTACTGCCACGCACAGAAAAAGTGGTGCGACAGTCTACTGTTATCAGAAGTTCACCACTTCAAGTGAAGGGTGGAAGCTTCACTTCTGTTTTGTTTCCTTTAACTGTCCCATTTTTAAATAGCATTATCCTGGGGCTGTATATAAAAGCCAAGGAGAAATGCAGACTTTTGAAAAGATGTGTCCTAGGAAAGTAAATATGTAAAGTAAATACATCCTACTTGGCTATGCAAAGGAATAAAGCAGTTCTGTCTAAACCAGAACAGGAAGATGGCCATGATACAGTTAGTGATTAAGTCATAGTCATCAATGTGTGTATTGAAAATGGACTTCCATATTTGTTTGCATACCCACCGCTAAGATGACACCTAATGATCCCACATCCTGCTGTCCCCATCCTGCCTGTAGTTCTCTTCCCTTAAGTATGGGCTGGCCTGGTGACTTGCTTCTAACCAATAGTGTATGTCTAAGGTGGTAGATGCCACTACAGTGATTAAAATACAAGAGATTGTAACTTTTGTCTTGCTAGCAGACTTACTCTGCCAATTCTGTCCTTTGATGGCTTTGCTAAAGCGAGCCTGTAGACAGGCACATGGTAGGGAGGTCCAATAGACTGCAAGAGATTGAACGTGCCGACGGCTGTACAATCTTGGAAGTGGATCCTACCCTAGTTCAATGTCAGATGGACTCTAACTCTGACCCACATGTTAGCTACAGCCTTATAAGAGATGCTGAATCAGAGGACCCAGTTAAGCTCTGATCTCTAACTCATAAAAATTGTGAGATTTTTAAAAAATTCTTTGAATACCTATGTTTTATCCAAGCACCATGACAGTCCACCTTGATTTTCAGAGGTAAAGCACTGAAAATCCAATTGCATGCAGATGGTGGGCTGACCTCTTGAGGATTCAGTTGGACATTTTCCTGTGACCCAGCATGTCTCATATCTAGTTGATCAATTTGGGGCACATAGGATGAAGCCTATATAGGCCCATGTAGTGAAATCTTTGATTTTTGTGTGGGCTCTTCTTGGGTGTGTCATGAGTAGAATAGGAAATGTGAGAAGCCAGGGAAAGCCTTTAGCAAGTCTGCTGGTGGGAATCCTGGTTTTAGTGCAGAAATGATGCTCAGAGTGTAGGCATGTACCTTGGGCTTAACTGGAGAAGCTCTCCTCTGATGAATCCCATTTCTTCTTTGAGTTACTTGTAAATAGATATAGCTTTTGTATTTGAAAATTACAGCTTTCAAAGTCTACCATGGTGCTATTTTGGTAAATGCACTTTAATTTTTAAATTACACAGAAGTACTGTGTATGGTTTTTGAAAATTCCTCCATTTGGTATATTTACTGTAAGATGTTGTAGTTTCTGGTTGAAACTCAAACTGTAGAGAAATCCTTTATTTTAGAGACTTTTTGAAAGTGAGATAAAAACGTCATGAAAAAAAAAAAAGATTCAAGGGTAATCTCAGAGTAGAACCATAATTTTTTTTTTCATTTTTATTGTTCAGAGAAAGAGAGAGGGGGAAACATCGATGAGAGAGAGAGACATTGATTGGTTGCCTCCCATACGCTCCCTGCACCCAGACCAGGCATCAAACCCAGGACCTTTCGGTCTACAGGACAACACTCCAACCAACTGAGCCTCACTGGCCAGGGCATAAATTTTTTATTAAATTATTACAATTTCTACATGGATTTCATCCACTGTTGTCTCTAAATTTCTGTGTCATTCTTTTTCTGTCTCTTTCTCTCCCAAATGAATGAAAAACTGTATGAGTTAGTGTCACCTGCAGTGCAAACAGCGTGAGCTTACAGCTTCATAGCATTTTTGTTTCTCTTCATCATAGTCATAGGCCTGTTACTACTAAGTATTTAAATAGTCCTAGCCCATGTTCAGCAAATGTTTTTGAAATAAATATTACAGAAATGGGAGAATTTTTAACTTTTAAAAGGAATTTCTGTGACCAGAATTAAGAAAAAAAATTTTTGGTGACTTTCCTTGGTAGCTTAAAGTAGAAGAAAACTAAAGGATTCCTAATATATCAAAATGTTCACCCCCACTTTCCATTTTATCACAGCATTCTTATTTTTATAATATTTCATTGAGTAAGAATTAAACACTGCTTGCTAATTGTCCCTGGTTAAGATATATTATTAAAATTTTTCTCTGGACAAGACGATGGCTAAACTTAGAGAAATTTTATAAGCCTTTTTGGTTATCTGAGAATATAGCTGAACCATAGTCTCCACATCACCTTGGAGTGAATTCTGTGGAAATTATTTAGGTGCAAAACAGTCTTATACTAATTGTACTAATGCAGATTTGCATAATGCTTGATGTTGTTCATAGCTCTTTCCTATCCCAGTTCACATTTGATTTTCACACTATGCCCAGGAGGGTACTTATATAGGTATGACAGTCTTCAATTTGTAAGTCCCCTTGTTGAGTTGCTATCTCTGAGGAACATGTCTAATATTGAATTTCATTGTACAGGTGTAAGGTTCAAGTGTGATCTTTGGACTTTTTTCTTGTGTTACTCTGGTTTTAGTCACTGGGGTGTGTGTGTGTGTGTGTGTGTGTGTGTGTGTATTAATCTGTGACTTCAGTACTTTTGATTGTGGTCTCGTTATTTTTTATGCCAATATCCAAATAGGGTTATGAATAAATTTTTCATTAAATAATTTGATTTTGACATTGAAGTCCTTAGGGAGTCCTATTGTATCAGCAAGCATCCAGTCTGCTGTGATCAGCGGGTATTAAAATAGGATAGCTAAGTGGTAAGGTCTTGGTTGTTTCTAGAGCCAGTCCTGGATTTGATTGTGTTGCTTCTGGTCTTGGCAAAATTTAAAAAATCTTTGTGAACCTTTGTTTCTTCATCTTCAAAATATAGATAATGCTTGTTAGCATTTTATTCAGTTCTGGTATTAAATGAGACAATGCATATAAAGTATGATATAGAATATGCCTTGAATAAATGTCAGTTGCCTCTATTCCTTCCTTTTCCCTTTAAAATGTGTTTTATCCCTGGAAGGAAGAAGAAATATGGAATATTGTTTAGATAAAGTATTTTACCCATATTTTCATGTTAATCCAATAAAACACAAGTAACCTGCTGAGAATATGTGTACCTTTCTCATATAAATCAGTGAACAAACTTGTTTTTAATTTTTTGGCAGACTTATGAAACCAATTAGCTCAGTAATATATATGCAGCTTTAATGGGCAAGTAAATAATTAATGTTATTGCCTTTGTAAATTTAGCTTTTCAGTTATAAAGTAACGTAATTAAAAGAGTAATGTTTCAGTATGCATTCTACCAGCCAAATTTAAATCAAGCAATTAAACTGTAGGTTTTCCGCACCAAATGAGCTCAGCTTATAATGAAACAGAAAACAGACGTAAATTTGTTTTTCCATGATCAGGTTCATTACAAAAACATGAAGGAAAATACTTGCAGTACGTGTAGTCAAATAAATTATTCCAAGCACCACTTATATATTTTAAATTCTTTTTTTTTTTTTGGTTGGGGGGAATCCTCTACCTTCAATTGAGAGCTTAAACACATTTTTTTTTTTATTTCTCCTTGCAAAGGATCACTTAGGATTTGGTCAGAAGGTTATTCTGTGGGGAACTATGTGCAATGAACCAGATCTCTGCAGATAATCTGCTTATGTGTAGGGACAGGACCTCAAGTCCTGAGTGGAGATCATTGAAATGAAAGGTTAGCCATTTTTGCATGACATGATTGGAAAGGCTGGCTGTGTGGAAACAGCTTGTGTGGGAGCAGTGATGGAGAAAAGGGGCTCTGAGGAAGGTCACGGGTGTGCTCTGGAATCCACGCGAATGTAGGAGGAGATACAGCAGTATGCTGTGTTCTCCCTGAGGGAAGCAGGTGTATTTTTCCCTTTTGAAATCAGCTCCATGGAGTACTCTCAAACAGATTTTAATCCATGACAATATATTTTGCTACTGCATTGTTTCAAGCTGAATGAGGAGAAAACGGGACCTGCTATGTGGGGATAATTGAATTGCAGACATTTTTAATCTTCAAGAAACACTAGTGTGTAATTAAACATGCACTACCTAATGATCTATATTTAACTGCTCACCACGTTGAAGCACACTACCAAAAGGAAAATTCTGGAGCATGTTAGAACGGGCATATGGATCACATAAATCTTTTTGGAGACAGATACAACTGCTGCTCTTTCTCATCCACTGATATGTCCATGAAGTTAACCCTCCCTTTAGTGATGTTGAGTATATGAAAACACATTTTGACATTTATCTTTAATTATTTCAGTTTTTATGATGCATTATTTTGGTGTATCCAATATCTTGAGGATAAAAGACTTATATTGGTGGGGATATTTTTGAAAATGTATATCCTGTTGCCTGTGCTTCCATTTGGCTAGGGAACATTTCTTCCCTGTGATGTCTGATCTCCATGTTAGAGGGTCCTTATTAGCTTAGGTACAATTTTTTTACATGTGTGTGGTCACTTTGCTTTATTTTTCTACGCAGCATTATTTTCCTTCTTTCCAAAGTCACTGCCAAATAATTCTAATGTCTGTTATGAATCCTTAAAAGCAAATACAGTTGGCAATTACAACTAATTTATAATTCCAATCCAGAAGACAGACAGTAGCTACCTCAGCCCAGCAATTTACTTTGGAGTAAGTCTGTAAGTCAGTGGTTCTAAATCTTATTTTCTGTCAGAAGCTGTGGGCCCTCTCCTTAGGAAAATGCAGATACCAACACATTTTGCCTAAATTGCATGGATTCGTGGAACCCCTAGCAGCTCCTCCATGGCTTCAGGTTAAATTGCCTGTATAATTAGTTGGCAGGACTGGTAACTCCCAATTGTATTTACATTGAGGATATTGAGGGCTTTGATATGATCCACAGATGAAATTTCTGTCAAGTCTTTTTGCCTTTTCCAAGCACATGTCTTGCTTTTATCTAACACATTTTGTAGACTGTGTATCTGAAAAAACAGATAGGAACTCATAGATATGAGGGTTGATCAAACTCAGTGTTAGCTTCACTCTGACTGGGTCAGGCCAACACAGGGACCGACAAAGTGTACCATGTGGTTTATTATTTCAGGTTTGTGTTACCCTTTCCAATACATAAAGAACCCATTGAGAAATGGCACGTTTCGATAGTGGCTTCTTTGTATTATTTTAGCCATTTCCTTTTAACAGTGGCAATAACACCAAATCCTACTGGGTATAGGCAGTGGTGTACTGGTCAACCAGCTTTCCAAAAGAAAAGCCTTGTTTTGTAGCATTTGCCAATGTTCAGAGTGTAAATACTCCCAGCACAGCCGATTTCAACAACCAGCCCACAATGTTTCTGAAAATTTAACGTGCATCCTGCTGGCTGGTCTCAGTGTCTCGTCGTGATCTCATTGCTCAGAATCATCTTCTTGTGAAACAACCTCCTCTTCTTTTGGACACGTTCCTTCTTCCCTCTTTTGCCTTCACATATTGGCTGGCCAGCTGCATCCTCTTCCTTTCAGTCCCTGTGCAGCTCTCAGTCATTCAGTTTTGTGTGGTTCTTCTTTGAGTTATCTCTGGGAGGGGTGGCACAGTGGAGAAGTGGAGTGGGATGCAGGAGGTGTGGGGGAGCCATGCCATCTACAAGTCTTGCTCTTCATTTAACTTTAAAAATAGCTTAATCTGCTTAAACTACTTAATATAGCCTGCATGGTGCTGTGTGGTCTCATCCCAATTTATTTTCCATTTTGATTGGTTGTAATGCTTTACCCTGAAAATGGGTAACTCATCCACCTATGTAGGACTTCTTTAAGTTCCTTGAAAGGACTTCTTTTTTCTCTTCCAGGCTCTTCTGCATACAGCTTCTTCTGCCTAGAAAGGTCTGCCCATCTCTTTCCCTCTTCCTTTTTTTCCTTAAAAATATTATTTATTTATCTTCAGAGTGGGCAGGGAGGGAGAAAGAGAAGGAAAGAAACATCACTGTGTAAGAAAAACATCAGTTGGTTGCCTCTTATGCACCACCAATTGGGGACCTGGCCCGCAATCCAGGCATGCACCCTGACAGGGAATCAAACTGGCAACCTCTTGGTTCACAGGCTAGTGCTCAGTCCACTGAGCCACACCAGTCAGGGCTCTTTCCCTCTCCTTATGTTTTTATTCTGATAAACACGCTTCAGCTTCAGATCTCACGAGAGCTCCTCTCTCTGTGGTGCCCAGGGTGAGGGTTGTCTCTTGGTGATCTCACAAGGCCTTGCACTTACTCTGCTAAGGCATTTGTTGCCCCCTGTCAACACAGTGACAAGTCTTTCAAGGTCACTCCACGTATATTTGCCGAATGAGAAACCATAAATTTGCAGACACCTAGAGATGAGGGATCAGCAGAGCTTGCATCATTTGGGACACATCAGTAGATCTCTAAGACTTAGTTTCCTTCATTTATACAATATTGTGAGTTTCTGTTCCTGCATTATCAGGAGGTACTAACTCACCTATGTTTGGGGGATCAGTGACAAAGTGTGACATTTAATATACATCTTCGTGTCTGACATTACAACCCAAGGAGCAGCATGGTGCCATGGTTATGAGTGGGGAACCTAGAGCCAGACGGCATGGATTCCAATCCCAGCACTGCTGCTTTGGGAGAGCTGCTTGCTTTCCCAGTGGTGGAGATTGTAATGGAGCCTGCTTAATGAGTTAGCTGGGGGGGCAAAATCAGTCAGTACTTGTGAATGGGGCTTAGATTTAACTCCTATTATGATTTTTTTCTGTTCGCTGACATCCGTAAAGTTTTATTATACTTCTTCCTTTGCACTTAAAATAACCATATTTCTACTTCAGCTTATATGTATTAAGTTTCTCCTCAAATAATTCCCCAATTTCATATCCTAAAATATTAAGAAAATATTTTTCATTCACCTATGTTTTTTCCTTCCTCTCCTTACAACACACTTTGTGTGATTCTTGCCAAGGGTTCTGGGAGACAGCACAGCGCTGGGCTGGTTTTTAGCATTAGCATAATGAATTTCAGAAAACATGGAGCAGTTTCTGGTTCTATTTCCTCTCAGAAATGAGCTTTTTCATGTACATTGGCAATTTTGTTCTTCAAATAAGTGCTTTCTCCCCCATATCCAAGATAACTTTTCAAATTAATATAATGATTTGTTCCATTCTAAGGGGTAATTGTCTGTAATGTTTTATTTTTAGAGTAATATCCAGTAATTTTCAGAAGCTGGAGCTTGTCATAAAATCATTGAAATATAAGTAATATTATAACTACTCCAGGAGAGTTGCTCAGTCGGTTCCAGCCCTGCCGGAGAAGTGAGTTTATCACCCAGGTTGCTAGCTTACATACAATTGTGAGGATAAATACATTGAGAATGTCTGAGGCTTGGGATGGGGAGGGAATAATGAGAGAAAATATTTACATGAGAAAACCTACTGAAAAAATGTGGTTCCAGCAAATAGGATGTATTCCCACTATCAAAGAAAGGAAGAAAATTACTTAACATCCCTGGAACTTACCTGGGCCAGTGAACCCAACCTTCTCGTGAGTGAGCAAAATGGTTGCATGCCATTGACAATCACCATCAAATCTGTTTTCCTCTCTCTCTCTCTCTCTCTCTCTCTCTCTCTTTAGATTTTATTCATTTATTTTTGGAGGGAGGGGATGGGGGGGAGAGAGAAGGAGAGAAACATCAATGTGCGAGAGAAATATCAGTTGTTTGCTTCTCCTACATCCCCAAACAGGGGCCTGGCCTGCAACCAAATTGAACCTGCTACCATTTGGTTTGCAGGATGACACCCAACCCACTGAGCCACACTATTTGAGGCTGTTTTCATTTTTCTTTTTAAGTGTATATGGGATAAAAATCATACTTTCTAGTTCTAATATGCTTAAGGTCCTTGAAGCCAAAAGGAGCATGGCACTTCGCCATAATGAAAAGGTGGCCACTATGGCCAGTGCACCTGGAGCAGGTAGACGTGTAGGATACAAGATGAGACCGGTGAAGCAGAGGCCAGGTCTCAGAATATCTTCTAAACCGTGGTAAGGATTTGGGATTTTAAAATTCTAAGGGAAATGTGAAGCCCTTGAATGGTTTAGGCTGAGGGGTGGAAATGTTTTATTTGTAGAAGTTCATTCTTGCTGTAGAGTACAAAATGGGTTGGGGTCAGCCAGCGATGAGTTGATCAGAGACCGGTTGGAAGGTTATGTGACGATCATCCAGCAGTGGAAGATCTGCTTGTCAGGGCTGGGAGAGGGGAGTGGAGAGAGAGAAGTGCGGCCTGCAGGCAAAGGAGAACTTCCGTTCATATGAGGGCATTGCAGGTATGGTTTTGGTGTCAGGTTGCTTGCTTCTTGGTAAGACATGCTTTTGTTCAAGTGGAAGGACTTAGGGGAAAGAAGCAACCACAGCTGATCCTTTAGAGTGTGTATTATGTGTACATGTGCACATGTGTTGGCCAGGTGAAGTGTGTAGTTTGGCCTCCAGTTTAATAAGGTAAAATGGGATGCTAGAGGTGGAATTCTCTTTAGGCTTTCCTATGTGATTGTGAATGAGTTCCAGGATTTTCCATTTGTTTTCCTTTCTAATCAACCATTTTCTCCTCTTAGAAAATTTTCAACTCAGAACTTTCTATAAGTGAGATGTAAAATGAAGCTAGACAGTTTTGGATTTTTACCAAGCGGTTCATGTAAGTTCATAAGCATCACTTGGTGCCAGATGGCTAAGAACAATTATCGGGCCGTTCTTTCAACGTTAATGTTTTCAGAGAACTTTATGATAAGTGACTAATTTAGCTTCACATTTGTCTGGTAGGAAGGGTGAGGGAAAGATAATAGCTGGCCATCTAAGGCACATTTATGTAATTCATAGGGCTCTGTGGATTCTTAATCAACATTAAATAGAAACTTAGTTTGTGCTGTGTGGGAAGCAGACGGTTTGGCTTAGGATCAGAAAACCTGTATTTCCCAGGACTGTACACCTAGACTTAAGGAGTTGTTCTTATGATTTTGTTTGGGTTTGTTTGTTTGTTTGTTTGTTTGTTTGTTTTGAAAATCGAAAAGCAGGGTGCTAGACCTGTCATAGATAGTCTTTCCTTTCAATAAGCACAGCTATTCTGCTTCTTTCATAACAATGAGAATCTGAGGCCAGGTGAGTTGCAGAGCAGAGTTTGGTTCAAAGGTTTGAGTGACTCCAGTCTTTGAGGTTGAAGGACAGCTCTCCTCTCCTGGTCCAGGGGATGAGGCTATCCCTTTTTCTAGCTAGGCACTCTGCTGGCCTGCAGTGTGTATCTGTGGTGTTTTATAGACTCTCTGTAATCTACTTCTTAATGGGGCTAAATATGTTTCTAATTTAATCTTTCTGTTTTATAACGTGATTTCAATGAAAGCTTATTTCCAATGCAATGGTTTCACAATTATAGTGGGTTCTCAGTTTATGTGCATTTAATTTATGTAAATTCAACAGTACGTGCATGGCAAATAAAGAGAGAACTATTTAAATGGCGAAGAGGATTCTGTGCCTGCATTCCATGCAATGAGCTCACATGCCAGAGTAAGAGAAGAGGCTGGATTCTGCTTTTCTGTGTGTCCCAGCCCTTCAGACCTCTTACAGGGCAAAGACTGGGTCCAACTGAGGGATATTCTATTGTTTGGAAATAATTTTTACACTACGAGGCCCCTCTGATGAGTCTTCACTTTTTTTTCTTTTGCGCTATTCCCTAGCAGTTCGGTTGTTTGGTGTCCAGACTAAGAATAAGTAAGCAAGCTTATTAATATTATGTCAGAGGGTTGTGACAGCATTTTTTCAGTAATGTCACCTGGGAGAGGATGGAACTAATATTTTACACACCAAGACCTGACACAACAGCAGCTCTGCCTCAGCCACTGTCTCTGCAGCTCGGGAAGCAGTTGCTCCAATGATCGGCGTGATCTCCTCTGTGGCTTTTGAAGAAATGTGTCCTCTCCTGTCTGGGTGCTTGCGTTCTTCTTGGCTGAGGCTGAGCTGGGCCAGTTTTCACAGTTATATTCTCAGAAGACTGAGTTTGGCCTTGGAGTTCAGACTGAGGCATTTCCAAGCTTCAGAACTACGTTTAATCAAAAGCAGAACCCAGGAGAGAGTCTGTGGTGGCTTTCAGCATGATCAGGGAGTGCCAACAAGCTCCATGGTCAGTTCTGAGTTTGAATCATGACTCACTTTCTAGTTTTGTGATTTCAGGCAAATTATTTAATGTCTCCCAACTTCCAGGTCCTTGTATGCAAGTGGATGTAATATACATACAGTAAAGTGTCGCTGGTTGTGTGGATGCCGTGTTAGGTATGTGAGGCACGACCTGTAATCAGTGTGCCTTGAAACATACCTCCTTATGGCAGCGTTTCTCCAGTTCCCAGTAGGACCCAGCCCTGTGGGCACAGTTTGATTTAAGTCGTCGTTCACCTGTCCCCACTGGCACACTCAAAATCTTAGTCAAGATCCATTTTAGAGTTCCTTATTCCTTGATGCCCCTCCCCTGTCTTCCCCGCCCTATCCTTTCTGGCTGCACCTCTCTCGGGAGTGTGTGTGGGTACATTTGTGGGTTGGTGCCCGTGGGTTTGCTACTCGGGAATCATTTTCAGAGAAGCCCAATCATTAGAGAGGTATGTGCTCACTCCCTGCCACCAGGGCAGCCACTGATTGATACCTCTTAAAAAAATAACATACCCCCTGTACACTTGAGGCCACCCAACAGGCAAAGACGCACCCCTCCTGTGTGATTAGCACTCTACTCATGCAGGCACAGGATTTAGGACATATGTTGTTCTTTCTTGACATTATTCCTTTGGACAATATTTCTAGTATATACTTTCTCAGTTTATTTTGCCACGTAACTGCATTCATCCCATTCCAGTTTCCAAAGATTTCAGAACAAGCCGGTTTGTGAGGCTGTGCCCTCTGAATGCAGTGCCCTCTGTACCCTGCCATTCATGTGGCATCTCGTTAATGCACAGCATATTTGTGGGTTTGGTGAATGCTTTTCATTCCTTTGCTGAAGGAGGGGAATAAACCAGGATCATCAACTCAGTAGAGCTGGGTGTGGGGAACGCATTAAGAAAACGAGCATGTCTCCCAAGAAAACCAAGAATTACAGAATTTTTTCTCGAGATGGAGCAGAAATTAGGCTGTTTATACCAGCATGCCCTATATCACCAGTCGGCTGAGTCGACAACTTTGTTGGACTTTGTCACGTCTTCTCATGTCTGGGCAGTGGTTAGGAAATTGCACAGGACAAAGAAGTGCTGGAATGGAACGAAAGCTTCATGCAGGTACAAATAAAGTCCTTAATATTCCCCACCATATCCTTTCTCTTTAACAAATTCATGGTAAATATGTACTCAATAAACATGTGTTAGCAAATGCATTCTGAGCCAGTGCTAGTGGTGACTTCATGGATTATAAGTTGTCCCTGATGCATGCTAACTTTTTATTAGGTTGTACTATAACTAAACCTGAAAGGTAGGTGATGTATTTTTATGTTGCTACTACCACCTTAGACTGTTTATTAGTTAGGAAAAAAGAAAGATGCGTTCAGATAGACCAGAGAGCTGAATTCTCAAAGGAGCACACTTTCTTTGACAGCTCTGTACACCATCGCACTGAATTACAGCATTGTTTGCTTTCCCAGTTGTGTTTCTTGGCTTTGGAATGCAGGAATAATTGTAGACCATGGCCTGACAATTATAATGTGAGGACCAAAATCATCCTCAAATTGCTGGGCATCAGCAAGAGGACAAGGAATGAACCAGAAAACTTTAGTGTCTCACGTTACAAAGTTCTGCCATCTGCCTCCAGAATGCGAGGGCAGTTGGGGTAATGATACTTGTCTGAGCCCGAAGATGCTCCAGAGAAAGTCGCCCGAAGTCACTGAGCACTGTCATGATATTGGAGGCAAGGCAGAGCAGACGCAGACTCTGGCAGGGAGTGAGATGCAGGTAGATAAAATCATGTAATACCATGAAGAATGTAAGCCTGCAGCAAGACAAATAAAAAATTAAGAGCAGCAAATGTTTGTTGAGTGCTTATGGTAGGCATTGGAATGAAAGATTTCACTATGTTGCCTCATTTCAATTTCATAAGCATTCGAAAGGGATAGGTATTTCTGTCATCGCACTTTTGTAGAGAAATCTGATGCTTAGAGAGGCAGTGTCTGGGTCAGAGTTTCACAGTGGTGGAACCAGGTGAGAATACTGGGATTTATTTCCAAGCCTTCTTCTGAAACACGGCCCCCTGTTTCCCAACCCTTGTTCAGTCGCGTAAAACAAGGGAGCCTGTGTCACTGAACAGGTCTCATTGGAACACAGATTGGAAACAGCAAGGGAAAAGGAACACCCCAGGTAAAGGGAGCCATGAGTGCTCTGTGAGCGCTCCAGCCTCTGGCAGAGTTAGAGGCATGTTAGAGGAACAGCTGGGTCAGCATGGCTGGGGAGGAGCAGGTGAGGGGAGAGCAGTGGGAGGCAAAGACCGTGGGCCAGAGCTGCGTTGCCATGGGTCCGTGGGGCCATTAAAGTGACTAGGCTTTGATTCTGAGTGACATGGAAGGTTTTGAGGGTCTGGTTGAGAATTCCAGCCATGACTTGAGCATGCCTGCGGCGTAGTCGTGCAGATCTATAATGACATGGGGTAGCAGTCATGGAGGAGGTGAGAGTGGCCAGCTGCTGGATGTAGTCTGACAGAAGTGCCACCAGGAATATGCCGGTGTTGCCGAGGTTGTGGGGTGTGTATGAGACAGAGGGATCAAGGCTGACTGGAAGGGTTTGGGCTGACCCACAGGGTGAACAAAATTGCCCTTGACTAAGAAGGGATAAGCCTGGAAGACTAACCCAAGTAGCCAAGACAGAGTAGCCAGTGATAGAAGGCAAGTTTGGTGTCTTAGAACCCAATTAAAGGAAATGTTTTGAGATGGAGAAGTGACATATTGTCCCCTTGCCTCATTTTATCATAGGCCATAGTGTTAAGTACCGTGTTTGTGTTTACTGAAGACTTACTCAAAATACGCCACAGGTAATGGGTCATCATGGGGAAATCACTTCCCTGTCCCATCTTCAGTTTCCCTATAAGTTGAGTAAGCAAATTTGGCTAGTTGTGTCCAGGCTTCATATACTATGTTTTTTTTTTCCCTGATTTTGTGTGATTCCTTGATTCTCAATGATACGGAATACCATTCAGGTATTATGCATTTTTATGCCAATCAGATTTAATGCATCTTCTGTTTAGTCTCTTCAAACCAATTTGTCTTGAATTGAATATCACAGTTGTAATTTAGTTTATGTTTTTCTTTATTAATATCTTCTTTTTCCTGTGATTTTGTAGACCTGGAAGAGACCTCCACTGTCTGGTAGTAGGAAAGCTGGTGGTGGCCTGGAGAGAGTATCTCAACCCCAATGTTGCCCTGAATTCTGTCTCTAAGATTCAAGAAGATCAAGACTGCTAAGGTATGGACTTGTGGTTATGATATCTTACTTGTTTAAGGCAAATACATTTAAAGACATTTATCATTTTCTCAGACTTTTCTCCTTCTCCTCCCCTTTTCTTTTCCTCCTTTCTTTCTCCCTTTCAGCAATGACATATTTTGTACTTTTGCTACCAGCTTGTGGGCTGTGGTGGGATGAAGGCACACTGGGAGCAACTGCAGACTGCATTGTCTCAGTTATAAAGAGCTGGCCAGAGGGCAGTAAGAAAAAGCAAAGGGAGTGGTGTGTGTGGGTGTCTCTGATCTGAAGGAAAGAGAGATCAAGGTCCGTGCCTATGTGGTGAGATTTCAGGACCAAATACAAGTAAAGAAGTGATGCTGTGTAATACATGAGTAATTTCCATGTTTAACATCCATAGGAAACTTTGGCTCAGCTTTGTATTATATCTTAAGGTCTTTGCGGGAGCTGCCTTTACATTTCTTTTGGATACGTACCCATGCTGGCAGACTCAAAGTTGGAATCAAGAGGTCCTACTTTCTTCTGATTGCAGCAAGTGTGTATGTGCACACACACACGTGTCTAATTAGTATATATACATACATAATTTGAATAGCAGCTGATTATTCTCTCGTGCATGTGCGCTTGGAAGGAAGGGGTGGGGGCAGGCTTGTTCCCAGACTTGTTAGAATGTAGTTTCCTGGGCACGACCATATGGAATGTGTGCACTGGACTGCACACGTTGCTGGTTAAAATCACCAGGGTCGTGCGGTTTAACAGCCTGGGACCACATGGCATGTCCAAGAGAAACTGTATAATGTCTCTGTCAATTCCATTGTTAAATCATTTCTATCATTTTAATTTCCTTTTAAAAAAAAAACTCCTTCATAACCCAAAGGCTTCTGGGAACTGGGAGGACAGCGTAGCCAGCGTGTTGTGTTGTGCTGTCCTTCTCATGGCACCCAGGCCTCCCTTATGTCGTTACTTGTACAAGACCGAAGTCCAGCGCTGATGAAAATCAAATTATTTCTAGCGCAGGCCTGCTTTAATTTTATGTCTCAGTTTCTCGCTGCTGAAACAAGAGTGGTGTACACTTCCAGCTGATCATAAGTAGAACTTCCTTTGAGGATGAAGCACGTTTATATACTTTCCGTCTAATTTTCGTAAAATCCTCCAAAGTCCTTGCAGAATTATTGAGCCCTGGTATTCACACTGCTCCCAGTACCTGTGAAAGGGTGCCAAGAGGCTGGTGAAAATGTGAGCGTGGTATTTGAAACATACTCTTCTCTCCTTTTTATTCAGGGGAGTATTTTTCTGTAAAGAAGATAAATTATTCTCTCCCTTTGAATCAGTGCATCTGTAAAGCAGTTTAAGTATAAATGCTATTTATGAATTCATTTTCCATTAACATGCTTCCAAAGGCTAAATAGATAATTTAACAATCAGAAAGAAGAAAACATACAAGGGTACCTTTCTGAGTCCTTGCACAGGTATAAACATTGTACATAATAGATGTCTAGTTGCTGTGCGGTTCTCTGCCCACATCCTTGATCTTTTGGAAAGGAAAGCTGAAAAGCTCTTCTCTGCTCATCCTGAAAACCTAGAGAAGCTTAGGGGTTTGGGTTGGGGTTTTGATGACCGAGTTATTTGCTTTGAGAGAGTTGATCTTTAATTCAGAATGCTGGTGTGCTGTCAGGAATATTCACCTAGATAGTGAACTACTTAAAACATAAATTCAGCAGAGAAAGTTTTAAAGGACTTGGCCATAAAAATGTTCCTGGTTTAGAGACCAGTCAGCCTATTAGGGAAAAATAAAGCTCCCTGTGATTGTTGGCAGATGGTGCAGGGCGTGTCCCTAACAGGGCTGGATTCAGCTGCAGTGCACAGAGATACATGTGCATCTCTGTGCACAGGCCAAAACCCAGTTTCCAGGAAGGAAGAAGGAAATGAGGCGGCATCGGTCCATCAATCCACCATAATGCTTCCTGGCTCCCGTGCTGCAGTGCCCTGAGCAGATATTTCAGATGTCTTTTCAAGTGAAGACAGTCTAAATTAGTGGCTGTGGCTCAGACTTTAGAAAAAGCAAACAAGCTTCTCCATGAACATTAGAAGAGCCATTTAATTTTTCAAAGCCAATGCTGTTGGAAGGGTGGCTCATAAACCAGCAGCAGCAACACGAAGCTTGTTGGGCATGCACATTCTCAGGCCCTGTCCCAGGCTGAGGGAGTCAGGGCCTCTTGGAGGGAGGGGCAGGAGTCTGTCTTGCAAACAGCTGTCCAGATAATTCACATGCCTTACTGAAGTTCGAGCACCTCTGTGAAATCTGTCCCCTGACCTCTGTTAAACAGGGGTGGTTTTTTTTAAAAAAAAATCTCATGTCTAAAAACCAGGAAGCTTTAAGAATATTAATGATGGATACACTTAAGTGCGGGCGAGGTTTCTTCTAGTGGACATGTAAAGCACAAATCCTAGAGGAAAAAAGTAAAGTGAACTTCACGAAAATTAAAAGCATCTAGTCATCAAAAGTTAACATATTAAATGGCCAATAAACGTAAGCAATGATGTTTAACGTAATTTGTCATCAGGGATATGCAAATTAAAAGCACAAAGTGATACCACTGTATACCTATAAGAATGGCTAAAATTTAAAGGACCAAAATATCAAAAGCTAAGAGGATACGGAGCAACTAGAACCCTCAGACAATACTAAGGGGAGTGTAAAATGCTCCAACCGATTCAAAAAATGACCTGGCACTTTTCTTATAAAGTCATACAACTGTCTGTGCTAAGACCCAGCAACCCCAGGCCTAGGTGTCTGTCCAAAAGGATTGAAAATGTTTATTTTTCCACACTATTTATAGTAGTTTTTATAAATATCCAATGCTGAAAACAGCTCAGATGTCCAAGTCAGGAAAATGGACAAACTCTGATCCTTTCATAAAATGGAACACTCATCAGCAATAAAAAATTTTTTTGAGAAACGTAACATGGATGAATCTGGAAAACAGTGTGATGAGTAAAATAAGCTAAACACCAAAAAAAATTAAGATTTGTATTCGTTTGCAGGATGGGGATGATTCTCATGACTGCTTGATATACTTAAAGTGAGGTTTACATAAAACCATGCTTGTAAACTGCTAGTATGTGCTGGTCCTTTATAATCCCTGTGTAAATATTACGCTGCTATTTTGGGTTTTAGAGATCACATGAGTGATGGCACTCCCAAGCAAGAGCAGAACATGATGCCCTGTTTTGTGCAGCCTCTCTGAGTCACTGTGTATCCGTGCATTCACTTCAGCTGAAAGTTTTCTAAAGAAGTGTATCCATTTAATTACAAGAATTTGGAAACTCTGAAAGAAGTTGACCCTGTGGCCAAAAAATAAAAAATAAAAATGCATTTAATTAATATGTTGGAAATTGTGTTGAGGAAAAGTCATCATTAAATGTAGATGTTACATTTTATCTGACCAGAGTTACTGAAAGGGAGCCTGAAACTATTTCGCACATTTAACAGATACCAACAAGGTTAATTGTCTTGGGAAAGAACGCTCAAGAGCTGAATTCCTTTATACACTTCTCCAATTTGTGATACTGTCTTTCATATTAATTTCATGAGACCCAGGCATAAGTTTTTATTTTAGTTGTGCTTTATCAAGTCTCAATTTCCGTAGTAAAATTTAAAAACCAGAGATATGGCAAATATGTGCAAGCTAACAGTGCTTCTTCTATAAAGTCTAAATTAGTCTATTACCAACCTGCTCTGTAAGTAGAGGATCTCTACGTACATCCAAACGCTGTTATGAAAAGGAAGCTGCTTTTGAGAATAGTCTTTGTCATTGTTTCTGGTTGTCACCACTAAGTGTGAGGAGGTGGGCGGCTCAGGATAAGAACCCTTCAGGTGTTGTCAGAGGGGTGTGCACCTGTGTGTACAGATGTGTATTTCCTGCTTCGGGACCTTTCTCATCAGTCAAGCCTTATGCTGGTTTTATGCAAGTCCTGGTGTTGTGTGGATCGCCTTTGCACTTGTCTCTTTCCTCTGGACATGGAAATGATGGTTTTTACGTTTTCTGTGCCTCTCAGCCCATCAGCAGAACTGTGGCTAACTTATCAAGTCTCATGGCAGTCTTCCTTCTATGGTTTTCTTCAGCCTTCATTGAGTTTCCTCTGAAATTCATCAGGCATTGAAATTTCATCTCAGATAATAAATATCTTAGTGTCAAACATGAAAACATCAGCAGAACCACTATCTTGTGACAGGAGAAGCATCTTGCTGGGCAAACCAGAGGGTAGCTTTCCGCAGCTGGTTGGTTTGTGCCCTTATTCAGCCAGTACACGCTGAGCACCTACCTGGAGCTGGGGGTTGGGCCAGGTCTGCTGCCTGACATCTGCCTGACCCCTAGTGACTCTTGGGTTTCAATTCCCTGGTATGTAAAATGGGAGAAAATAAGGTAAGCCTGAGAATATCTCTGATTTTACCAAAATACCAAGTCTTATTTAATTTTTAATAAACTACAGATTAATGGCAATGCAACAACACTCTCTAGGCATGTGCGACCCTTATTTATAAGTATCAGTTCAAATACAGAATATGAAGGTCCAAACGGATTGAGCTGATGAAATTATAAAACTTCTGTATGACTTCTTGTTCAGTTTTAATACCTACTCTATACCGTGCGATGGTAGAATATCATTCATTCAGAAAGTCTCCTTTGGGAGACAGTCTGATTTTCCCCTCTATGTAGTCTGGAGGTCTTCTTTCTTTTTCTTTCTTTCTATCTCAAATAGTGACTCTTCCAAGGCTATCTCATTTTACAGGTGGGGAAACTGAGGAAGAGAAAGGTTAAGTAACTTCCTTAAAACCACCTCGGTGGAATAAGAAACCCTGCGTTTGGGATTGGGCCCTTAAAATGAATGTAAAAGCCCAACTCTATTCACAGAATTTTCTATCCTGTGCTAAAGCGTACCTACTAAAGGATACGTGCCTTAGTGTCCTTTGATTCTGCTTCTGAATGTGGTAGCAACTCTTTTGTCTTTGTATTTTGTTTCTAATTCAAATAGCTACCATTTCAAGAATAGTCTCCTTTCCACAGCAACAGGAGAGAATGTCTGCATCTCTGTTCTTTGTCGTGTTTGCAGTCTCTGGGTTTCACCACCTGACATTTTACCCAACGCCTTTGAAACTGACACAGTCTGAGTTGTGTTCAAAATCTTGTGCACGTTTAGCTCTGATGTGCCAGGTTAAAACACACACACATTCCCCATCACTGCCACTGTTGGTGATGATGACAAAATGGCCAGTGTAACTTTTCCTGAAATTTGACATTTGTTCTTTTTGTAACTAGACAAGTATAACATGGGTTAAAAATCTATCCACTGAGAATTTACATCTACAAGTGATGTAAGACTTTCTCTTCAACTGCTTACGTGTCTCGTTTGCTGCGAAACACAGCAGCTGCACTTTCCCACTCTGTGTGTGTGAGGGTGTGTGTGTAACACTGTCAAATGTTCTCACCAGCATTTTCCTCATATTTGGCCTGGACTGCAGAGTTGATCTATGCCTGTGCCATGTATTTTGGGAAGTTTTGTGAGCATTAAGTGGGAATAGATATAAAAACACTGAAAACTCTAGCCTTGCCTTGCTTAAAGAATTATCCAAACGTCTTACTCTGATACACAATACTTCAGCGTGTCAGAACCTACAAGACAAGTAACATAAACAAGTTAACCAAATGTTATAAACCTTGACAATGAAAGTGGGGAAGACAGATAATGGTAAAGGCAGAGTTAAGAGAAAGAGAGCTGAAGGAATGGTAGAGGCATGAGTATCTTTAAGAAAATGGAAAAATGTGATCCCTCCCCACCCCCCACGAGGTTAAGGACACAGGTCAAAGGTGGAGATGTATTACTTTATTGTCACAAAAATAACTGCAGAAGAATGAAATGAAGTTGGAAAAGAGAGGAGTAAGCTAAATCCTTATTCAGAGAGAGAGAGTTCATAAATATTATATGAAAAGGTAAATTATGAGAGTAATGTAAGTCTAGAAAGGAGAATTAGTGCAATTACCTCTAGAGAATTAAACACAGATGCAGTTAAATATGATTGGTTTCTTCTGGGAAGCCCAGGTGGGGAGAGTGAGGAAGTGGACAATATTATTGTATTCTTTTGCTCTGCACTTACAGTCTTTGGAGGAAAACATTTAAAAGAAGGGATCGGCCCTGACTTCCAGGTCAGTGCCTGCTGATCCTGAAAGACTCACTTTGTCAAAGTGTAATGATCAGAAAGTATAAACGTGACCGTCCTTCAAATGTGTGAGGAATGTATGTCGAAGATTTTACTCAACTCATTAATGAATGAGACTAACAGGAAGATAGAAAAGCCTAATCAAAGAACTCTTGAAGGAACAGAGTATCTGTGGACCACCGTGAAAGGTGTTTGGAAATGAATTTGAATTAGAGACAAAACCCATTATTCCTATGGAGAAATCAAATGATAACTTTGAGATGATCTTTCTACAGGCCTTACGTCTTAGCAAGTACCTTCTCAAAGTCAACTCTGATGAAATAGGAAACAGCAAAGTCGAACACTGGTGAATTCTCCTGGAGGGGTAAGTGATCCTTCAGTGGGCTTGTTTATCAATGAGCAGGTCTGTCTTTGAACACCTTTCGTTCTCTCGACTGCCAAGTTTTGCATAACTTCTGTTTCCAAAAAAAAAAAAAAGCTCACATATTATCTCATGAAAGTTTCCCCTATCCCACCAACAGGATTTTCTCTCATCTCGTCTGTGTTTCCATAACGTACATCTATTACAGCAGTAACTACAGTTTTCGATGATTTCATTGTTAATTGCACTCTTTAAATTGTTAATTGCTTGCCATACTTCCCCACTAGAAAGTGAGCTTTCTGTGCACAGGCCTGTTACATAATAAATTCTCAAGGTATTTGTTGAATTAGTGATTTAACTTCCAAAAGTTATTGGTGGCTTTCATAATGCAGAGGCAGGACATTAGAGATGAGAACACAGGTGGAGGAAAGATCAGTAAGAGGATAGCTACAAGGGAAAAACTTAAATCTGCAAAATCTGTTGATATGGCAGTTTGTAAGTTGTCCAATAAATAGCTGGGTGAATTCTACTGTCTGTTAATGCTGCTACATTCAGATGTTACAGGAAATAGAATTCACATAGAAGTATGGCCAGGTTAAATGACTTATGGAAGCTTTGTCTCTCAGATCTTTTGTAAATCTTTCTTCTTAATGCCAAACACACTTCTGAATGAAACAAAAGGGAAGATTTCAGGGAGAAAATGCCCTCCTGTTTAATTCACACCTGGGGCTAGGAAATGGTGCTTCTTGCATCTCCGTAATCATAAACACCCTTTTTCTGTGGCTGGAAGGGCTAGAAGAGCCCTCTCCCACACACAGACCATATGCAAACACAGCACCTGGAAACTGGGATGGCTTTTGATTTGGCTTCTTTAGAAGAATACTTAGCATTCTGTCCAGCTTTAAAAGTCTAAAAAGTTCTGACCAGTCAGGAGAAGTTTCGTAGTCCCGACAGCTGTTTGACGTCTGTATTTTTATCTATCTAACTAGTATACGTCTCCCGCACCCACCCACCAAAATCAAAGGTCTTTATTTGAAGCAGTTTAAAATAGACTCCTGTTGATACAACTGGAACATGGTCTTTCAGGTTAAACTTTGAGTACTCTCAGCTAAACACACAGAGTGATATTTTGGAGGTTACTATTCAGATGCTTTCAAGATGCCCAAGCCTGTGATGGGCCCCCGAGTGTCCTTTTCCAGCCTGGGGCAGCCCTTCATTAGTTTAATCCTTGACTTTAGTCCTTGAAGCACAGGCCCTTGAACTCCTCCCCATCTTGAGTTTGACCACTAAACGGTTCTACACTGGAGGTCAGGTACTACAGTTTCTGTGGGAACTAGAGAAGGGGCCAGAAATGAGGTGGCATGGCAGGACAGGGACCTTGAGGCCAGGGAGGACCAAGTGCCCTGCCTGAAAGAGGCTACCACTACTCAGTGGCGGCCAGTTGTCTTTCGTTACTGTAGTGAGCCTGTATTCTCAAGGCTATCTTTTATGAGAGGTTGGAAAGGCAGATTTTCATATACAGTTGCCTGATTTTCAGAAAGGCCTGTGGACTGAATGCGATGCATCGGCAGGCTCCATTCACATGGGAGCCAGCCTGCCACCCAAGCCTAGGCCTTGAAATCATGGGCCATATTTACAGCTTCCTAATTGGTCTCCCTGCAGCCATCCCTGTGCTTGTCTGTTCACACTGCAGCTAGAATGATCTTTTTGAAATGCAGAACTAATCGCGTCTTCTCTCTGTTTAAAACCCTTCAGTAGCTCCCTATTGGAGTTAAAGGCCAGAGGCTTTATTAACGGTGATGAGGCTCTTCGGGTCTTCAGGGTCATACCCCAGCCACGCATTCCTTCTGTGCCCTGTCTCTGGGACTCCCTCGGCTCCCCTAAACCACAGCACTGGCACCTCCAGCCTCTGCCGATGATGCTAGCCCACCACCTGGGATGCTTTTCAACCCCCACCCCCATATTTGTTCTTCATTTAGGGAGCTTTTGTGTGCCCTTCAAGGTTCAGCTGTGCTATAGGAGGACTGCATTAACCCTCTGCTCTGGCCTGTTTTCATCCTATTCATGTGCAACCCATGTGCCTCGAACCCTTCATTCGGGTCATAATTTTCGGTTGGATTATGGTTTTCCTTAATGGACAGTACAGTGTTCGTGTCTTTTTTGTTGTTCTCCCATACAGTGGGTGGTGGGTTCTTTTTTATTGTTGATGGGCTTTGTTTTGTTTTGTTTTGCTGTGCAGGAGTTTTTTAGTTTCATGTAGTCCCTTTGCTTATTCTTCCTTTGTTCTCCTTGCCCTAGGAAACACATCAGCAAAAATACTGCTACGAGAGATGTCTGAGATTTTACTGCCTAACTTTACTGCACAACTTAATTTAAGTCTTTTATCCCATTTTGAGTTTATTCTGGTCTATGGTATAAGTTGGTGTTCCAGTTTCTTTTTTTTTTTTTTTTTTTTGCATGTACCAGTCCAGTTCTCCCAACACCATCTACTAAAGAGACTGTCTTCACTCCTCTGTGTGTGCTCTTGCTCCTCTGTCAAATGGTAGTTGACCGCATTGGCACTATGGGTTGGCTTCTGGGCTCTCTGTTTTGTTCTTGTATCTATATGCCTGTTCATATGCCAGTGCCACACTATTGTGATTACACTGGCCCTGTAGCATAGTTTGCTATCGGGTATTGTGAGTGCTGTTTGATGGCTTATCTTCAGTACCTGTACAGTGCCAGTGTGCATGTCACAGAGCTTAATCTGTTTGCACTGATTTGGCGTGGGCCTCTCCTTGCCTGTGGTAAGCCTGGAACACTGTGAGGGTGGGGACTGCACGAGGGGGAAACTGTGGCTTCCCTGCAGTGATCTTTAGACCGGTGTTTTCTCTGTCCCAGTCTTAAAATCCCAGAATTTGAGAGGAAGCAACTTCATGTAGTGATTTTGCTTTTTCTGTTAATGAACTTGTTTTGCTTTCTGAAAAATGGGTTGTTAATTGTTCTCTATTTTTTCTGAAAAGCACTGACTGGTCTTTTAAGTTGTGTGTGTGTGTGTGTGTGTGTGTGTGTGTGTGTGTGTGTGTAACATAGTGAAGAAGAACTGAAAAGACTCTCAAAAACACAAATATGTCATCTAATTTCATGTAGCCTAGTGGTTGAAACCTTTGTACCTCAAAGGCTCTTAACGGGAATAGAAAAATATGGTGCCTTCAGTAGGTAAACATTTTTCGAAAAGAAAAACATAAAACATTTCATTACTCTGCACTTAAACTAAGAACAGAGAAGAACATAAATGACTGAGTAACACAATACTATAAATCTCGGTACATTGGGGGCAGCCAGCGGGGATAGGTGGTAAAAGAGAAAGAAGGGGACCCTGGGAGGCTGAGAGGCAGATGCAAGAATTCCTACTTCTTCTTCTTTATTTCTTTCCTCCCATGAGTGACACAGAAGATGGAGAGTAAAGCCCTGACAACCTCAAATATTGTTCACTGAGAGCATCATGGGGTAGAGAGGTGAACTGAAGAGGAGGTAGCTCAGATGCCTGTGGCGGTTCCTTTGAGTAAGTCGTGATTATACACACGAACCAATGAAATCACAGTACAGTAGCTGCCGGCCACAGGTGGCTCTTGGACCTTTGGATGTGACAAGTCCAAGTGGAGATGCGCTCTAAGTGTGACATACACATGAGATTTTCAAGACTTAGTAAAAAATATGTATGATAAAATATTTCTAATAGTTTTAACGGCTTTCTTGAGATATGATTCAACTGTATAATTCACCTACTTCTGATATGTTAAATATTGATTATATTTTGAAATGGTAATATTTTTGATATATTGGGTTTAAATGTTTTTAAACAAGTTTCACTTTTTATTATTATAATTTAATGTGGCTACCTGAAAATTTAAGATAAAATACGTCGCATAGATATTTCTGTTGGACAGCTTCAACTTAGAAAATGGCTTCCAAGTACCTGATTTCCTGCAGAAAATGTAATCAAGACAGCCTTTGACCCGCTGATACATATCCTTTTCAAAGTCAGAAATCCTGTACCTCTGCTTCTCTTCTGCTGGTCACCCCAAATGGGTCAGGACATAGCCCTCTCTGAGACAGAAGATGATCTTGGTGGGTTTCAATTAGCAAAAGTGTGGAAGGAAAATGGTATAATCTCCATTTTCCAGAGATGAGGAGTCTCATTTGGTAAACACAACTCAACTGTTTATATCAGTTAATTATTCCTAGGTGATCATAGCTCAGTGGCTGTATTGTCTTGTTCAGATGTTTCAAACTCTGTCGTGGTAGCTCTTGCTGGACTCTGGGAACTGACATGTTTTATTCTTGCCACAGTCATACATCAGTAACTTCTCAGAGGAATGGATACAGTCAAGTGAGTCAAACACTACTGTTTTTTTCTGGCAAAAGCAGGACATCAGTCCCCTTATCTATGGGACTGTGGATGAGAATTGAGGCTGTGATTGAGTCTTCTGCATGGACCTAGGTTTGACATAGCTCTTTTAAAACTGCATTTACGTTTACTTTTACCATCCCTGTGAAGGAAAGTAATTAGAAACTCAGTCTTCAGGCAAATAAGTAAACACCACTGCGTTCTTTAATGATCTGAACTATCCTTATTCTGCTCCTTATGGGTCCGAATTTTTTATTTCCTTATGCTTCATGGGATCTTTACATTGAATACACTGAAGGCAGACTAGTGGGTGACCTTGACCTTGTCTTGGCTGATATTTTCACTGCCACCTTAGAGGAGGGACATTTGTGTATCTAGAGGCCCAGGCTGCACCCATGGCCAGGTGAGCACATTTCTGAGCTAAGTCCCATGTGTCAGCATTTTCCTAGCTCCTTGGAGTGAATCCAGTGTACAGTCAAGTAGGAGAAACACTGCTTCTTAGATTATGTAGCCTCATTGTTTCAAACACTTGGGAAGCAGCAAAACACATTTTCCACGTGAAGTGTTAGAGGAAACTTCAGTAAAAGCTGTGCTGCTCTCTAAAGCAAGGCTGGATCCGAGCCACCCATTGGCCTGCCCCTGGGCCCTACCCCTGAGCGGCCCTTGTGGGGCTTCTCTGAAATCACAGCGCTCCCTGAAGCACTGGTGGAAAGCCACTGAGCCTATCTCCAGTCCTCACTTGCTAGGCTCACACCTGCTCATTGACTTGCCTGTGGATGCTTTCTTTTTCTTTCTCATTCTCCCTCTTCCACCTCCACACTCCTTTTCTTGCCTCTGAGAATTGTAGCTAGTTTAGGCGCAGGTATGTCTTGAGTTGGAGTAGTTACTTTGCCTCTCCTCACCTTCTTCGCCTTAGATCCTGCCCCCCTTCCAAAGGCCTTGGAGGCAGCGAGAACACAGAACTCCCTAAGCACCAAGTATTGTTGGGGACTGAATAAATAATGTCTGACAAATATGTATGTGCTGCTGTTTTTCATATGCATGCAGATACCACTGTGATTAATGGGAAATAAATTCAATTCAAAGTGGATAATGTGTACATACCAGCTTTTCGCCTTCATGCATTTTATCAATCAATAACAGCAATAGTAGGAGCCCTTACTGAGCATTTACTATGTACCAGCTGCTGCATTTAGTGCTTTTTGTGCGTATTTTATTCAAGAATCATAAGCACTCTAAGAGGCAAGGATTATTAATCACTTCCATGTGAGAAACAGAGAAGCAAAAATGTTAAGTAACTGGATCGTTTTTACATAACTAAGGCTGTTCCAACTCTAAAACTTTGCCCTTAACCACTCCACATGGCTGCCTCTCAACAGATAACCGATAGAAATATTTTTTCCAACCGTCATGTTTTCTTTATTAAGGGATCCTCATTTCATGAGGGCTGCACATCGCTGCTGCACAGCATGCTGCTCCTTGATGCTGTTCCCTGCTTAACCTGTGAGCTCTGGACACAGTGAAGCTCTCCTGTTAATGCAGGGGTTACAGATCCAGTGTCTGCAGGGATGGGAGGTGGGGGGGGGGTGACACTAATGAGTGAAATGTCTCAGTTTGCATTTTCAGCATTTATGAAAGGTCTGTATCATCATCTTATCTTTCTGATTCCAGCCTGTCATCCTCAGTAGAGCCCTTCTCTACTGTGTAGAAACAGCAAAAGATTCCAAGAGCAAGGTATTAAGTGGTCACAGGTCATAGACATCAGACATCATCGTCAGTGGGATCGTAGGGAGTGGTGGGTCTGGGGTAGCCTGGAGTTTACCCGTTCCCTCTAAATGGGGCGGCCAATAATTCAGCTCCCAAAGATCGCGAGTGGTCCTGTGTTTCTAGACTTTTACTGTTTTCCAGGAGAATCTCTAAAATTGGATTTTTATGTGAAATATTTTGATTTTTCCAAGTTGACTTAAATGATCTGAAAATACAGAGGCCAAGCAAATTGTGTTTTCAATCTAGTTCTGGCTTGGGCCTCCCAGTCACAACCTTTGGGAGAAACAAACAAAAACAAAATTGTGGGAAGCAGGACAAACCTTAGTAATGTTGTGAGCTAGGCCTCAAACCGAAGGCACACAGGTGTTACTCATGAACGATTGCTCTAATTTCCAGCGTATCTGCTTGTCGGCCGCTCTGTGTCAGTGACCACAGGTAGCGATGGAGCCACGTGGCTCCAGTCCCTCTTTGCAGACTGGCTTGTGCTCTCCTGCCGTTGACCAGGAGAGTTGAGGTAGCAGCGGGCTTCCTGCCAAGGCTCAGTTCCTCATGAACTTGAACTGGATGAGCACTTCAGTATGCAGAGAGAGATTCGCTGCAGAGGCACCACACCTCCCAGAGAAGAGGAAACAGAAGGCTGTGGGTAATGTTTTTGCTTCATGTGGTGGGAAAGCCTTCCAAGGAGCTATCAAAAAAATTAGTTGACCTGCTAGAATTCCACCTGAATGGCCAAATAGGAATTGATCTTGTCTACATTTACCAGGGTATTTCCTCTTTCTAGCTATTTCAAGTGACTTTTAGCACTGACTTTAGCAGACTCCAGAAGAGATCTTAGATACTTGTAATGCAACTCTTTTGCAGGAGAGATTTGCAAAGGGCACAGTGTAAAGTTAGCCAGAGGAGAACTGAGTCTTCCTTATTCATATTCATTTTCTAGTGGTTCCCAAATATGTCTGTGCAACGGAATATCGGGAATAGCATTAGATTTCCACATCTGGCTATGCAGCTCACCCTAGACCTACTGAATTAGATTCCAGAGATGAGGACAAGGAATGTGGAATTTTTCAGGTCCCTGGATCACTCCAAGATAGTCTTTCCAAGGACAGGTAGTTGGGAGTCATTGACTTCTACCTGTGAGTCCACACCCAGGGGCGCCACTGAATTCTAGTGTAGACATTCTTAGGAGAACTCCTGTCATATGTCTCGGTAATATTTGATTCAAAGGCTGAATGGTTTACTTTGGCCTTCAGAGACAAACTCAAGAAAGTAGAAGTTGTTATACACTGTGTAGAAATGCTTTGTTGTCATGGCTCCCTAATGCTTGACAAATTTTGGTTAAAGCATGCTCAAGGATTCATTGCACTTGAGATTCCAAATGTTTATGTGAGCAGTATTCCCAGGCTCTCTCTCTAAGGCAAGCAAAATATGAAATATCCAGACTCACTGGAAAGCTGGGTTTTGATAAGATGCTGAGCTGGAGCCATGAGGTTTTCAGTGTTTTCTCTGGCCACAAACGAATGGCTGCCATCAACACAGTGTAGGGAAGAAAAACCTCTCTCCCTTCTTCCTTCCAGGTTCTTGGGTTTGCCTAATAGTGAAATTGATATGAAATAGATTAATAGAAAAACAAATGTAATTTCATGTATATGGGAGCTTATAAAAATATTAGAATCAAAACTAGTGACCAAAGCAGGCAGATTTTATACCTTTTATACCTTTTAGGCAAAGACATTCTAAATTTGTGAAAAATTAACAATACAAAGGCATTTGGGAAGGTAAGTTAGTAAAGAAATAACCAAGTTTGTGTACACAGCTTTTTCAGCACTAAAGTCCCTTTCTCTGGTGATAAGGATGTCTCCCTGCCTCCTGGTGCAGGGAGGGCACCTGTCACATGCAAGACTTATGTCCTGGTGTCCGGGGCATAGGGGAGGTCAGAGCATCCTTCTTGTACTGGCTGTTTCTTAGCTAATTTAATGCAAAATCATCAAAGTGGCATATTTTGATGTGGCATATTCTGTTCTCCTTCAATAGCAGTAATTAAATAGTCAATATGATTCACTGAGTCCTAAGTGAATCATATGGACTAGATGCTTTTACAAATATTGTCTCTGTTAGTCCCACATATACTATGGGGTATCGGTATTGTTTTCACCATTTTATAGATGAGAAGACTAAGACTTGGATGATAAAATTTGCCCTGTGAAACACAGGTCAGAATAAGCAGAGCTGGGAGTGAAAGTCTGAAGCGGGCCCCTTAGTCTCATGCGTAGGTCTAGTGGGTGATTGGCCCATTCAGCTTCCTCTCAAGACCTTCAATCTCACCTGCTCGGAGCTCCATCTATCACTGTTCCCTCACCTCCACTTGGCCCTGGACTCTAAAAGTAGTAGAATACAGTGTTTGGTCAGGGAAAACATTTTCCCACGCATACACAATCAGAAAGACAAACTGCTGTCTGTACTACGTGAACAGGAGGTTCCGTAATTCCGGGTGTCTTCTCTTTGGGAGCGAAGCATCGCCCTGCCGCTGTGTTTCACCATCAGAGTCCTGACTCTGACCGTTCATGCTGCAACTCAGTGGATTTTGAAAATGGAACTTTTTATTAAGGATATATTAAAAGGAACTGAATAGCATTGCCTCAATATACCACTTAAATGCTTTGATAGGTTTGGTTGTGTAACTTCCTGTTTGATGGAAATGTGGTCCACATCACAGGTTTTTGAGCATTTGAATTTGGGGATCTTAAAACAATGTAAAGTCAAAGCATTAAATTCTGAATGTATATGCAAATTTTGAAATGATGTGAATCACCAAAATTAACATTCTTCAAGAAGTGGATAATATCAAAGTTGTTTATTCAAATGAACAGGGACCTGAGGTAGTATTTCTGCATCATGGTGTTGGTTTAACCAGTAAACAAAACAAAACAAAACAAAACAAAACAAAACAAAACAAAACAAAAAAATCTTGTCATTATTTGTGAAGGTTGGCATTCAGTCATTTGAGTTTGAATTACTTGCATATTCCAGGTGAGTATTCTTTGAGCACTTCATTCTATATAGAACCTCTGAGTTGACTTAGGGTGACTATACATTGGGTACTAGAGTTTCAGATACTAAAGCTACTGTTTTTTACTGAGTTATGCTCTGGTCCACCTTTCCGCATCTGTAGAACAAGGGTGTTGTATTTTATTGAGTAATCTCTGACAGTATTTGTTTCTCTATCCGTCTACAAATCCCCACAGATACTGGATACTGTTGGGCATGCCCCATTTGGGTAAGAATGACTTTTTTTTTTCCTGTGGAGTCAATTGGCCAGAGAAAGAAGGTTCCTTATTCTTTTCATATTTCCAATCAGGACACAGAAGGAAGCTATAACTGCTTCCAGTCCTGAAGGAGCAAGGGGAGGGAGCCAGGGGAATCAGGAACCTACCCCCTCTCCTCCAGGCTCCCTGATCTCCTGCCGCGGCCCTTACTGACCAAACCTATCCAGCAACTTTGGGGACCAGGGAGTACATGGAAGAAACCCATACAGATCAGCTCCCTGGGCACTGGACCCAGGAGAGAAGGCAAGAGTCTATCTCCAAGGGCAAACGGAAGAAATTCATTATTCTGTGTGCTCAACATGAATTTATTTAGCAGGCACTTGGAGTCAGGAATCTGGAGAGGATTGCACAAACCTAGACTTAGAACATTTTCAAAATCACACAGCATAGAATGATGGGAAGGACTGGAGTTGAGGTCTCCTAGCTCTAACCTCAGATCTCGGTCTGCACAGAAGCAGCTGTCACTGAACTTCCCATCATCTTTACTAAATGTGAGGATGTGAGGGATGCACTAACCACTCTTCAATGTGGAATACTTCTCATTAGCATCTCCAGGAGCATGCTGTCTCAGAAAAGGAGTTGGGTTTGGAGGTTCCATCCCAGTTCTGCAGTTTCTATTGGCTCACGCGACGAGCACTCTGAGCCTCTTTCCCACCGTTACAGAATGGCACTGTCTGTCCTGCCTGTTTCACCAGATTATTTGGAAGATCAGATAAAATTGTCAAAGAGTGTGTAAAACGCCATGTACTACAAAAATTTATGGTTGTTAATCATCAGAATAGAGTCCTAGGTAAAGAATAAAAAATCATCGCTATTAAAGAATAAAATATGTGCTCATTTTTTGATGCACTAAATACCTATTCAGTACTTGAGTTATTTAAACTTTGAATTTTAAAAAGATGATCAATTTTTAATGACCAATTCTTTGAGATTAGATTTCAGGCAAACAAAAAAAAGCCACAAAAAATTAGAATCCCAACCACTATGTATACTTCTGTTAATTATAGATGAAGTGAACATTAAATAAATAAAATTTATAAAATACATAGATCATAGAAAGGAAAGTGGAAGTCATTAATAATCTCCAAACTCCTGGAAGAATCACTCTGTGTAGTTATGTACAGAAATGTTTTTCTTAAAAAAATGGAAACCCATTGTAACATTCTCGTATAATATACTATAAACATATTTTCCATGCCATTAAATATTTAAATATTTGTAATGAGTATATGAGAATAACTTAATTTCACATTAGTTTTATATTGCTAAATATGTAAAGTTTGAAAAGTGTTTTTGATTACCAAAACAGTGACATTTTTCCTTTATTAAGTATCATGGAAGACTGGAGTTTGGGAGACAATAGGAAATTGTTGTTTTTTTTTTTTTGACAATGAAATGTATTCTTCATCAAATGAATCTTCAGTAAATATTTGAATCAGTGTGATTCATTGCATTAAGTCAGCTTACACATTTTTAAATTGTTAAGTCCAATTTTTCACCATTGCTTCAAAATAAGGTACATAATGCATAAACCTACCTCAAAAAAGTAAAGAATCATTATCTCTAAGCTAAAATTTTTTAAAAATGAGAAGATAATAAAATCTTTTTTTAAGCAGTGTTGTATCAATGTTCAAATAAAGATTATCCCAGTATCTTCTATCTTCTAACTTGGAATTCTTAAATAATTGATCTATTTATTTATTTTTTTTAGTTAGAAAAGCTTTTCTTCTGGTATTTATTTCTGTCAACATCTTAATGAACAATAAAGTAAAAATGTCATAGAATTACATTTATTTGACAATATTCTTTACAGTCTCAAAGATGTTTATATAATAATCGTATAAATTAACAACCATTGCAAATTAAGTCCAATTATTGTTGCCTTCAGTTCATACAAGAGGCTGTCTCTTAACTCTATGTACTTTCTTTAACTACATTGTTGTAAGATGACACATTTTACTTTAATTAACATCCTTGGGGAGAAATACATGAGCATTCTTGGTTTCATCATTTAGTGTTAAGCAGCAGGTATGCCCTTCGCCTTAGTTTAGCAACACTGAACTTGATTCAAGGTTATTATTTCTTTGCCTTGTCTCCATTTGTACCCGTCCTCACAGAACAAATAGTATCTTACCATCGGAAGCCCCCCCCCCGCCGCTTGATATTTTCTAAGTCTGCCCTTCCAGCTGTCTCTCCTAGTCTTGCTTCTTCCCTCAGTTTCTTTTCTGAGGGCAGAGGTGTAAACTTTTCCCTACAGAGCCAGAGTGTAAATATTTTGGACTTTGTGGACTGTAAGCTTCTTTTCACATGAGAGAACAGCATGGAAAATATGTGAATGAGTGGGTGTGGCTGTGTTCCAATAAAACTTTATTTGCAAAGACAGAAAACCCATAGGATTTACCCATGGTCTTTGCCTTAGATGTTGGCAAAATACATTTCTTCAACATGTGTATTTTTATTTATGAATATTTATCTCTTTCTTTCTAGATGAATATTTTTGAAACTACAGGGAATCAGTGATCAAACATATCAAAAATTGGAGTTTCTATTTTATCTTGAAAACAACCTCTTGAGTATTTCACCACAGGGAGGATGGAAAAGCTCAGAAGAAGAGTAGAGAATGATACAAACTTGATTTTTGCTTCTAATTCTCTAAAAAAATAGCCTGTGTATCACTGAGGGTTGTTCTTTTTGATAAATTAGTTGATGAATTTCTCAAATTCCACTCAACCAACACCTTGATAATAATGGTAGCAAACTTTTTATTAAGTGCTTACTGTTTTCCAGACACTGTGCCAGGAAGGGTATGTTTGCACTCCCAGCAATTTCAGAGGTGTGGCTTCTGTCTTTGTTTTACGGGTCAGGAGACTGAGAGATCACTCGGTTGCCCAAGGGCACAAAGCTGATGAATTGAAGAAATGATACTAAGACTTGATATCTTTGACACAAACCCATGCTCTTCTATGTCACCTTCTTAGGCACGGATTAGTCTTCCTCACTCTGTTGTAAAGCAAGGCATGAGTGACCCGGAAGAGGTGGGGAAACCCCCTTTATATGTTTGTGGTGCAGACAGGAATACTTCCCTCTTTTCCTTTTTCCTCAATGCTTTTTAATCTTGAATCACAACTGTGTGTTTCAAGCCCTTAGGCAAAAGATTTTTCATGAAGTTTGAATTTTTGGGATGTTTCCGAATATAGCAACTATTTAATTCATAAGCTGTAAAGTCAGAAGTATGAAGCTGTAACTTCTAAAAAATTATTATTCCAATCTAGTACTGCTTGCAAAATTCCGTCAGATCTCCCCATTTGTTGTTAATTTCAGGTTAAGTTTAGCGTTTTCCCCTCTCTTTTATTCCTCCCTGGAGTTAATTTTAAGTGCTAGATGCTTTCACCTACATCCTCCAGGAAGTGTTCATGATTAGCCCAGTGGGTGGTCCCAGGATGGTAAGAGTGAAGGGGAAAGAAAAATGAGCCGAGGAAGGAGGTAAGCAAATAAAAGTTGGTAGAGTACAGACCTGGGTGCAGAACTGGCAAATAAACACAGATGGCTTCCTCCCCTTATCACAGGTCTGTCCATACTCCTGTGGGTTGTCAGATAGCCCCTCTGGGCAACTCCCGGGAAGCTGCAGTCATGTCCAATGAGCAGCGTTTCACTGGAGTCTGGAGAAGGGGAAGCAGAGCCTCTGTGGTCTGATGGCATTGGGCCTGAGAGCCAGGGAGGTGGAGCTGCCTTTGATGGGGATGTGATGGAGGCCAGGCTGCAGTCTGGCCTCGTGTGGAGGTAGTTGGGGAGTCAACAGAGGAGCCATGAAGCCAGTGGCCACACCACTCCACTGAGCAAGTGGCCAAGGACCAGGGAGGCAGGTGGGGCTGAGTACATCTTATTAGGGGCATATATCAAGTCTAACAGGTAGGACTTTCAATATATCTTAGCATTTGCAAGGAAGTGGCCAGACTGTTTCTGGATTTGACTCTTTTTTAAATTCTGGTTCCTGCTGAGATGTACCAGCATCCTCTCAAGTCCTGCCATGGTCTCTGAGGAATTGCCCATGACCACTTTCCATTCCCCCTGCATTTTGAGGACTACATGGACCTGCAGCTATTCTCTCAGCTGATGCTCTCTCCCTGCTGAGGGTATGGGATGAGATGATGTCCTCACTTTTCCCCAAGTTGCTCTGGGTCTCTGGGACTGTGATTCAAATGCGCATCAAAACTGGCTTAGGGCAGATCTAAGCCACTCTGACTGCTGGATTCTATGCAGGGCATGAACCAGTTGCCTTCTGCTCTGAAATCCTTAAAGCTAAATCTGATTCTCTAAACTCCACACAGGGAGTCTGAGGGGAGGAGGCAAGGCAGTTTGTCACCACATCAGCATCTGATTGTCTTAGACTTTTATCGAACTTCCCTCCTCTCCTCAAGAGAGTTCCTCTTCTAGGTTTGGATGGTGGGGCTTGGGGCGGGAATGTAACTAAGCTTCTCTGTAGGGTTTTTCTGCTGTAGGGTAGATTTCAGAGACTTTTAAACTTAGTCCCTCATTTTAATGCCTTTTTTCTCTCTGATTGTGCTATACACCCTCTCACTTGGAAAATGCTAGGTTCCACCTTCCTGAATGAAAATCATAAGGAAATACTAAGGCAGTAGGAGTTCAGGGAGCTAGTAAATGGTTAAGATAATTGTATCCTGCCCCCACTTGTGTATGCAAATTTCATGGTGAGGCAAGTGGGAATGGAAGGCACTCCTCTGGAGAATCCAGTCTTGAGGAACCAGGCCGAGGCTGATGCTCTTCTTGGGCTCGCTGTCAGACCTCATGGAGGAGTCTGTGACCATGGCAGTGTCCTTGACTTCCTCTGTCTCAAAGACCATAACGGACGCTGTCATTAACCACAGTGATTGTCTCCAAAGGGAGCTGTGTTCACTCATCCCAATGCTCACTGCGCTTTCTCCATCCAGCGTACAAGGTCTGTCGGGTCGGAGGCACCATATGGTTCCAGTTTAAAGGCTTTTTTTTTTCTTGTCTTACCTCAGGTCCTACTTTCTATTGGTTCCTTGTGCTGAAATTACTTCTTTAACATCACTCAACAAGCTCTCCGAAGTCAGCATGAGCTGATTTCTGAGTTGGGAATCTACCCATGCAGTTATCAAAAGAAATCATTTACATTTTCTGCACGTATGAACATTTTCTGCCTCAGAGAAAGGCAAGGAAGGAAAGCTAATAGAATTTGATAAAATGGCTAAAATGAGTCTATTTAAAGTCCTGCTGCTTTTAGAGCTGAGATTTAAATATAGCCACATCGTCACCCGTAAATGTAAAGGTATGTGTACTTGAGCAGAGAATGGGGGCTGAGAGTTGTTTTTGGACTCGAGGTTCAATTTTCCTGTTGGAGTAAATATTGAAGCGCAGGTTGACTGTATTGAAAATTCTTTCCATTGTTGGACTGGCTTCTTATTCTCCTTCCGTTGGATTTTTAATCCATAGGATGTGAATGTCTGGGATTGTTTTCCTCTTTGTTGTTTTCCCTCTGCCTTTTCAGCCTTGTTCCCCACTCCCGCCCTTGCAGCTCCCTCCATGAAATGGTGCTGAACCCCGTGTCAGCATCATTGTTTCACTGGAGAGGTGGAGGGGTGGGGGCTGCAGTGCTGGGGGTCTCCACCCTGCTCGTGCTGGAAATGCCAAAAGACAGGCAGGCATGGAAATGCCTCCCATTTATATTCATTTGGTATTTGGTTCCAGTACCGAATATGAATGGGTCTTGAATTTTATTTCCAAGTCAATATTGAACTCAAATGTCATTTATAGGGGGTACAGCTTTAAGTAAGCATTACCTTCCTGGTTTTTTCAATATCAAACCGGAACACATTGGCTTATGCCAGTACAAGTACATGTTGTGTACAGACAGCGGCTAGGCTTTCTGAGTGACGCAGACCCCCATGGGCGCCAGCTCTCCAAGTTCTCGTAAACTATTTGGAGAGGCAAGACATGTACAGTTGTCTTTATAAAGTCATAGAAAACTCAAAGATTGGAATGCCTGATAAATTCCTTTCCTCAGGTTTGTTCTCTGGAAAATAGACATGATAATGTTTTCTGTTAGCATCGCTGTGTTGATTAAATGAATTAAAATAGGTGAGGATATTTGATCATATAATAATTGCTCAATATATTTTATGTGTGTGTCATATATGTACTTGTGTACATGTGTATACACACATATACATATATAAAATATGTTTATGATGGTAAAATATAAATTTATAATTTGTATATTTGTAATGTATGTATAGCTCTGTGTGTAAACATATATACGTATGTGTATATATATTTTTTATTTTTACAGAGAGGAGAAAGGAGGGGGAAAGAGTGGGAGAGAAACATCAGTGTGAGAGACAAACATCAATTGGTTGCTTCTCACATGCATCCCAATTGGGGACCAAACCTGCAACCCAGGCCTGTGCCCTGACTGAGAATCGAACCGGTGACCTTTCGCTTTGCAGGATCACACCCACCCATCTGAGCCACAGCAGTTAGGGCTAAACAGATGTTTTTAATTCAGGAGACCTCACTAGACAGGATATGCTGATGAGTCAAACTGTAATGATTGCGAGGGGTTCAGGAGTTCAAGAGGAAAAGAGTCTTGAGGGTTGATCTTTTCCCACGTTTATGGCGGTAACAGGAATTGAGTTGGGCCATCAAGAATGGTTTGCAATGAGGGGAGGAAGACATGCTTGCAGCGGACTTCCCAAGTGGTAGTGTAGCATCCTTTGGATCGCCTCTGCCCTTTGGTCTCGTTTTTGACATTGTGTGAAACAAAAACTCCTTTAAAAGAAAAGGACTAAGATGGAATCTTTTTCAGAGGTGCCTGTTTTAGCAAAGAAAGTGTTTAGCCTAGATTCTTTAAGAAAGGTAGATGAATCCTATTAACACTTTTTTAAAACTTGAGGATGCTGTTTTCTGTGTCGCCACATGTGCACGTGGATGGAGATATGCACCGGGTGTCCCTGTCTCTGTAGCACACTGCCTGGAAGCCTGCTGGTCTCTTTGGCTGGACACTCAGGCTTGTGGGCGAATACCCTTTTAAGAGCTCCCTGAACCTGGGGGACAGCTGTCCTCAGCTTGTATGTACGGGTTTCGATGCCTCTCAAACACTAATCCCTGAGGATAAATGCTTCAAACTGGAAGCTGCAGATAGGCTGTTTTAGGCAGTGCCATTATTTTGTCTGGTTTACATACTGTTTTTGTCATAAGTGTCTCGTGACTGAAAATTTAGGAATAAACATTTTTAATTTTTAAACTTTTAAAAATTGTACGTTTTTCTATTACCATCTATCCCCCCCATAACCTCTTCCACCTTGTCCAGCCCCCTTCCCTCTGTAGTCACCACACTGTTGTCTGTGTCCATGAGTTCAATCCCCGCTTCCTCCTCCCAGTCCCACCCGGAGCTGTCAGTCTGCTCTCTACCCAAGCCAGTCAGAGAAAGACAGGTACCATATGATTTCACTCATATGTGGAATCTAGTGAACAAACCAAACTAACAAGAGAAACATTGAAAAGAAGCGAAATTAAAAAATATTAGCTGTGTTGGAAGAATTTTAGACCAGTGCACCTTGCGAAGATTTTTCTAGAAGATTTTAGGAAATAATCATTTTAGAGGGAGACGCTGAAAGTATGACAAAACAGCATTTTTGTTTCTCTTAGACTTAGTTTTGTGTGAAATACATTCTCCTCTGGTAATCTACCCTTGGCAATTCCTGAATCTCTGAGATTCTAACTTCTTTCTCTTCCTGTGTCTGTTGTTTGTTTTGCCTTTTTGAGATTATCAGAGGGCTTTCGAATTTAATTGACATTTTCTTATTACATGCACCCTGTTTCCATTACTATGTCAGTGCAGTATATCACTTTCATTAAGAACAATACTAATTGTTGCTTTATAGGGACACAATGTAAACCATTTAGGAGAGACCACAGTACCTGTAGCTTCCAGGGTGTGGTGATGAGGCTGCGTTCACCCAAGGCCAGGTTACAGCGGAGCTCTGTCACACTCGCCTGAACAGACCAAGGACCAGTGTGGCTCCTGAGTCAGGACACAAAGCCTAGGTAAAGTTTCGGGGAGGAATTTTTAGATAACTTTGGATTTTCTCTGCACTTAGTGCTCCAATCCTTTCCACTGAAAAGCGAACTCAGCCAGACCTGCACAACAGTGTCCTTCCTTGTCATGGGGCATCTGTCTTCCTGACAGGTGAGCTGTTCTCACACCTGCACGATGAAGACAACCACGCCCCACAGTGATGCAGCAGTGTTTCAGCTTTTCTTTTGCTGTCTGTCTGTCTCTCTCTCATTCTCAGCCCCAGTTCTTTCTCCCACTCAGCATCTCCATAGACCCATGGCTGTAACTGAACACACACTCTTCGCCCCAACGGTCCAGTCACCCCCACTGCTTTGTTTTCTCTGTTATCACCACACATTCATTTCAGAGGACCCTTCCTGACCTCCTCTTCCCAGCTGACCACCTGTCTTTGCTCCCCTGCCTCTCTCTGTGGCGTTCAGTGTTCTTCCAGTGCCCTGTAGGTTTTCTTCCCATTACTTACAGTAATTTTAACTCTGTGCATATTTGTTTGATTACTTGTTTAATGTTATTATTCTACGCTGGACTCCAAGCTCCATGGTGGCAGAACCATCCATTTTCTCCTTGTTGTGTCTCCAGCAGCTGCTCCAGGCCTTCTCTGTGGCAGGTGTTCGTAAACCTTTGTTGGGTTCATGGATAGACTGATGCATGGCAGAGTAGGTGGATGGTGGGCGCGTGGATTGATGGGTGGATGCGTGGATGGGTAGGTCATAGGCAGTGCATTTTGGTTGCTTTTAGGGAGGCAGTGTGGTAGCATGCTTGTCACAGCGTGGGGCTTGATTACCAGTTCCATTTCTTACCTGTGTGACCTTGAGCAAGCGGCTTCAGCACTGTCTCAGAAAACTGGAGAACACATACATGATAGGATGATTTCTGAGGAACAAATGAAATTATCCATATAAAGCACTTAACCACGTGCTTAGCACAAGGTAAAGTGTCCAATGCTAACTAGGGTAAGATAGAACCATTGATTTGTCCTGACGATCTAGTTAGAACAAGTAAATACTCTTCAGTATTAGGCTAATGTAAGGCAATTTTATTATTTCAATTGGCAATATAATTTGGGGGGCTTTGAGCAAATTAAATATTTATGAACTCCTTGGGTGAATGTCCAACGCGATTTGCTCCTTCGCTAAGTTTCGCCACCCTGAGTGAACAACGAGCGTGGCTCCTGTTCCACCCTGAACTTTTCCCTCACTGCAGTGGTGTCCCGTGGCAAGTGAGGTGCTGCCATACCTCCTAAAGGGCCCACAACACGCTTGTTTCACTGTTTAAAGTTAAAGAAAACCAGTACATGCTGTGTGTGCTGCTAAGGAAAAAATCCACTTGATTTTATTTGTTCAACGTAATGATCCTGGTAGGGAGCTTCAGTCTTCCCATTTGACAGCTAAGAAAACCAGGCCTGGGCTAATTAAGTGAACTGCCGATTCACTACAACAAATGCATTGAACACTTGCTCTGTGCCAGGTGCTCTGGGAGCTAAAAAGAAAAGCATGGCTGGGGATGGGCTCTCGGGGAATCAGGTTCAGCAGGAAGAAGGAAATACACATGAGCTGCCAGCAGGCACTGGGAGTCTTTGCCACCAGCTTCTGCAGTTCTAGAGGTTGATGGAGGAAGTGAGGCTATGACTTCTGTCCTTGTAAGTAGGAATCAAAACGGCTGACAGGAGAGATACCTGACCTCAAGGCCCAATAAAGATCTTCCCAGGCATGACAGCCGTTCCTGAAACGCTGAGGCCTTCCCACTTGCTCACTGTCACAACAGGAAAACTAATCGCCCCCAGGCTCCTTCATTATCTGCAGCCCAGCTGCTGCTTCGACCACTTGAAAAATGAACAGGCCTCCTCACAGGAGGTTTGTTTGCAGGAATCGGTGGAATTATTGCCGAGTCGCTGCCGGCCAACTTCCTGCACTGGGCCAGCCTCCCCTTGGGCCCCTGGTGCTGTGGGGTCGTAGGTATTGCTACTGGTCTTCTTGTCTCATTTCCTCCTTTACGTAACTACCATACACTGTGTGTACTTTTGTTCTTCATTGGGGTAGAAAGGCAATTCTCATTATTTAAGCTTCTGCAGATCAAATTCACTGAACTTAATTTCTTCGTCTGCAAAATGGAAGTGAAAGCAATCTTAAAACCTACCTTAAAGGGTTGCTAACAATTAGTTGAAAATGGGGAACTGCTTAATTTTTTTTTCTCTTGATTTCTATTGTGGTTGGAGGGGGACAAACTATACACAAGCAAATAACTATATAAAATGTCAGGTGGTGAAAAGAGCTGTGAAGAGAAGCAAAGAAGGTCTGGCGAGAATAGGGGTGGGGAGCTATCTCCTGGAAAACAGAAGGTTGCCTGACGTAGCAAGGAGTCGGCAGGGGAGTTCTGGAGGGAAATGTGCAAAGTGGACTCAATAGCATGAGACCTGTGCAAAGGCCCTGAGGCCAGGCCATGTTTGGCTTGTTGAAAGAGTGAAAAGGAAGCCAGTGACCAAAAGGGAGCTGAGAGAACAAAGGGGAGTTGGTACGTTAGTCATCAAGGGAGGTCGGGAGGGTGGTGGTGTTTCAGACCTTATAGAAGCTTCTTGCCGCAGCAAGAATGGTGGGATTTCTTCTGAGTGAAGTGGACAGCCATGGAGGTCTGTGGGCAGCAGTCCAGCATCATGATCTGATTGATGCCAGGAAGAAGCTCTCTGCCTGCTGAGGGGTGAGTGTGCTGAGAGGAGGCAGAACGGAATCGGGAGAGTGGTTGGGAGCTGTGGGTCTGAACGGTGGTGGGCGTGCTGTTTCTGAGATGCTAAATTGTGAGGGCCAGTGGGAATCTAGAGTTTCCAAGGGTCTCAGAGAGCCGAGGTGGACACAAGGATTGGCTAGTAAGCTGCCCGCAGGTGGATGGTCAGGACCGTCTCCTCTGGGCCCCGGGCAGGTAGTGCAAATGAGGACCGAAGGAAGGTGGAGTCATACAGGAGGAGTCACCAGGCCCTGAGCCTGTGAGTGAGCCATGTGTGCATGACCCTGTCAGAGACACTGAGGGTCCACTGAGACCCCCAGAGGTGGCAGCCTTCTCTTGGCTGTGATATCAAGTAAGGGTTTCTTTTGGGGTCAGTGCACAAGTAAGGGAAGTCACTGAAATATGGTATAATTGCTTACAAAAAAATGAAGTCTCAGACCATAAGAAAGATGAATTTCCATCACAAAACAAAAATATACCATTCTTGAGAGTAGGGACTGAATCTAGGATCATGAAAAATAAAGACTACAATTCTCTTTTTCCCGCCTGAGCTGTAGTGGGGCCACATTGACCCTGGCACACATCACAAGCCTTTGTCAGAGTGTCTTAGCACAGTAAGGACTTGGTAAGTGTCACCATGTGGGTTCTTGCTGCAGGACTGAAAGAATGGGATGGCAGCGAGACAGCACCACTTCTCAGCACTTCCACCCACAGCCAGGGCTTTGTTGGAGTCAGAACTTCCCGAGTTAGGTCGCATCAATGTCCTCGTCAGTCAGGTGGTACCAGGAACCCTGTTTGGAAGCCTCCTTGCCCCTCAGGAGCTACAATGCCGTGCCAGGTAAAACAAATTAGGAGGAGGGGTGCTGGGACATCAGTCACACCAGGAAAGTCATTTATTAAGACCAACAGGACCATCACCTCGTCATCCTCCTGACCTGGCTGAGCTCCAGGCTGTAATCACATTCCATCGCTGCATAAATCCCCACGTGGCTTTTGCGAGAGAAGAAATTGCTGCTTTTCCATAGTTCTCCACAATAGTTTTTTCTTTGCAGTGCTTGGAATTAGTGTGGGAAGGAAGTAGACATTTGTAAAATGTTTCCAGACATCATCTATTAGGTCATTTCCAAGCTGGGGAATAACCTACTTCCTCTGTGAATGAGAGGCGTGTCTTAGGACCTGTCTGATTTCTGCTGGCAGGATTTTTTTCTTAATTTAAAGGTTATGTGTTTGTGGCTCGGTCATTAGGGACAGAAATGTGTAATTCTCCAAGGTGGAAATAGGAATGCCAAAGCGTATTAATCAAAGGTGCCCATATCTGCTGTTTTTCACTTGTTCCTTCAAGATTTAACTTAAAAACAGACAGAGCATAACGTCTGCACCTTGCTAAGTGGCTCCGAGAAGAACTACAGGCGTTTCCGTCTCCATGGCTGGTGGGCCAGTTAACGCAAGGCCATGGCACCGACTGGAATGTATGAAGTGGATCCGTCTAACATGTTCTCTGCTTACTTACCAGGCCCTTGATTTTGATGAATAGATCTAAATAGTACATTCTTAATTAGATTAAGAGAAGGTGTAATTTAAGGCCCATGATATACTAAATGCAGTGTGGTATCCTGGATTGAATGCTGGAAAAGAGGAAGGACAATAGTAGACACATTGAGGAAATCCAAATAAATTCTGTAGTTAATGGTAACATTCCAAATAAAAAGTATTATGCCAATGTTAATTTCGTAGTTTTATTGATTGTAATATGATTATGTAAGATGTATTAGAAAAAGCTGTGTGACAGGTATAGGGAACACAACTATGTATTATCTACACACCTCTACCATAAACATAAAATTATTTCAAAATAAAAAGTTAAATAAAAGCAGGTATACTATAGAGGGAGGTGATCTGTGGGTGTTTCTGGAGCCTTTCGAATCCTGCCTTAGAGGCAATGACCCAGCGCACGAGAACACAGCTCGGTGAGAAGTGTTGACGGGAGACCGGTGCTGAGGCAGCTGCCCCAGCCGTAAGCAGCCAGCAGCCCATGAGGCGGGTGCAGGATGGGCTGCACTGTGCGAGTGAGGACGCGAAGGCTCAGCCTGGGGAGAGAACGCCTCCAAAATCAATGGTTGGCGACAGCGCGTTCAGAATGGCTGCCCTCGTCGGGGGAGCTGGGACTCATTGCTTTCAGTCTGGGCCCTGCCGTTTGGCCACTCTGATCTCGGAACATTTCCTATGTTTCTCTGGTTCTCTGCTTTCTCATTTATACAATAAGAAGAAAGTTGGGTTTGAGAACCCTTAAGGCTTCTTCCAGCTCCAAAATCTACTGACTTGCTGCCCTACCGATAAAGTACTTTTTAAGTCAAATATTACTGTTTGCTTTTTCTGTCCAGTGGAATCCTTTCAGGACTTATGGAAATAACCTTTTGATTTTGGACTTACGTGACATTTGAGTTCTCATCCCCATTCATTTCTTGTCCTGAATAATCCTGCCAACTCCTTATTTCTGGCACAACTTTTACCAATTCTACAAAGTGTGAGTGCTTATAATAGAAATTCTTTTATAAATGATTTATTACATATTTTCCAGTAGTGATTTTAGCATGTATTTATATATAGATTTATAAATTTTCATACTGGTAGTACAGGAATGAAAAGAGATTGACAAGGATAAGCTCTTCTACAAGTTGTTACACATCATTGGTTTGTAAGTGAAACATGGCTGGTATTTACCAAGTTTTCTATAATAATTGGAATAAACTTTCTAATTCATGGGTGAGCATGAATTTGATTCTGTTTAAGTTCAAGTATTACTATAATGCCTCATTAGCTATTTTTAAAACCTGTGACATAGGAAAATGCATTAGAAAGCTAAATAAAATAGAGGAAAATATATTATCAAGCAAAATAGAATAGACTAGTGATAAAAACTGAAATTTATGAATCCTGGAAGAAATGTAGCTAATATGAATAGATTTTTAAAATTTTGATGCTGTTTGATTATAACCCACTTGATTATATAAAACCAAAATAAAGGGCAAAAAAAGAATTGGAAACTTGCCAAAAAGATCATTTCCTGGTATGCAGTCTAAAATTATTTTTAGTGGTTTTTGCCAACCTTCTTTACAAGATCTTGATGATAGCTGTGGTGCCTCTATGCATTGGTGCGCACACAAATACCCAAATACCCAAATTAATACCACTTCATTCTAGACAAAAATAAACCAAAGAGGCAAATGAGCAGTTATTCAACTGAAAGGAGTAAAATTGAAAGGGAAGATAATTGTCATTTTACTAAATGCTGTTATATCCAGGAAAAAGAGGGTGAGTCAATGCAGTAAATACATAGGCATTTGCATTTGTTTCAGCAAACAGATTAAATTGATGTCTTTATACATTGTTGCTTGCATGCATAGGATCATTTTGATTCCCCCATTCCAGTGCCCTTTTAACTAATCTTGATGCTGAAAAATCTTAGTGAAATCCCAAAATTCCCCAATCCATATTAAATATCTGAATTTATTTCCTTTTCTTTAAAATATTGAAGCAATAACTCAATTTATAGTTTCTTGACCTTTCATTCCTTTGACAGTAAATTAATAAAAAACTAGTTTTTTACTGAAGATAAATCATACAGAAAATTAAGTTCATTTTATTGTACCTGCTATTACTAGTTATGTGACTTTACAAAGCCGGGGAGCCTTGTTGAGTCCCAGTTTTCTTACGCATACAAGGATCCTAATTACTCATGTTGAATTTACATCCGGGGTGTAATTGAGTGCTTACTGTATGCTGGGCATTGTATTCATGGTGCAACTGTGAGCAAGGCAAAAAAAAAAAAAAACAACCCTATAGCCAAAGGTCGAAATTCTAATTACGGGAGACAACCAGTGGGAAATCAATAAGATACTTGCAAATAGAGATCCAAATTATAAAATAAATCGTAGAGGGTAATGGTTTGGCCGAGGTGAGGCCCTCTTTAGGTGAGTGGTTGCAGAAAGCCCCTGAGAAGATAACCTTTGACTTAAGAGCTAGCGGTAAGAAAAGGGCATTCCAGTGGAGAAAGCAGCTGAGGTGAAGGAACTGACAGGAGGTCAGTGCACCTGGAGCCCAGGGAGCTATGGGGAAGAGGGACCCAAGACACAGCAGAGGTTGGACTGTGCTGGGCCATTTATGCCACGCTGTTCCAGAGTCCTGGATAAGCTTTGTGATTGTTTTAAGAATTAAAGTTATTCCTTAAAAGTTTCCAAGAGCAAAGTATAGAGGCAGTTGGCACTCTTGGTTTGTTCAAGAATTATTCTTATTATAACACTGTCTTTCACAACAACCCCGAAATTAGAGTATCTGAAGATGAAAGTAGAATATTCCAAGATAAACATTTGCTCTCTTCCTAGGTTCCTCCTTCATAACTCATCGTCATTTGATGGTCTCAATCACTACTTTTACCTCCTAAGTAGCTCTTTCGTCTATTCCATTGCCTTTCTTTTTCCTGCCAATATTGTGGTTTAGGACATCATCATTTATCTCCTGGAGTAGCAGAGCAAACTTCATGGTTGCCTTGTGAAATCTGTCTTCCAAATGGCTTCTGAAAGCGCTTGGTTCTGGAGTCAAATCTGACCCTACCATTGCCTTTCTTTTCATCCATGTCCACCCCATCCCCAGCTGCATGAAACCCTTCTGTGTTTTCCCCTCATCAACGTCCAATCATCTTTGCATGGGACATGAGACACTTCCTTTTTTTCATCTTAGCTCTCATCACCACCAATTCCCAGGCTTTCTGTGTGGAATGTCTCTGTGCATTTCCCTAAGCTCCCCACCTGCTGCATCTCTGCAAGGGCTCTTCCTGCATGTGGCAGCTTTGGGTGAAGCTGCCCAAAGGCAGCTTTGGGTGAAGTGGAGAGGGTGCCCACTTACCTCTCCACACTTGGTTCCTCTGTGTGTCTATAGCATCAGCCATCTCATGTGATGGAAGTTAAAACACTGTCATTGTTGGGTTGAATTTCATATTGCCAACAAACACCATAAGCCCTCAAGGTCAAGGACCATGTCCTACCACTCTCTATAGCTGCAGCACTGCACCATGCTGTCATGAAACAGGCTATTTAAAAATGCTTGGCGATGCCTTTCAGACCATGCTAGTACATCTTTGGCTCTGGCTAGACTATAGAACTAAATTTTAAAAGCATGCATGCGGACTTCCGGCCAAGATGGAGGCAAAGGTGGACACACTGTGCCTCATCTCACAACCAGGATTAAGGACAACAAAAATATAGAACAAAACAAAACAAAAAACCCAACCAGAGCAGATAGAGGATTGAATTGTACAGATGTCTGACAACTATTCACCCAGATGGGTAAGAGGGGCGGAGTCAGTGGCCAGCAGAGAGGGGTTGCTGTGGGAAGAAAAGGTAGCTGGTGGTCCCGGGTGCACAGGCAGTGGTTACCAGGCACAGGGAGGCAACGAGCAGACAAAGTGAGGTGCACAAAGTGGCTGACCATGGTCACACATTCGAGCGCAGATAAACCAGGTGAAAATGGGCAGTGAGCAGACTTCACAGTGCAGGGCCCCAGCACTGGGAATAAAGCCTAAAAAGCACCGATTGAGAACACTTGTGAGAGTTGGAGTGCCGGGAGGGAATCCCAGCCTCACTGGAGAGACCTACAGAGTCCTAGAATGTGCACGAGCCTGCCCACATGGAAATCAGTGCCAGAAAGGCCCAATTTGCTTGGGGAAAGTGGCGGAAGGGACTGGAATCTGAGAGAGAGCAGAGCAAGCACCATTGTTCCCTCTTGGACCCTGCCCCCACATCCAGCATCACAACCCAGCGACTGGGTGGCCCTGCCCTGGTGAATGCCTAAGGCTCCGCCCCTCACTACATAACAGCTGTGACAAGACAAAAACAAAACAAACAAACAATAAAAACAAGGATGGCTCCAATGGGAGAATAGATAGGGATCCCAGAGCTAATTTATCTAAGCGACCAAGAGGTAGCCAACCTATCAGATGCACAGCTCAAAGCACTGGTAGCTAACTTATCAGAAGCACAGTTCAAAGCATTGGTGATAAGGAAGCTCACAGAATTGGCTGATTTTGGTTGCAAATTAGATGAACAAATGGAGGCTACAATAAGTGAAATGAAGAAAAATGCACAGGGAACCAATAGTGATGGGAGGAAAACTGGGACTCAAATCAGTGGAGTGGACCAGAAGGAAGAAAGAAACAACCAAACAGAAAAGAAGAAAGAAACAAGAATTCAAAAAAATGAGAGGCTTAGGAACCTCCAGGACATGTTTAAATGTCTCAACATCCGAATTATAGGGGTACCAGAAGGAGAAGAGGAAGAGCAACAAGTGGAAAACTTGTTTGAACAAATAATGAAGGAGAACTTCCCCAATCTGGCAAAGGAATAGACTTCCAGGAAGTCCAGGAAGCTCAGAGAGTCCCAAAGAAGTTGGACCCAAGGAGGAACACACCAAGGCACATCATAATTACATTACCCAAGATTAAAATGAAGGAGAGAATTCTAGAAGCAGCAAGGAATAAAGGCACAGTCACCTACCAAGGAGTTCCCATCAGACTGTCAGCTGATTTCTCAAGAGACCTCACAGGCAAGAAGGGGCTGGAAAGAAGTATTCCAAGTCATGAAAGGTAAGGACCTCCATCCAAGATTGCTCTATCCAGCAAAGCTTTCATTTAGAATGGAAGGGCAGATAAAGTGCTTCTCAGATAAGGTCAAGTTAAAGGAGTTCATCATCACCAAGCCCTTATGTGAAATGTTAAAGGGACTTACCTAAGAAAAAGAAGATAAAAAATAGGACAGTAAAAAGACAGCAAACTCACAGATATTAACAACCACACTAAAACAAAAACTAAGCAAACTAAGCAAACAACTAAACCAGGAGTAGAAACACAGAAATGGAGATCACATGGAGGGTTTGCAACAGGGGAGTGGGAGGAGGAGAAAGGGGGAAAAGGCACAGAGAATAAATAGACGGTGGGTAGAAAATAGACAGGGGGAGGGTAAGAATAGTGTGGGAAAAGTAGAAGCTAAAGAACTTATGACACATGGACGTGAACTAAAGGGGGGAATATGGGTGGGAGGGGGTGTGCAGGGTGGAGGGGAATGATGGGGGAGAAATGGAACAACTGTAATAGCATAATCAATAAAATATATTTTTTAAAACGCATGCATGCACCTGTTCTGTGCACCCCTTTCTGTTTTATAACCCATTCTGCTTTTGTTTTCTGATCCTTAGAGGGAAAACATTACCTCCCATAGTATTTGCCTGTATAAATGATTGACTGATAAAATGTATTAAAAACAAGGCACACGGTACCTTATGTAAACACAGCAGTCATTAAATAAATGGCGAAAGTGTTGTTACTAACAACACTAATAATATAATTATTAGGAGGAGGAACAAAAAATTGAAGATGCAGTTTGTGCCCTTAAAATTTCAACCCTTACTGGCAAAGCAAGATCTGTACACAAAAATTAACTAGCAGCCACCTAATTTTAGATTAATGGATACCAGAATATTTTGAAATTTTGATGTATTACAGTAATTTATAGAAGTAAAGCGATGATAGCAATAGCACTCAGGGACGGGGAGGGGAGCAGCGGTGCCAGTGATAGTGGGTGACGTGCATCAAACTCATATTCAGTGCCAGGCTAAGTGCTCAGCTTGTCCCATGGACCGTCTCCTTGTTGTTCTTGCTATAATGCCATCTCCTTTGTAGATGAAGCCCAGAAGCTCAGAGAGGTTCAGCAATCTGCCCAACACCACAGTGTACAGCCAACTTCTAAACTCAGGCATCTGGCTGCACAGCCCCAACTTAACACCTTTTTGATGCTTTTGTTGCTTCTGGGAAAGTATCCCAGAGGAGTTTAAGGTTTAACAAAGGCCATGAGAAGATGTAAGAACGAAGCTCATTAAAACAACCCCCCCAAAAAATTTGAATGAAGAGGAAAGGCTTTCCACGTGGGTAGGGACAACGATAAAGGTAGGTGACTGGGCTGGCAGCTTCAGAGATCAATCTGAGTTGCGCAAAGCGATAAAGAAATAATGAAAACAAGAGCATTGAACACTGTTGCCCAGAACCTTCCCATACTCCACCTACATTCCTCTAGTAGTCTGGCTTTTCTTTAAACCCAGAGAGCTAGATTTTCCAATGTTATCATTCTCAAAATATTGAAGTCTTGCAAAAAAACAAAAACAAAACAAAACCCAAAACCTAACACCTACTGCTACAATGGCTTCCTCCTGCCTTTCTCATCAAATCACACGCTTTACTCCATGATTGGACGGATGTGCCTTTTTGATTCCCCCATATATTTTGCTATTGTGTTTTTAAACATTTTATTTATTTATCTTTAGAGGGGAAGGGAAGGAGAGAGGGAGAGAAACATCAATGTATGGTTGCCTCTCATGCGTCCCCTGCCGGGAACTGGCCCACAACCCAGGCATGTGCGCTGACTGGGAATCGAACTGCTGTCCCTTGGTTCATAGGCCCGCCACTCAGTCCACTGAGCCACACCAGCCAGGGCTGCTATTGGTTTTGTTAGGCATGACATTTGTGACAATTTAGGCATGAGACACAAACTGAGACATGGAATGCAAAGTCTGAAATTTCTGAATTTCTAGAGTATTTTTAGTCTCAGAGGGCTCTACAGTATTGCTTATGGGAAGAGCAAGATCACATCAGTGTGTGGAAGGACCCACCAAGGGCACTCTGTAGTACAAATGCAAGTAGTTGGGAGAAAATGTGGAAAACCTCATGGTTCCTCCTCTGAAGTTCCAGAAGGACATGGATAAGGGTCAAGGTTGTAAGAACAGACCTGCTTTCATAGAGAATGAATGTAGACAGATGGTGAGTCGTGGCTGAAAATTGACTCTTAGGAGATGCCTATTGGCAGGGGTTTGGAGTAAGACTTGGAAAGATCAAAAAGTGATGCGGTGAGCATGAACAGTAAACCTGCTGGGGAGGATAAATTAGTGCAGGAGAGGAGTCAGATTTAGTTATGAGAGGACGAACAATTTGAAATGAAGAAACAGTATAAAAGCAGTTGAAGAGAGGCTAATACCTTCAGTAATGCTAACATGAGCAGTAGCTTACAAGAACTTTTGTGAGTGAGCAGGAGAAAGATACTATAAAAATAACCAAGAATCCTTAAAGTAAATTGTAATTAGGTCTAATGACTGAGTATTTGTTAAGCATATAATTCTGAATTTTCCTAAAATATAGGCACTCTTTTATGGACTTACTATGCATGTCAGTCAGTGTCGAATGTGGAGAAAAACAATAGTACAGTAAGTACGTGGTATAAAATCAACTGAAGAACAGAAAAATTACAAATGCACATGGCTTTTACTTTTCGAGGGCTTTCTATTCAGAAAAAATATCCTGTGTATATTAATGTCTATGAAATCATCGATTAGATTTTTACCTCCAAGACAGTTCCATTTCTGTCCTCCGCAGAGAGCCCATGCTCAGTCATCTCCCTGTCCTCCTGCACAGATGGTCAGAGACGGAAGAAGTAGCCTAGGAAGATGCATCATTCCAAGGGACTGTGACTCAGGGGAGTGTAAAACGCAACAAGGAGTTTCTGGTTTTAATTTATCTTTCAAAAAAATTAAAAGGGAGTCAAGTAACTACTTGCGCATGGAAGAAAAATGGGAATATGCTCCAAATAAATTCCCTAGGAAGTCATGGGCTCAGAAAGATACGCTGTTACTTAGACTTCCTATGAAGATCAATTAATATAATTTTAATGGTACTAATCAATAGTGAGGAAAGTAAATTATGTTATAGTTTAAGGATATAAAGGTACCGTGCTTTCATTTGGAAGAGTAAAATATATTTTAAGTATATGAAATTACTGTGCTTTTAGTTGGAAGAGTGAAGTATATTTTTAAGGATATAAAATTACTGTGCTTTCAGTTGAAAGTGTAAAGATTTGTGCTCATCTCAAATGAACACATTCTTACCTAAATCAGCACTCCGTGGCTATATTTCAGTGGATTACTTGTGTTATTTTTGAAGTAAAAGAACTTACTTGAATGGAATCGAATAAATAGAATTATTGTCGCATGCCAAATTAACCACTTAGAGAAAGTTGGTCATAAACTTTGATTTCTCTTGGTTTTACTTAGAGTGGCGGACTATGGAATTCAGTTAATAACCTTCCTTTGGGTGGCAGCCTGGCCGAATGTACTGAATTCATAACTTGGACTGTCTCTGTGCATACTCCTATTTTATTACTTCCAACTAGTACTTCTTTTTTAATATGCTAGGGTCAATGCCAAGAAAAAAGTACACAGAGTTATTTACATAGAGGCTTTGTTCAAGCAGCAATATATATACTATAGATATGAGGAAGGGAAACAAACACAGGTGAGGAACATTTCTAAGGGAACCTTATGCCGGTTTTTTGATGCGCCAGGAGATAAGAATCTTGAAAAATATATATATATTTTTTCCCATTCCATATCAAGCTATGCTCCACTTTGAAATCCTAAATTCAATGTAGGCCTAGTGTTTTAGTCATTTGTGAGTTCTGTTTAAAGGAATGATGTGTTCTATTTTGTTCCCTTTGTGGGAGAGGTGAAGTGCGCCAGGTGATTATTCTTTGAGACTCAGGACAACTTACCTGCAACATAAAGAAACGTTTTTGCCTGACTGATGCACAGGCCTGTAGGAGCCTCAGAGCAGGCTTTATCCCTCGTCCTAGGCCACAAAACACTCTAGCAACATCTTTTCTAATTTTCTGTGACAAAATATTAAGTGTTTTTTTTTCCAGTCTAAATATGTCAGCCTCCAAAAACCTCTTTCTCCTTCAATGCTCACTCCCTTTTTTCTTTATTTGCCTTTAGCTTGGCATAATTATAAGGTGACAAAGAGTCAAGGATGAAGCTTAAAAAAAAAAGACACAGGAACATCTTATATTTTCTCTACACAATGATATATACATACTACAAAGACATATTTGAATGCCAGCTCCAAAACACTCCAAAATGAATAAATTCTAGATAATCTTTTATAAATGAAGGAGATGTTTAAAATGGAATACACCTTGAGAGTCTGGAAAGTGGCTTTTGGGTTTGTTTTCCTGAGCCAGAGAAATTGTACATCTCAGCTTCAGAAAACATGGAAAGAGTTGCTACTTGGTCATTAAATTCTCCTGAGGACGTGATATACTAGTTACCTACAGAGTTTATTTAATCAACTTTGTTAAGTACAGTTTATGTACAATGCACTGTTGCACTTTCAGTGCATAAAGTCAGTTTTGACAGATGTGTACATGCATGAAACCACCACCACCACCATCAAGAGAAAGAATATTTCCATCACCCCTGAAAGAACCCTTTGACAGTCCAACTCCTCTCCCCCACGCTCTTCTAATCGGGGCACCGTTTTGTCAGAGCAGTCTTTTAAATGCACAATATTCCTTCAATGCAGGACATTGGCAACTTGGACAAGAGATGGAGAAAAGCTGTGGCGTTAAGGGTGAGGAGGGCTTAGTGTGAATTATATTCCTTTGTCTAAATAGCGGCTAAAGCAAATGGTATTTTGATAATGCTTCCAAGACATCAACGTGGATAGAGAAGACTTATAACGGAGTATTATAATGTGAGTTCATCACTGGCATGTCAAAAGCATAGTTCTTTGAGTATACTTTCAAAACAATACACAAATACGAAGGTGGTCCCATCAATGCCCTTTTACAAATTAGAGAGGTTATGTTTCTCTATACATACACATTTCAGGTTAATTTTCTTGTACTTGCTATATACATACTACAAATACTATCAGTGAATTTATTAGTGTAATTTTACCTGCTTGGTAAGTAATTAATGTTACCCATCAGAATTTTAGTTTTCCTCTTGCATAGAATGTTAGGGACAGCTGATATGTTCCAAATAGTTATCAAGTGTCATTAGCATGACAGTTTGGTGATATAACAGAAGTCTGAGTGCACACTTACTTGCTGAATGTGTTAACAGTTGTCAGTATACGTTGTTTGAGTTTTTAGCAGTGTCTAAAATTTTAAAACTACTAATATTTTCTGAAGGGTCCAATGCTCAGTCGCTGTTTTTAAAAAAGGAAAAAGGACTCATGGACATGGACAACAGTGTGGTGATTTCTTGGAGGTGGGGCGTATAAGGGGACTAAATAGTAATGGAAAAAAATACAATGAAGATTAAGTTAAAAAATGAATACTTTAATCAAGGCCAAAGCTCAATCTCAGGCTCATAAATTACAATTTTAAAATCAAAGTAGAAAGTCTGTTGATGTGAATGACAATATTGTTTCTTCCTATCACCATCATTTCCTGTTCATGCTATTTTTAACGCATGTATATAAACATATGTATTACGGTCATTTTGTGTGGTTTATTAGCAGTTAACTCCTAACATTTTATATGTTCTTTTACACTTTAAATATGCCTATATATACACATAGTTTTTCACAAAAATTATGTTATACCATATGTGGAGTCTTTTATTTAATATACTAATATCATATTTGGGGATAAATATGGTAGTTATATTTATTCATTCCTCTATTGTTAGGTATTTGAATTATTTCTGTTGGTCCTAGCCAGTGCAATAAAGCAATAATGCAAAACAGAAAACATAAAAAGTAGAAAAAAATGAATTTGTCACTATTCATAGGATGATTATAGATATTAAAAATAAAGTTACCTATAGACAAACTCTTTTTTAAAAAAAAAAACAAACTTTTTTTAAAGATTCTATTTCTTTTATCTTTAGAGGGGAAGGGAAGGAGAGAGGGAGAGAAATATCAATGTGTGGTTGCCTTTCGTGTGTCCCCTGCTGGGAACTGGCCTGCAACCCAGGCATGTGCTCTGACTGGGAATCGAACCATGATCCTTTGGTTTGCAGACCCATGCTCAGTCTACTGAGCTACACCAGCCAAGGCCAAACTCTTATAATTACTAAATGATTTTAGGCTAGTAGATTCATGATCAATATATACTTTAACCATAAACATTTAGAAAATGAATTTTTAAAAGTACCATTTACACTAGTATCAGAAAACATCTCCTAATTAAGAATACAGCTAAGGAAAGAGAGGTATGCCATCGAGGTGGAAAAGTGCCCCACATTATTGGGGGAATAAAGGAAGACTTAAACACAAAGAAGGTGATACCATGCTCATGGACTAGAAAACTTGATGTTGTAGAGATACTAATTCTCCTCAGTACAACCCACAGGTTTGCCAAATAAAAACAAATCCACATTTAGGTAAGGAGAGACTTTATTCAAAGATTTTATTAAAATAAGGAGAGGGTGGCCAAGGTGGAGGCATAGCTGGATGTGCTCTGCCTCCTCTCACAGCCAAGATTAGGGACTACAAAAATATAGAACCAAAAAAAAGAAAACCCAACCAGGACAGAGGGAGGATTGCAGGAGTCCAACGGTGATTCACCCAGACCGGCGACCAAAGGAGGCCCTGCTACCAGAGGTTGCCCTGTGACTGGAGGCAGCCCTGTGACCAGGGGCAGCTGAGAGACCTGAGGAGGCCCTGCAACTGAGGGCGGCCAAGAGACTGGAAGAAGCCCCGTGACTGGGGGGTGACTCTGCGACTGGAGGAGGCCCTGAGTCGGGAGGAGGTCCTGTGTCCAGAGGAGGTCCTGCGACCCGAAGTGGCCCTGAGACTGGGACCGGGGGGGGCCCTGTGACTGGGGGCGGCCCTGTGACGTGGGAGGCCCTGCGACCGGGGGTGGCTGAGTGACCAGAGGAAGCCCTGGGACCCGGGACTGGAGGCGGCTATGCAACCTGCGGCCCTGTGACCGGAGGAGGGGGCTTTGTGGAAGACCCAGAGCACACAACCCATGATCCTAGCTGAAACAGTGGAAGCTGTGAATACCAGGATACCCAAAGGACACTGCACCACTGAATCTCACAGGTATTCTACCACAGAAGTTCACACCATAAACCCAGAGAGCCAGAACAGATCAATTTAAGAAGCTGAGGCTGACAAGAAGAGTCTCACAAACAATGGGAAGACAAAGAAACAATCCCCAAAAGAAAAGAAAAGGAGGAAGCCCCAGAAAGAATGCTAAATGAAATGGAGGCAACTCAACTATCAGATTTTGAATTCAAAGCAATGGTTGTCAGAGAGCTCCAAGAGCTCTCAACTACAGGGAAGCTACGATGAGCTCACTGCAAACTATATCAACATGAAAAAGGAAATAGAAACTATCAACAAGGGCCGAGAGGAAATGAAGAACACAATTTCTGAACTGAAGAACACAGTGGAAGGAATGAAAAGCAGAATTGATGAAGCAGAAGATCGGATCAGCGAGTTGGAGGACAAAGTAGAAAAAAATCACCCAGAAAGAGCAAGAAAAGGAAAAGAGGCTCAGAAAGAATGAAGAGGGATTAAGAGAAATGCAAGACAATAGGAAATGCAATAATATCTGTATAATAGGGATTCCAGAAGGAGAAGAAGAAGAGCAAGGGATAGAAACCCTTTTTGAAAAAGTGATGATGGAAAACTTCCCTAATATGATGAGAGAAAAAGTCACACAAATCCAGGAAACACAGAGAGTCCCAATCAAGAGGAACCCAAAGACGCCTACTTCAAGACACATCATAATTAAAATGGCAAAATTCCAAGACAAAGAGAGAATCTTAAAGGCAGCAAGGGAGAAAAAGGAAGTAACATACAAAGGAGCCCCCATAAGGTTAGCAGCTGACTTCTCAATGGAAACACTCCAAGCCAGAAGAGAATGGCAAGAAATATTCCAATTAATGAGAACCAAAGGCCTGCAACCAAGACTACTCTACCCAGCAAGGCTTTCAATCAAGATAGAAGACCAAATAAGGAGCTTCCCAGACAAAAGAAGTCTAAAAGAATACACCTCTACCAAACCAGTTCTGCAAGAGATGCTAAAGGGACTGCTTTAAGGAAAGGAAGGAAAAGAGAGAGAGAGGAACATAGGTATGAAAATGGCAATGAATCAGTACCTATCAATAATGACCTTAAATGTAAATGGATTAAATGCTCCAATCAAAAGACATAGAATAGCTGGATGGATAAGAAAGTATGACCCACACATATGCTGCCTCCAAGAGACCCATCTCAGGACAAAAGACCTACACAGACTGAAAGTGAAGGGCTGGAAACAAATTTTCCAAGCAAATGGACAGGAAAAAAGAGCCGGGGTAGCAATACTCATATCAGACTTCAAAAGAAGGGCCATAAAGAGAGACCCAGGAGATCACTTCATAATACTCAAGGGAAGAATCCACCAAGAAGACATAAACATCGTAAATATATATGCACCCAACATAGGAGCACCCAAATACATAAACAAAATCTTAGAGGACTTCAAGAAAGATACTGACAGCAACACAATTTTAGAAGGGATGATTGTAACACCCCACTGTCAAAAATGGACAGATCTTCTAAACAAAATATCAACAAAGATATTGTGGCATTGAACAGCACTCCAGGTGAAATGAACTTAACTGATATATATATAGAGCCCTTCATCCCAAAGAAGCTGAATACACATTCTTTTCAAATACACATGGAACATTTTCAAAGGTAGATGACATGATAGGACACAAAACCAGCCTCAACAAATTCAAGAAAATTGAAATCATACCAAGCATTTTCTCCAACCACAAGGAACTGAAACTAGAAACCAACCCCAAGGGGAAAACCCCAAAACACTCAAAATCATGGAGATTGAATAGCATGCTATTAAACAATGAATGGGTCAAGAATGAAATTAGGGACGAAATCAAAAAGTTTCTGGAAACAAATGAACATGAACTCACAACAACCAAAAACTTATGGAACACAGAAAAGGCAGTCCTCAGAGGGAAGTTCATAGCAATACAAGCCTACCTAAAAAAGATAAAAACATTTCAAACAAACAACTTAACCCTAGGCCTATAAGAACTTGAGGAACAACAACAAAGACAGCCCAGAGCAAGTAGAAAGAAGGAAATAACCAAGATCAGAGCAGAATTAAATGACATAGAGACTAAAAGCACAATTCTAAGGATTAATGAATCCAGGAGCTGGTTCTTTGAAAAGATAAAAAAAATCAACAAGCCTTTAAGCAGGCTCATCAAGAAAAAAAGAGAGAAGACCCAAATAAACACAATCAGGAATGAAAGAGGAGAGATTACAACTGACCCCACAGAAATACAAAGGATTGCAAGAAATTACTATGAAGAACTGTATGCCAAGAAATTTGAAAACCTAGGTGAAATGGACAAGTTTCTAGAAAAATATAATCTTCCAAAACTCAATGAAGAAGCAGAAAGCCAAAACAGACCAATAATAGCAGATGAAATTGAGGCAGTAATTAAAAAACTCCCAACACACGAAAGCCCTGGACCAGATGGTTTCACAGGAGAATTCTACAAAGCATTTAAGGAAGAGCTAACCCCTATCCTTCACAGACTATTCCAAAAAATCCAAAATGATGGAAGACTCCCAAACTCTTTTTATGAAGCCAGCATCATCCTAATCCCCAAACCACATAAAGACACAACAAAGAAAGAAAACTTTAGGCCAATATCGCTGATGAACACAGACGCTAAAATCCTCAGCAAAATATTGGCAAACCACATCCAACAATACATTAAAAAGTGGGATTCATTGCTGGGATGCAAGGATGGCTCAATATTCACAAATCACTAAATATAATACATCACATAAACAAAAGCAAAGACAAAAATCACATGATCATATCAATAGATGTGGAAAAAGCATTTGATAAGGTACAACACCCATTTATGATAAAAACACTCAGCAAAGTGGGAATAGAGGGAGCATTCCTCAACATAATAGAGGCAATATATGAGAGGCCTACAGCCAATATCATACTCAATGAGCAAAAACTAAAGTCTTTTCCACTAAGATCAGGAACAAGACAAGGATGTCCACTTTCACCACTTCTATTCTATATAGTATTAGAAGTCTTGCCACAGCAATTAGACAAGAAAAGGAAATAAAAGACATCCAAATCGGAAAGGAGGAAACAAAATTATCATTGTTTGTAGATGACATGATAGTGTCGATAGAAAATCCTATAGACTCGGCCAAAAAGCTGCTCGACGTAATAAATGAATTTGGCCAAACAGCAGTATACAAAGTCAATATCCAGAAATCAAAGGTATTTTTGCATACCAACAATGAAACAGCAGAAGCAGAAATCAAGAAAAAAATCCCATTCGTTATAGCAAAAAGAAAAATAAAATACCTAGGAATAAACCTAACCAAGGAGGTAAAAGACCTGTATGCAGAGAACTACACAACACTGAAGAAAGAAATCAAGAAAGACACAAACAAGTGGAAATATATACCATGTTCATGGATTGGAAGAATCAACATCATCAAAATGTCCATACTACCCAAAGCAATTTACAGATTCAATGCAATACCTATTAAAATACCAATGGCATATTTCACAGACATAGAACAAACACTTCAAAAATTTATATGGAACCATAAACGACCCCAAATAGCTACAGCAATTTTGAGAAAGAATAGCAAAGTAGGAGGGATCACAATACCTGATACCAAACTGTATTACAAGGCCACTGTACTCAAACAGCCTGGTACTGGCATAAAAACAGGCACATGGACCAATGGAACAGAACAGAGAGCCCAGAAATAAACCCAAGTCTCTACAGTCAATTAATATTTGACAAAGGGGGCAGCAACATAAAATGGAGGAAAAATAGTCTCTTCAACAAGTGGTTTTGGGAGAACTGGACAGCTACATTAAAAAAAATGAAACTTGAGCACCAACTTACACCATAAGGAAAAATAAATTCAAGGTGGATAAAAGATTTAAATATAAGCCGTGATGCCATTAAAGTCCTAGAGGAGAATATAGGCAGGAAAATCTCAGATATTTCACACAGTAACATTTTTACTGATATGTCCCCTAAAGCAATGGACATAAAGGAAAGAATAAACAAATGGGATCGCATCAAATTAAAAAGCTTCTGCATGGCTAAAGAAAACAGTATTAAAATAAAAAGAGAACCGACTGTATGGGAAAACATATTTTCCAATGATACCTCAGACAAGGGTTCAATCTCCAAAATATATAAAGAACTTACACAACTCCAGTCTAAGAAGACAAGCAACCCAATTAAAAAATGAGCAAAGGACTTGAACAGACACTTCTCCAAGGAGGACATACAGAGGATCCAGAGATACAGGAAAAGATGCTCGATATCGCTAGCTATCAGAGAGATGCAAATTCAAACCACAACGGGATACCACTTCACACCAGTCAGAATGGCCATCATAAACAAAGCAACAAACAACAAGTGATGGAGAGGTTGTGGGGAAAAGGGGACCCTAGTGCCCTGTTGGTGGGGTTGCAGATTGGTACAACCACTATGGAAAGCAGTATGGAATTTTCTAAGAAAACTAAAAATGGATCTGCCTTTTGACCCAGCAATTCCACTGCTAGGATTATATCCTAGGAACCCTGAAACACCAGTCCAAAAGATCCTATGCACCCCAATGTTCATAGCAGCACAATTTACAGTAGCCAAGTGTTGGAAGCAGCCCAGGTGCCCATCAGTAAATGAATGGATCAAAAAACTATGGTACATTTACACATTGGAATTCTATGCAGCAGAAAGAAAGAAGGAGCTCCTACCCTTCTCGACAACATGGATGGAACTGGAGAGCATTATGCTAAGCGAAGTAAGCCAGGTGGTAAAAGATAAATACCGTATGATCTCACCTTTAACAGGAACCTAATCAACAAAACAAACAAACAAGCAAAATATAACCAAAGACACTGAAATCGAGAACAGACTGACAGTCACCAGAGGGGAGAGGGAAGGGAAGATCAGAGGAAAAGGGGAAGGGTTTAGAGAAACAAGTATAAAGGACACATGAATAAAAACTAGGGGGGTGGAAGTGGGAGGAAGGTGAGGAGGGCTGTGGCGGTGGGCTGGGCTGGGAGTAGAAGACAGAAAACTATACAAGAACAACAATTAAAATAAATTTTTAAAAAATAAGGAGAGGAAACAATTGCAATAGGGCAAGAGGTACTATTGCAATGGGGGGTGGGTGCCACGTCAAACATACCATCTGCTAGCAGCTCAAAGCTCAAGCAGGAAGGCTTTTTCTTTTATAGTGAGGAGTAAACCAGACAAAGAAGGACCAGATGTGAGGGTGGGGGCCCAGCAGGTAATGTAAGCAAGGGTCAGGCAGTTGTTCAGACAGTGTATTTCAGTGAGGTCAGTTGATTCTTGGGAGGGGCCCTTTGTTCTACATTCAAATGTTTGCTTAGGCTTAGGGGCAAATCAAAGTTCAGGAGCCCACAGGGGTCGGGGAGGGGAGGAGTACAAAGATATCAGGTAGGGAATAGGAGGGTGTGTGTCTGGATCTGTCCTAGATAAACAAGGTAGGATGCTATTCTTTGCCCTCAACTCTTTCGTAAAACGGAAAAGGATGGGGAGATTGCTACTTTCCAGTAGCACAGTGCTCAGGTCAAGTTCAACATTGCAACATTGTCAGTTCATTGCAATCCCAACTAAAATCCCAACAGGTATTTTTTTGTGGAAATTGACAAGCTGATTCTAAAATTTATAGGGGAATGCAAAAAGCCGAAAATATTGAAGGTAATCATGAACAACAACAAACTGGAAGATTTAATGTTACAGAATATCAAGTCCAATAGACTTTGTTGAATAATAATATAATATAGAACTAAGACAGTAAAATATTGGTACAAGAGTAGAACAAATGGAACAACCTAAGAGACTCCAGAAGCAGATCCATTCATACTCATACATGGTAACCTGATTATTGACTGTGATAAACTGATTAAATGAAGGTTCCCAATTCTTCATCCTTTCCTATATCTGTACCTATTTGCAATGTGACTTGGCGGTTTCTTCCCCCATAGGTTAGTGTATTTCCTTGTACCTTGGTTTTGAGTTTGGCCATATGACTTTACTTAGCCAATAAGATGTTAATAAATGTAATATATGCAGAGACTAGAGAAATCTCTTGCATGTGTCTGCTTCTGCTTTTTTCTCTTGGCCGTTGCACTGAGGACATATCCAGGCCAGCCTGTGGAAGGGAGATGGGGCGGGTAGAGCATGTGGCTTTACTCTTATTGTCCCAGCTGAGGCCATCCTCCTGGAGGTGAAAAACTAAAGGGTCTGGGAAGAGCCCAATTTCAGAAAAGGGAAATATCTAAAGAATAAAAGAGGCAATTAACTCCAGGGGAAAAGGAAGACTTGAAATAGGATGAAATTGCAGTAACTCTTGGCTTAGCAGTGAACAATATTCAGAGTCATGAGAGTGATTTTGAAAAGCACATGTGGGTTTCATTAAAATTGAAAGTATGAAAGTGATGAAAGTATGTCAGGAGGAGGAGAAAGTGGAAGTGTGTGGGAGTGGGGGTGGGGAATATTAGCGTTAAACCCTCAGTTTCTATAGTAGCAAATCACTGGGTGATAACCAAATATGAAAAAAATCAATATCTATGGTATAATCAAGTTAATTGGAAACATGCAGGTGAATTCTAACAGGAGCAAGTAAAAGAGTTGAAACTACTGTCTTCTGGCATCTGAGAAGCTGGGGAAAGCTGATTAGGGGACAGATATCTTTCATTTTAAGTCATCTTACTAGTTGTTTGATTTTTAAATGACATACAAATAGTAACTTTGATAAAATATTTTTTTAGAAGTTTGGATACAAAGCTATTTCTGTCTACCTTCCCCTGAAGCTCCTGGTAATTACAGTGTACCCTTCACATTGTTATTGGTTTCCCTTGCCCTCCCCCACCTAAAATTTATGAGATTTTCCCAAACACCTAAAATGTGAAGTGTCTTGCTAATGAGGCTTGAATTGATTCAAGTAAAAAGAAGATCACCCCCTGCCCCCAATTTCTTGAGTCCCCCTACCCTTGCTAGTTTACTACAGGGGAGTGTTTGTGACGTCTGCAAGCAGAGGACAGGGACCACCAGCAAGGACACAGCTGATGGAGGACCACCAGCACATAGTGGGGCCACTTGTGTCCAACACAGCAAAGTGATCCAGGGCTGCTTCAGTTGCTCTGAGGCTGAGATTGGGTTCTAAATCTTTTTTTTTTTTTTTCAGAAAGACTAATTATAAAAATAAATTTGCAAAATAAACTGGGTTTCAGATGAATATTCCAGTATTTTTATGTCTTATTATAAACCTTCAAACACCTATTCAAGAACCTATTCCTCATGGATACTCACTTTTTTATATCTTATTTTAAAAATGATTCTCTCTGAATTTTCTCAATTGTAAATTAATTGAACTCTAAGTCTCTGGGTTTAAGATGCTTCTGTAGTAGTGGCAGGGGGCTTCGCCCACAGGGCCCCTGCTCCCCCCCACCACTGATGAGAATCAGTCTACCAAGACCTGATCTGCTTGGGGAGGAAAGGTGGCCGATCTCTCAAAGGAGAAGGGCCAAGAGCCTTTTCCTCAATGGGCTTTTATGAGGTTCATTTTACACAGGAATACAGGTAAAGCTCATTCATCATTATCAGGCAGTAAGGATGAAACAATAGATAACATACAAAGAACTCTGAGGGTATATTTTGAGTCAGGGTCAGATAGCTCAAGAGCCATAAAACTTTGAGGAACAAACTCACTTCTTGCTTGAACCCTTATTTAATTGAGAGCATTCTAAACAAAGCAGGTTTCACAGAATTTTACATATTCTTTCTTAGGCCTGATCACCCAGGGAACCCATCCTTTCCAGCACAGGGTGGTACCCACCACCAGCATTGTTTCAGGTTTAAGGCATTGTCTCAGGCTTAAATCAGGCAAGGCAGCCAAGAGATTAAGAGACTTCTTGCAGACAGAATGAGGACTCAGGCTCATAGCTGAGGGTCCATCACCTCCTTTTGCTATAGTCCCCCAAGTCCTTCCTTGGGGCCTCCACATGATCGTGCCTGTCTTAGGTCATTTCCCCCTTGGGGAATCTTATCCATCATTGGCTAACTGATCAAGCATTGGGGGCCAGTTATGGATCAAGTAAAAGGAGCAGAAGCTGCGCCCCTGCCAGGGAGATAAGCCTTGTCTCCTTAGTGGCTTACAGTCCAGAGGTCTACTCAGCCTTAGCCATGGGAAGGTTACAGCTCCTGAAAGCAGGCAGGGCAGTTCCCAACATAGTAGCAGTTTTCAGATAGTAAAATGATCTTCCTTTCATGCAGTCTTCAGCTCCGTATTCTCATTTTTCAAAAAATTATGCATGGATCTTATTTTTTGCCCTTGATCAAAAATGAAGGCCTGCAGTTGTCTGATATGTGCAAATTAACTTGAAGTTAAGGATAACCCAGCATCTGAATTTCCCCAAGGAAAACTTGCTGGAAAGAGTGATTCATTTCTTTATTCAATAACAAATTCACAAAGGCCCTCTCTGGCAGGACCTCAACAAATGTCACCTCTTTTGTGAGTCTTTTAAGAACTCAGTGGACTGTGATTTTTACAAAACAAAGTAAAATAGCCGTATTTCCCATGTACTTTTTTACTGTGTTCCAGAGCTCACTCAGGACTTGGGATGTTTTGATCTGCACCCAATATCTGCGATTAGACAGGGAATAATGAGCTGTGATAGAAGCACCCACTTCTAAAGTCTTCTAATTGGCCACTCGGATGAGTACAAGGGTTGGAAGGGTTTCCTGGCAAAAATATCCGTTTCCAGATTTACTCTACTTTTTTCATTCATTTAGAAATACTTGTTGAGAACTTCCTATGCCAGGCCTTGTTCTGAGGAGTGGATTGGAACCAAGGGGAATGTTCTGGTGCTGGATGAAAGGAAGATACATTATGAGTAACCAAGAGTTCTAGGCTATCGGGATCATGGCTGGTGGGGCGTGGGGGGTGAAAATGGACTGGTCAGGATGGGTCTGTGCTGATACATGCATGATGCCCTTGAGGCCATGTGGTCTGTTGTCCATTCAGGACACTGCTGAGCCCCTCCCAATCCCTTCAGTTGCAGTACAGCTTTCTCTGAGTTCTTTCCAAACTGCTCTGGGGCATGTGAGAGCATCCTGCTGCTCAAATGCAGTATTAGTCTGAGAATGTAGCGGTGGTGCTCTCTAAGATGCTCTCTGGTTTTATGTCATTTTGGGGCAAATTGGTTGTTTTGTTGCCCCGGAGTCATTCTCTGACTGGCTGCATAATGCCCTCTCTGCCTGCATTTTTTTCTTCTGCAGCCACCAATTTTTCTTCAGAGTTCTCCTGCTTTCTTGTGGTCTAGCCTGGGATTGCTATGCCCCTACTCTCATCTCTCCTGCTTCTCCCAAAACTAATATGCATCTGTCACATCTGCATTTGTTGCAGGGCTCCCCCTTTACATGGAACTAAAATCTCTGTTCACTCCGTGTCTCCCCTCTGGTCCTCATCCCAGTTGGGAATTTTTATCCAACCTGGTATACATTGGAATTGATAGGTGGAATGGGGAGTTAGCCAGATATCTTTGACCTTTACTCATGTAAAGTTTGCCCAGACCAACAGCCTTTGTTCATGAGTAATCTTTGTTGTCTGCTAGGAGAATGTGCTAGACTTTTGGAATTCAAAAGCCAAAAATTAACTTCTTTTTTCTCTTCTTGATTTTTTTTTCTTCTCAGAAGGAATGAGTACAGAATGGCATGGCTAGGGTAATGCTTTAATGAGGGAAAGGGACAATGGGTAACAGGAAGTAAGGCTTAATTGTAGGAGACCGTCTGTGTGGCGTGGGCCCAGCTCCCACTCGGGCCCACACCCACAGATAGGTTCTCCCATGGAGAATCAGGCCTTCACTGTGCCTAGACTACTGTGAAACTTGCTTTTGCTAAAACTCCCTCACCCCCGAACTGAGACAGCAAGTGCTTACTGTAACTTCCTAAAATCCTTGTTAAACCTTGCAAGGACCAATGTAACCAGTCCAACCACTTTTCCCTTTTCATTTGCAAATATCCTTCTTGTGTGATGTGATTATTGGCATTATCTCCTTTGTTGTCTGTAAAAGGTAACCACCTAAAACGAACCTGTGCATAGTAAATGAGGACCATCATGTAATGTGGGGAGAAACCCAATAAAGGCTGGTCACAGCAAGGGCCAAGGCTTTTGCTCCCCTTGAGAGAAAAGCCATGCTGTTCCTTTTTCTCCACCGAACTTGGTAGTCCATGTGAATGTCTCATACCTCATCCACAATGTGGTGGACCACATGAGCCGGGGTCCGCATCACTTAATAAGGGTTGCTATTTCAAAATATTTAATGATATCTGGTTAGTTCTCCACCCAAACCTCATACAGAGACAGAGCCCTACAGACACCGAGTTGAATGAACCCAAGACAGGGCAGGGTGCCTCACAGTGGGGTGTTTGAAAAAGGCTTCGTGGGAAGTAGAACTCTGCTTGGGTAATGAAGAGTGAGCGTGATTTCAGTAGGAAGGTTTTTGGTAGAGAAGTGACTGGAAGAGGTTTCTTAGTAAAGAGAATAGCCAACTAAAGGGCAAGGAGAAACCTGAGAGGATCTGGGACTTGGATGGAAACAGTTTCCTTTTTGCTAGAAAGTTGAGAGCATTCTGTTTAGAGCATAAGCTGTGTGGGTTTGAATCCTGAATCTGCTCTTTACTCTCTCTGTGATCATAGATGAAGCACGGAACCTGTGCCAGGCTCCTCATTTGTAAATGGAATTAATGATAGTGCCTGTCACATGGCAATGAAGGGCAATTAGGTGTGTTTCACACAGTAAGTTTTTCTGAGCAGTGTCTGGAGCATAGAAAGCGATATATATGAAATATGATAGTGACTATTAGAATTTTGTTAGGAAAAAGAGGGGAACGATAAGTTTTAGAAGGATCAGGAAGGGACTTAAATGAAATGAAGAAGGAACTGTCCAGAGATGGAAAAATTCATCTTGGCAGTGCTACGTAATTCAAAGCAATGCTTCTCAAATAAAATTGTGCATTATAATGACCAAGTAGCTCATTAGAAACAAAATTCCCAGGCCATACCCACCTGCCTACCCCAGTGACTGTGATTCAGTAGGTTATAGGGTGTGGTGAGAAACCTGTATTTTTAACAATGACGATTCTCAGAGCTGGGATTGGGGTGAGGCAGATGAGATGCCCAGGGTGCACAATTTAAGGAGGCCTTCTCACCTCCTTATGGGTGTTCTAGTACTGCATTGGCCTTGAAACTCAGTGCCTCCTTAAACTATCCATCCTAGTTTCCTGACTTTACCCTGACCTTCCCCCTGAGATTCTGATGCTAGTGGAGGCAGAAATCATTCATCCCTTCATTAGACATAGTTTGTGGGCACCTGCCCTGTGCCCGGAATTGCTCTGGATGCTTGGCATACATCAGTGAACATGATAGACAAGGATCCCTGCCCTTTTGAAGCTTACATTTAGCAGAAGAGACAAAAATGAGTTAACAGAAAAACCAAGTTGTATCTTATGTTAGAATACGGCGTGTTCCTTAAAGCAGGATACAGGGCGTCGATGACACGTGTAGATGGTCTGCGTTACAGTGGGAGCCAGACCGGCTCTCAGGTTCCATTTCCAGTGCCCAACTCAGAGCTATCAGAAGAAGTTTCTGGAACCTCCTCATGGTAAAAGCATTCTGCAAGAAGCATGTTCTCCGAGCCACCGGCACTGTCTGCCATGGGGTCAGGCAGGAAGAAGGGGCTGTCGTTTCCACCCATTTACCTCCTTTAATATACAACGCACCAAAAGTTTGAGCTCTTTCAGTGCCTGCCATTAAGGTGGTTATTCAGTGAACTTGCTAGTGATACAGATGTCTGCTTTGGGGACTAAAAAACCTTCGGTCCTTGGAAATGATTCTGTGAGGAAAATCTAAAGGCAAATTGACTGTAAAATACCACTGAAATGAAAAAAGCAGGCTGTAATGCTAAAAAATTTAGAGAAGAGTGATGCAGTCTATGCTCTCCTTAGCATTTGTCATGCACAAGTGTCATAGAATTTAAGCACTAGAAGGGGACCTAGGCGATCATCTAGTAAAGCAGATGTGAAATGAAGAGTTTGGAAATGATGAGTGCAAAGATCACTTAATTAGGAACATCTTTGTAAAAAGAGTAATAAAGGGACAGAGCCTCTATTACTTAATACAGGAGACCACGACCAAGGGCGTATCCACCAGAACACATGGCAGTTAGATCTTTGAAGACTAAAACAGATGAGACTAAGAGCAGAAAGGACAAAAAGAAATCAGAAAAGTAATGAGCCCCTCCCTGCCCCAAGACATGAAGCACTGAAGTTTGAAAATTTGTTAGATTCCATTTTATGCCATTGCCCAATGTATAAACAGGAGAACATGGTATTGAGTGCAAGGTTTCTTAAAGCTCCTTATGACAGCAGTTTCTTCGAATACTACATTAAGTGAATGAGCTACAATTAAAGGCCACGGAGTCTGTGGTCGGGAGCTTTGGGGAAAAGCATTAGAAGAGGGTTCTCATTCATTCCATGGTTATTCATTGGGCAACAGCTAGGTTTCCTTTGAAAGACACTAACAAAAAACAACCATCTCTGCAATCTGGGTAAGTCCAGGTAAGTTGATTTTCACTCTGGTAGTTATGAGAGACCTGCATTTGGGCATTTCACTGCATTCCGTTCCCAGGAGTGGAACTGGGTTTAGGAAGCATTGTGTGGTCTGAGGAATTATCTTATCCAGATGGTCCTGTGGATCTGGGAGGTTTGGTTTGGTAACGTAAATCTGTTCCATTAGTAGTAGCAGCCAATGATTCCATACTTAGACCCAGGCAGAGAGAATGCCATCAAGGAAATCATCTAGAAGTGTGCTTAGCACATAGTAGGTGCTTAATAAATATTTGATAAATAATTAAAGAGCTAGTAGTGATCCATATACTATGTATTTCAGAAAGGTCCTCCCCACCCTCAAATAAACTGCCTGAAAATAACTTTTTAAAAGGAGATAGGATTATGGGGGGACTTGAATGAAGGGGAATGTTCATGTGTTATATCAATGTAACTTATTGATATATCTACTGGGGGTACATAAAAATTGTCCAAATCAATAATATCTGCTACTATACCTGTTTTATGCCTGGCATTATTCCAGGGACTTGGCTTATATCAGTTAAAACAGTAGGTATCTACCCTTGTGCAGCTTAACAGAAGAAGCAAAGATAATAAACATAATTACTAGGTAAATTGTATATATTAGAAGGTGGTATGTATTGTGGGGGGGGCGGGTAGCACAGGTTAAAGGTGGTAGTTCACACTTGCCCTGTTTTAAAGGAGGAGCTGGACCAGCTGTAAGAATTTACCAACTCAAATTCATCAGGTGTTATCAAATTACAAAAGGTAGATTAATAGGAGTGATAGCATATTACGTAATTCATAATATGAATATATATCTGCAGTTTCTGCAGTTTCCAAAATGTATGTATTTAGAGTCCTGGACATCCTCTTCCTGTGATTCTGTTATAATGCACAGTGTGTTGTATATATTATGGGGTTGGGTCTAACACTCACAGTTTGTAGTCCATTAATTTCATTTGCTCAGAGCTTCGTTTGGCATATCTATTCCCCTTCTTATTGCTAGGGGTCCCTTGCTCCTTGCACTTATTTCTTTGAGAGAACACAGAAGAAACACAACTTTGAGATGTGGCTCATGGCTCTTTCTTTTCCACTCTTAAGTCTATACAGGTGCATTATTAAAGGCAAGAAATCAAAGGCCAAGCTTAAAGAGAGAGGCCTGGAAGCTGTCAGTCAGGACCACAGCTCAGTGGGAAGCAACCAGTGGGTCTTGGGGCTAAGTGGGAACCAGCCAGTCGCTTCACAGCTCGGCAGCAGGAGAGCCTCGCTGGCTCTGTGCAGCCAACAGAGGTGTCTAGGGTTTCCTGGTTAAGTCCCATCTGTCTCCCTTTGAGGAAACTAAAAGTAAACAACATGATAGACTTGAATACAATTCAAAAGTGAATCATAATGATTGAGGAAGTCGTTGGATTACATAAATTGTAGAAAGTGACTTTTAAGATCCATGGAAGAGAATTACCATTTCCCCTTTCCTTCATTTCCAATGGGTTTCTATCTTATTAGAAAGTGGAACATGAGAGAGATAGTAAGGATCTGTATTTGATCACCTTGGGGCTGTTCCTGCAAAATGGAGTGACCTTATAATCTGTTGGTGACACATTTGTATGCTAAACAGAAGTCCCAGCAGTGATATATTTGTGAAACAGTCTATATTTGTGTTACAGTCTATTTATTGTAATTTAAGCTGTTTTACAAAAATGAACCACAGTTGCAGTAACTCTAATGACAAAATAAATCATTGGAATTAGAAATAATATATTACCTTGAAGTGATTAATATCCTAGTAGATTTAAATTTATTAGTAATATAACACCTTAAACCGATTAATATTAAATATTATAGTAATGTGTTACTCTGAAGAAATTAAGCTCCTTTGGACTGCTTTGTTTTTACTACCTGCATGATCTTGGGAAAAACAGTTAAAACCACCTGTGGCTCTACTCCCTGATCTGAAAAGTGAAAATGACGGCACAAAGCACACAGTGCTGCTGTGAGGAGTAGAACTGGGAATCGCATGGCACACCCTGAGCATAGAGTAAGTGCTCAATACACAGCAGCTGTGGTGGGGGGCGGGGTGACAGGGATGATACTAAGCACTGCAATCACCAGGTCACGGGGAGAACTGAGCAACGATGCCCAGGGAGCCTGAGGGAGCGTCCATGATTGTTAAACTGGAATGCTCTGTGGGGAATGCTTATATCTGTAATAATTATTTTACCTTATTTTCATTGTAAATACTGCTGCCAAAATTATTAACCAGTTGATTAATACTTGGTTTTCATCTAGTAACCTCATTTACACTCTGTGCTAGCCTATTTCAAAGAACCATTACCATGTTTAAACAGAGAAAACTATTCATTAGTCTTACCATAGTCTTACCGTACGCTTCCATATGCTTAGTGTTAATCATTGTTTAGCTGGGTAAACAGGAGCTTGCATTTTATTCCTGATGCCATTAGGGAAATTAGTCTAAATGAGAAATGTCATTCTAAAAAGCCCACACATATACCAGACACTTCATATCCAAATGTTACATGATATCACTTAATGATCTTTTAATCAGAAGTCAGCTTTCTTGTATAATTTTAGAAACTTGTTATGAGTTATTTTTGTAGTAGAATTAGAAAACAAGGCATCAAGAGAATTAAATCATTCATAGTTTTTTCACTTTCTCATAACTACTGTTAACATGTTGATATGTATTATTTTTCTGTGAAAGTACATGCATGTATGTGTATGCAATGTATGTGTGTATATGAGCTGAGGTAAGAAAGGATTGAAGTTGGAATTATCAAAAATTATCTCTCTCTACATATACACAGCTTTTAATATGTTAGTCTCACTCAACCCCAAACCTGCTCCTCTGTGCCTGCTTTGCAATACCGCGGCTGGGATGGGCGAGCCATAATCATTCTTTGGTTCCCTGGGAGGTCTTGACAACTGGGAGAGGAAAGGAAAACTGGGAAATGGCAGGCTAGCAAAGGGAATTGATTAATCATCTTTTCTTGTCTTGCCCAAGGTTCTGCTACCAGAGGTAGTAGTAGATTCCTGTCCGTTTGTGTCAGAGCCCATGTTCTTCCCACACTCCCAGAAAGAAACTCACCTACTCTCTCCTGAGGACTGTGAGATTCAGCTCCATGGACTCTAAGTCCCAGATCTCTGGGGTATCCTGGGAGTGTCTCCATTCTGGGTATTACAGTTTCATTCCTTTGCTACCCCAGCCCTAAGGGCTGTAGCTGCTTGGTGTAGTCGTTAGCATTGTAATGACGGGATGCTGCTTTCAGTCTCTCTGTTGCTCCTGAATTTCCAAACTAGTTCCATGTATTAAATTCTGTTGGTTAAAAACACCGGTGGACACTGACTAGTGTGCTCAGTGTAGAGATGATTCTGAACTTTCTCATTTAACTTGCACTGTCTGTGTGAATGAACATCATTCACAAGACCCCACACCGCCTCTCACACAGCAGGTGCACACTGATGTCTGCGCGGAAGCACGGGCCATCGAGACCGTGCTTTCAGAACGCTGCCTGCCAGCCCGCCGGTCAGCTCACCAGGGCCACAGTCTTTGTATATTATATAATATTATAGGCACTTGTTCTTCATTTTATAGAAAAGCGGGAAAGGGGAAAAGGTAAAAGTGTGAATGCTGACCCTACACCTTGTTGATTTTAAATTTAATACAACTTGGTAGAGACTTGAAGCTCTGGAAAATTTAAGGAGATGTATTAACATATTCATCACTAATGGATGCTCAGCCCTAAGCCAGTCAATGCTTGTGTTATATTATGAGGGAAAATAACAAATATTAGTAATGTGTCCCAAATGCCAAAAATACATTTTAAAAGATTTTGTCGGAAGGACTAGATAGAGTTAGAAATGGAATATGATTTCAGCTCTCTGGGAACAAAACCTGCTTTAGTACACCTAACTGTGGCTGCACTAGGCTCTCATACTAAGACTTACATACATATTGCATTTATCAAAGAAGGAGCTTTCCACAACTTTTTTTTTTTTATTAAAATGGCATATGGACTGTGCAGTGCTTCATAATCTGCCCATTAATTACTCTCTTAATAAATGGTCCTGAGGAATAATCTTTCTTTGTCAGATATTTACATTGCTTCTAATTTTCCAATATAAAAACAAAAGCCTTTTAAACCTTCTTGTAGATAAATAATTGCATAAATTCTTAATGATTTCCTTAATAAAATTTACCCTAAAAGACAAATTGAGGGGTCAAAGGATAGAGACCTTTGCTGAGCCTTCGGTGCACTGGCCCAGTTGCTCTCCAGAGGCGGGGCCCACTAACATTCACGCTGGCAGCAGTGAGGACTGCACCTCACAGCCCGCACCGGGTAGCTTGTCACAGCAACATAAAGAGTTTAAAACATTTTATCACCTAATTTATAGCATTAGCTTGGCTAATATTTTTTAATCATTTGTTGAATTACTGTTTATTCCCACATTAAAAATTCTATTCATTATTTAGAATCAAGTCATTTTCATTTCCTTTTTTTTTTTTTTTTGTAAATTGTTTGGCTGTCAGAGTTGAAGGAGAGCCGAAGGAGTAAGAGTGATTGATTAGAAAGGGAAAATAGAAAGTAAGGGCCTAGTGAAGCATGAAGCACCATATTGTTCAATGAATTTTAAGACAACAGCTATGAGAAGTTGTGGCTTAATATTTTTTCTATTGTTTACAAATGTTAATTATATATGAATTTTGTGCCCATTTACTTGTGCACGTTGATTATGATCTCTCCTGGGTTCTCTTTCTCTTTGATTCATTCTGAAATAGTTATCCTAGGTTATCCCCAACCTCAGCCAAGAAGGAAGAAGGAAGGGAGTGTCATAGTCCCAGTCCATTCAAACTGCTATATTAAGTTACCACAGGCTGAGTAGCTTATAAACAACAAAAATTTATATTTCACATTTCCTTCTTGGTCCATAGCTAAGAAGATTTTCAACCAAGGTACCCAGGCTACACAATCGGGAAGGGCAATCTGTTCAACGTGTGGTGCTGGGGTAATTGGGTACCTATATGCAGAAAAGTGAAACTGGATCCTTACTTATACCATATACAAATATTAAGTCAAAGTGTATTAAAGGCCTAGGCATAACATCTAAAACTATAAACTCCTAGAAGGAAACGTAGGAAACATTTTCATGATATTGGATTTGGCAGTGATTTCTTGGAGATGTCAAAAGCACAGGCAACAAAAGCAAAAATAAACAAATGGAACTGCATGAAACTTAAAACTTTGATGCATCAAAGGAATTATCAGGAGAGTAAAGGCAACCTATACAGTGCGATAAAATTGTCAAATTACGTATCTCGTAAGATTTAATATCCATAATATATAAACAGCATCTACAACTCAACAACAAAAAATGCTGATTAAAAAACAGGCAAAGGACTTAAATAGAAACTTCTCCAAAGAAATACATAAATGACCAAAAAGCATGTGAAAAGTTGTTCAATATATCTAATCATAAGTTATGTGAAAATCCAAAGCACAATGAGATATGACCTCACAGCCATTAGGATGTTCACACTTGAGACTGGAAAATGAGGATGCGTAGGTAATTAAGTATACTGTGCACTGTGTGTGGGAGTGTCAAATGATGCAGTCATTACAGAAAACAGTATGAAGTTTCCTCAAAATCTAAAAATAGAAGTACCATATGATTTAGCAATGTCATGTCTGGGAGGTGTGTGTGTATATTTAAAAGAATCCAAAGTAGGGTCTTGAAGAGATATTTGCACAATTATTTTCATTGAAGCATTTGTTCATAGTAGCTTCAAGGTGGAAACAATAGTACGTATGTATGTATGTATGTGAATGTGGAAGATTCATGGAAAAGGAAACCATGATATATACATACAAAAAATATTTTGCAGTCTTTAAAACGAAGGAAATTCTGTCACATTCTACAACAGAGATGAATGGCAAGGACAATATGCTAAGTGAAGTAAGGCAGTCACAGAAGGCTAAATATTGTATTATTCCATTCAGATAACATATCTGAAGTCACCAAAGTTATATAAACAAAAAGTAAAAGGTTGTTGCCAAGGCCTGGGCAAGGCGGGAGAGATAATTAGTGATTAATGGGAGTAGAACAAGTTTTTCAAGATTAAAATGTTACAGAGATCTGTCAAACAACAATGTAAATATGCTATACTACTGAGTCGTACACTAAAGTGTTTTTATTAAGATGGTAAATTTAACGTTGTGTTTTTCACCATGATGGAAGAGTGATATGATGGAGCATGACACACAGGTACACAATACATTTCAGCTATTACCAGTTATTTTTAAAGTGGCAGGTTTGAAAAGCTGAAAAACCCAAAGTGTCATCTTTGTGCCAGCGGTAGCCCAGATCATGGTTTCAATGAACATGGTGGTACACCTTCTCTCACTGTGGCAATAGGCAAGGCTTGGAACCAATGCACAATGCCAAGATGGCTCACATTGACATTGCAATATAAGCACAGGAGGTTTTGGTTGGAGGGCTACTATTTACCAAGGAAGCCGCTGTCTATTGGCACATTTGCCAACATCATGGGACCATGGTGATTACCAATGAGTCCAGTTTGGGAAGTAATGCAATGGGCGTTTTCTAAGGGGAAAATCATCAAAATCCCATAAATGCCTTGTGCTCCAGGAGGGAGAAGGATAAGCCGGTAATTCTCCCCTGCCTTTTTTTTTACTCTAATGTGTGCTTTATCACTTTCAGTTTTCTCAGCTCAAGCCAGGGCTGTTTGGGAGTTATGATGAGATTTGAAAGAATGTGGAGTTTTTGATCTTGGCAGTGCTGAAAGTGCTTTATAAATGTCAGAATTGGCGTGTGGGAATCTAGGCCACTGCTCCAGTGTGTGCCTTGTGAGAGTCAGCTAATGAGACCACAGGAGAGCAGCCATCTGAGCCAGTCCTGGAGTGGTCCTGACTTCGAAAACAGCTCTTCGGGTTTGCTCAGGGAGAGAATTTCATATCCTTGCACTGTTGTTGTGTTGCAAACAAGTATCCAGGTTTAAATTTAATTCATCCTGAGCACCACTCGTTTATAACGTTAAAAACATCGCTGATACTCTGCCACCTCCTGGTTTCAGGGAAGACATCTCATAGGGCTTTCTTGACCCTAACCTTTAAAGGCATCTCTTGATCAAGTCTGACTGCACTCTATATTGATCTCCTTCTGGATAGTTTCCTTATACGGGATTATGTATTATTCTGGGTCTCCCTGGAACTTCGTACTACTGTTCTCACTTTAATTCCTAGCACATAATAGGCTTAAAGTAAACACTTGTTCAGTGGATGAATGAAAACCAAACTGGCTTGCAGTTTGAGTTTACCACTATTATTCAGTTGTTTACATGCCGTCTGATTTTTAAATGACTCTGAGCTTTGTTATGGCCATTGAGTTAGTTGAAAGAGGCACAAGGCCAATGATAAACTGTTGCAGTTGTAGGTTGTCTTTAGTGTTAAGATTCCTTGACCCTCGATGATCAAACTAAAACCATAGAGAAGCATTAAAATTGGAAGAGTCCTTCAAAGTCTCTTCTAAAGCATTTCACTGAGAGGAGAGGCTTATGATTCCAAATAGTAAGGTCGCAGCTCCCAGGTTTTGAAGACGCTGATCAACTGGCTTTTTTGTGTAGGGTGTCACGGGGTGTCAGAATCAAGTCTCAATGGGCAACACTGATGTGTCCATGGCTAATTCAGTGAAATAGCAGGGTTTCTGTTATTTGTTGTGTTGTGTGTGAGAACAAACCAGGAGTGAGGTTCTCATCCTAGCTCCTTTGCAGATGAGCTTTGTGAATAAGGGTAGGTGTTTAAACTTCTTTGGACATCTGTTTCCTCATTTGTTTCCAGAAGGTGACCTGTCTTGCCCTATTCTCTTGAGTTTTTGTGGGTCTCACAAAAGGTAGTGCATGAAACTTCCTCAAAAACCATAAAGACCTGTATGTGTGTGTGTGTGTGTGTGTGTGTGTACAGGTGTGTAAAGACAGTGCCAGAGAGTATAATTATAAGGTAATTATGGTAGATGTTTTATAATTTCTTAGTGTGGTTGAATTATCTTAGGACACTTAATCATGTGACTCAGAAACTACAGAATGTGCTGTTACTCAAATACTTAATTCCATTTTTTAACCAGAATAAAACAACATAACAATAGCAACAAAACATCTACTGTTCAGTTAGTGCTCACAACTTGAGAGATACGTGGTGATTTTTATTTTCAGATTAAATTATGCCTTCTATGTGAGGAATGATGTGTGCATACTTTTTGTCTTAAACATCTTATTTTAGAGTAATTTTAGATTTTCAGAATTTTGAAGATAGTACAGAGGATTTCCATGTACCCCACATCCAGTTTTTCTTATTTGGTACATATATTTTCATGTGATTGTAAAAACAAAGCTGTGAGGTGGGTATTGTGATCTTCTTGTTAATGATATGCACTAGGTGAAGTGTAAGATATTTTTCCAGTTCTTTTTGTCTTTCGAATCATTTTCACCAAGAGAGTTACTGTGTTATCAATTCGGTACAGTGTTCAGTTTCTTTCCTCTGTCTTTTATATTAAGTTTGGCTTTTTATTCTTTTTAATTTAAGTTTTGGAAAATATAAAATATTTATATGTTTGAAATTAAAACTATATAGAAAGTTGTACTCAGAAAAGTCTCAATTTCATCTTTATTTTTCTACCTTGTTTCTAAATTCTCATAGGTAACCATTTTATTATTTTCAGATTTATTAGTAGTGTTGATATTAAAACACACATCTACATATATACACACATCATGTACAGGTATTTCTGTACACACATAGACATGAATACATGTACGTATGTACATCATTTGCGTATTTACCCTTATATTTTACTCAGATGATATTCTTTCACACCTTTATATTTTCACCTGACAGTATTTCTTGGAAATCACTCTATATTTGTTTATAAAGATTTTCTTTTGTATACCTGTATAATACTTCACTGTATGTAGGTATTACAGTGTATTCAATTAATTTTCTATGGCTAGACATTTCAATTTTCCTAATATTTCACTGTCACAATTAACATGAATATGGCACAAAGTTTTGTGCATGTGTTGCTGAACTCTAGTGGAAGTATATTTTTCAGATACATTTCTAGATTGTGGGGTCAGAAGGTGAATACACATACAGTCTGTTAGACATTCAAAAACTCTTCTCCACAGAGGTTTAATCGTTATGCATTCTAACAGTGCGTGAGACTGTCTGTGTCCCTGTAGCCTCAGCAACATAGTTTTTGGGTAGGCTCTTAAATGTAGCCAGTCTGATATGTAAGAAATATAAAATATGTTTTTAATTAATACAAGGTGAGTGTGGCCAAATGGTTTTATGCAGCATTGTGGAAATTAAGTTTTTGTCAAGCCAAATAGAGGACAACTTTGCACTTCACCAGAAGACTCTCATAGTTATTGTGTGCTGTAGCTTTGAAAATGTAAAATATTGTTCACTTCAAGAAAGGCTTTTCCTCTGTGTCTTACTTTTTTCTCTTAGAATACTTATGTAGCATGTAGCACATAGATAGATGTCCAAAGGGAGCAAGTAATTTTTTACATGAAAATGCATTGTGTTGTTCAAAGGTGACTCCCTAGGCTCTTGAAAAGACTAATATCTTTTCCACGCACTCAGTCACACATTTACAGGCTCCATTATCAGGCTGATTGAATGATAAGACCTAAACTGAAATATCAAAATATTTTAATAAAATATACTTTTCTTGGTGAACATATCCCCTAGAGCTTGCCAACTGTGTTTCACTTGAAATATTTTTAGAATGGAAGATTTAGATCAGAAAAGCACCTGCCTGCAGATGTCCCTGGGGAAATTTAGTTTCTACCATTTTGAGAAAGGCAGAAATCCACTGAGTGGGTGGGTGGGGGTGAACCCTTTGCTCTTCATCAGAGATCATTGCACCCACACTCTGGCATTTCAAGATGCCTGTGACTCAGTCCATATATATATATATGTATTTTTTAACATATATTTTGTATATGTTACGGCAGCACATTCTAATAGGACAACATGTTCTAATAGGACAAAAATCCTATTAAGGTAACACATTCTAATAGTATAAAAGTCAGTCAAATAGCAAGGAAGGTGTATGATTTTTGGTTCTAGCACTGTTTTTAATAACCAAAAGCAGTCATTTAATATTTCTGGATCTCAGGTTTTTCCACTTCCAGTATGTGAGCAGTTTGGATGAGTTGATCTTTAATGTCTTTTATTGTTTAAGAATGTCTTCTTGAGAGACTTCCAGTCAAGATGCCAGCACGGGTAAACATGGCTTTCCTCCTTGCACAACCACATCAAAACTGCAACTAAATTATGGAACAACTATCACTCAGAACTGTCAGAATCAAGTACTATGGAATTAGAGAAACCACACCCATCCAGACTGGTGGGAGGGGCTGTGGACCAGGCTGGTCCCACATCCACGTGTGCTTGATAAAAACTCGAGAGGGGTGCCTCAGGAGCGAGGAGTCCCAGCCACACACCAGGGAGTGGGAGGTGCTGGGTGGAGGGGCGCACAGGAGGAAAAATTGGGACAACTTAATGGCATAATAAAATGCATTTAAAAAATTAAAAAATAAAAATAAAAATGTTTTTTGATTCTACTTATGTTATTAATCTTTCCTGTCTACATTTAACCCATGGCACTTCCATAGGGAATATACAGGTCTACATTAATATGGGTTATTCTTGAGCTTTTTTAATCTTTCCTAAAATTTTATTTTAATCCCAATTGCATATACAAATAAGATCTCACTTAATGCCTTTTATAGGTTTTACAACTTTAAGTGAAACAATGTATAATGAAATCAACTTAACAATAGGCTAATTGATATAAACAAAAGTCAAGTTCCTACAGTGTATTATCAACAATATAATGAAAGGATGTATCTTCTTTAAAAATATATTTTATTTACTTATTTTTAGAGAGGGGGAAGGGAGGGAGAAAGTGAAGGAGAGAAACATCAGTGTGTGGTTGCCTCTCGCACGGCCCCTGCTGGGGACCTGGCCTACAACCCACATATGTGCTCTGACTGGGAATCAAACCAGTAACCCTGTGGTTTGCAGGCCAGCACTGAACCCACTGAGCCACGCCAGCAGGGAAAATGAAATGATGTTAAACAAAACATTATTTGAGGACCTATTGATGTTTAGTTACCATAGAAGATTGAAAATTGTGAGTCAGGCTACCATTTACCTAAAATTACAGACAGAAACCAGGTATAGGGACAGAAAAAAAACCCTGTGTATTGATCTATTTGCATTTGTTGTTGTGCTTATCACTATAGCAACTGGTCACCTTGATAGGCTTGTTTTTTCATTTAGAGAAGTCAAAAAGTGAGATGAGAGGCAGAAGTGATGGGGTATACACACACACACACACACACACACATATATATACACACACATAATTTTATATATTAAAGCATTATTTTGAGAATGCTTTATGTAAAACCATGTTTTTAGATATTAAAAGTTAGACACACATCTCAACAATATCAATAAGCATGGTTTTAACTTGGGAGAGATGCAATATAAATACATGACAGGAATTACCAGCACAAATTCTAAAAATATGTGCTATAATTACTATGTAAGAAGATATTTAGATCTGATGGAGTTAACCTAAGAAGGCTTCTTGCATGAGAACAACTTTGGTGTAAGCATTGAGGTGAATCAGTTTTCTTTGCACTCCAGACTGAAGCTCTTTCCTCTCTTCAAGATTTTGTTTATAAAATGATCCAGTACTAAGAAAGTGCAATAAACCTCAGGCCTATTCCAGATTTTTGTTATGATACATTGATAAGATACCCAAAATAAGATCATCTGTGTTAGGTGACTCTCAAGGTCCTGTAATTTTCTGTTTTCTGCATTTAGGAGTTGATTGACAGACATCACTCTGACTAGTTTCTGGGAGTGACTAGGACTTAACGTTTCAGAACCTTGGAGAGCTACCAGGGGATGTAGGCTTCTGTCTCCTTCACAGGATTTGGGGCTGCTTAGTTTCATTGAGAATGTTCCCCCTACCCACAAAACTGTTTTGGAAAGTTAAAATGTTTTTTATTGTTTATGCTATTACAGTTGTCCCAATTTTCCTCCTTTGTCTTCCTCCCCATACCCAACCCCTCATTCCCACAGTCAATTCCCACACCATTGTTCATGTCCATGGGCCAAGCACATATGTTCTTTGTTTAATGCCTTCACCTTCTTTCAGCCAGTCCACACCTACCCCCTTTCCTCCTACAGCTGTCAGTCTGTTACACGTTTCTGTGCCTCTGGTTCTATTTTGTTCATTAGTTTATTTTGTTCATTAGATTCTAGTCATAAGTGAGATTATATAGTATTTGTCTTTCATTGACTAGCTTATTTCACTTAGCACAGTAATCTCTAATACCATCCATGCTGTCTCAAAAAGTAAGAAGTCCATTTTTTTTTACTGCTGCATAGTATTTTACTGCTGCACTGTGTAAATGTACCACAGCTTTTTTTAGCCACTCATCTGCTAAGGCTGTTTCCAAATCTTGACTAGTATAAATAATGCCACTGTGAACATAGGAGTGCATATATTCTTTTGAATTGATGTTTCAGGATTCCTTGGCTATATTCCCAGAAGTGGAATCACTGGGTCAAAAAGCAGTTCCATTTTCCATTTTTCAGGAAACTCCATACTGTTTTCCAGAGCGGTTGCACCAGTCTGCATTCCCACCCACAGTGCACTGGGGTTGACTGGACTATTTAAGAGGGGCAATCTGTTCTGACTCTCTTCCCAACAGCTATAGGTGTCCTTAAAATATCTAACAGTCTCTCCATTGATAAATATTATGCTGATTGTTTGGGTTCTTATAATTACTGTGCTAGTCATTTTTGTAGAAATAGTGTTCTGTCCTGGTGCTTGTACTTTTGTATAGATAAATGTCTAAGTCTGAAACACTGGATTGGTTTGTTTATGTAAGCATCTTTTATAAAGGAAAGACAACAGTTAATTTATTCCCAGCTCTCTCCTGTGCCACCACCCATGAGTCCATTGTGTCATATGTAGCACCTCCAAAATATAATATGAGCTTTTTCAAAAAATAGTGGAGGCATGGATTTAATAGACTTTCATAATTTGTATTCTGTCTTACTAATCTCAGGCATCTTAAAAACATTTTGTCATGGAGATGAGGTGGAAAGCATTTTGAGTAATTTTAGGAAAAAATACTTCAATAGCATTTGTTTTGCAAAATACTGAAGCATAAGAAAATGAGCAAAATATATTAACATTAAGGGTTCTGTAGCCAAAAAAAGTAGTAGCATGGTTGGAAACATGTTACATGGCTCTTTAAACACTGGCACATATGAAAATAGCATGCTGCTGGAGGTGTACTTCTGTTAAGTGACTTGATGTCAGCCTTTATTTACCCAATTATGAAAAAATTTAATTTGATTCTGAATACTGGTATGAAGCATATTTTGGTTTTAAGGATTACTTTAAAATCAAATTTTAATCATTTTAAAAACTATAATACTAATATAACATTTTCCAGGATAGATCATATGATAGACCACAAAACAAGTCTCAATATATTTAAGAAGTTTGAGATTATAACAAGTATCTTCTCAGACTCTAAATGTATGAAACTGGTAATCAACCTCAAAAAGAAAAAAGGATAAATCACAAATATGTAAAGACTAAAAAAAAACATGCTCCTCAACAGCCAATGTGTTGACAAAGAAATCAAGGGGGAAAGCAAAACACATCTCAAGATGAATAAAAATGCAGATATAACATTCCAAGGTCTATGGGATGAAGCAGACACAGTTATAAGAGAAAGGTCATAGTGATATAGGACTGTCTAGAGAAAGAAGAAAAATCTCAAATAAATAATTTAACATTGCTCCTGAAGTAAGTAGAGAAAGAACAAGCAAAGCCCAGAGATAGTGGAAGAAAGGAAATAATAAAGATTGAGACTGAAAAACAATAGAATCTTTGATCAATGAAACCAAAAGTTGGTTCTTTGAAAAGATAAGCAAAATTGAAAAACTTTCAGCTACACTTGCCAAGAAAAAAAAAGAAAGAGGGCTCCATAAATAAAATCAGGGATAAAAGAGAACTTAAAACTGATATTACTAAAATACAGATGATTGTAAGGACTACTACTGCCACACACTGTTGGTGTGTGGACTACTACACACCAACAAATTGGACAGCCTACAAGAAATGGTTAAATTCCTAGAAACACTCAATCTTCTAAGAATGAACCATGATGAACAAAGTAACAATAAATCTCAGTAGTCCAATTACCATGAAGGAAAATCAATCAGTAATACAAAAAATCTGCCCAGCAAACAAAAGTCCAGGACCACATGGCTTCATGGGAGAATTCTACCAAATATTCACAGGAGATTAAATATCTGTCTTTCTCAAACTCTTCTAAAAACTTGAAAAAGAATTTTCCAAACTAATTTTACAAGGCCAGAATTACGCTTATACTAGAACCAGACAAGGATACCACATCAAAAGAAAATTACACAAGCCAATGTAGCTGATGAACATAGATGCAAACACCCTAAAAAATATTAGCAAACCAAATTCAATAATACATTAAAAGATTATACATCATGATTAAATGGGATTTATTTCAGAACTGCAAGAATGGTTCAGCATCCACAAGTCTATCAGTGTGATGACCACATTAGCAGAATGAATGATAAAAATCATATTTTCATCTCATAGATGCAGAAAAAGCAACTTCCGCTTATGATTAAAAACACTCAACAAAGAGTATATGTAGGGAACAGTTCTTAACAAAACAAAGGTCATATGGGACAAACCCTCAGCTAACATGATATAAAAATAGGGAAATGCTGAAAGCTTTACTTCTAAGATCTGGAATAAGGTGACCATGCCCACTCTTAACCTTGTGATTCAACATGGTGTTGGAAGTCCTGGCCAGAGCAACTGGGGAAGAAAATGAAACAAAAGGCATCGAAATTGGGAGGGAAAAAGTAAAACTATCACTGTTTGCCGATGATATAATGATATGGAAAACCCTAAAGATACTATAAAATGTTGGGACTAGTAAGTAAATTTAGTTTAAAAAGTCCATATTTTGCCCAGATTGCCTATACTCCTTGGCCATAAAAAAAAAAAAATAGAAGAAGTGGTCTTGCTATTTGCAACAGCATGGATGGACCTTGAGGGTGTTATGCTAAGTGAAATAAATCACATGGAGAAAGACAACTCCTAGGTACAGAAAACAGAGGACTCTCTAGGGGGGAGGGGCTTGGGCGAAGGGGGAAGGACTGAAGGGGTTCACTTGTGTGGTGAGGGATGGTAACTAGACTTGGAGCAGTAATACTAGGGAGGGTACACAAATACCGAGTTATGGTATATCGCAGTACATCTGAGATGTATGTGACCTTGTCTACCAGTTTGAACACATTGAAATTAAAGGATGCTAGATAAAAACTAAGGTAATAGGAATAAAGTATGGGCTTTAGATAATAAAAATAAAGTATAATATTACCATACCTTCACTTATCAGCAAGGAGTAATGCTAGCCAGGGGTTTTCTAAGCTAACATGAAATATTTGTTTTTCATTTTTTCTTTTGGTTTTCTTATACTATTGAATTTAAATATAAATTGTATTATTTTTACACAAAAATTAGTTTTTGGTTTTCTTTTTGCTTAGATAAACAGCTTAGATAAATAGCTAAGAAATCATTAACCCAGAGATCCTTTACCTGTTGAACTCTACAAAATTTTTTAATGGGCTCAAATTTTTTTTTAATGAGGCAGGACATAAATCAATTAAAAAGTAAAAGTGTTAATTTTTTGATCCATACATATTAAGCCCCAGAGAGAACAGTAGCTACCTTAAGAAAGTAAGAAAAGTTGAGTGTGTATCTCTGTGTATGTTAGAATTTTAATTAATTATTTAAATATTTTATTGATTCGATTTATTCATCATAAAAATAATGCCTGAAATCTTAATGATTTGCTAAATGAAAGAAAAGATCTGTTTAATAGAGTGTAACATTAATAATATTACAGTTATTAAAATGATGTTTTGATATTGTTTTTGAAGCCAAACGAAAGATACTACATAAATCACTCCCTAAAACATAGAGACAAGATGATTCACATTTAATTAAAGATTAGTCACAAAGAAAATTGTCACAGATTTGCTAACAACTGACTATTTTATAAGAAGGTAACAGTTTATAGAATTAACCTCATCAAACTATTGTAACCAACTGCAATTTCCTAAATTTGGGTTTTGCTGATATGGCTGTTGTTTCCTGAACCCTTCCCTTAGGCCTTCGGGAGGTCAGTCTGAATCCTTTGTGAGCAAGGCCGATCATGGGATGGACCCTGTTCTTACTGTGTTTTTTGGTCATTTTTGTACAGCCACCCACAACCATTTCTTTGCAATCTTTAAAGCTCTGTCTACTAATAGATGGAAAAAAAGGCTTAGTTTCTCTTCGCTGTATGTGTGGTGTGTGCGCCTTCATCCTGCCAATACAAATAGTAAGTGCAGTAGCATAGTTTACATGGTTTTCATAATATCTGTTAATAAATTTCCCCCAAAATAGAACTATGTCGTTTTTTTCCCAGCTCTGTCAAGATTTAATTGATGTATAACATTATATGAATTTAAGGTGTACAACATGTTGCTTTAAATCACATATATTGCAAAACAGTTACCACCACAATGTTAACTGATGCTATAGTCACATCACATTTTCCCATTTGTGGTAAGAACCATGAAGATCTAGTCTCCCAGCAAATTTTCAGGTAGATAATAGGGTATTATTAACTACAATCACCCTGCTGTACATTAGATCCCCAGAAGTCATTTATCTTGTCCTGAGAGTTCGTACCCTTTGACCGACATCCCCCACTTCCCCATTCTCCAGTCCCTGGTAACTGCCAGTCTGCTCTGTTTTATGAATTCAGCCTGTTTTAGTTTTACGTATAAATTATATGATATTTTGTCTTTTTCTGACTTATTTCACCTAGCATAGTGCCTTTAAGGAAGGTACATCCATGTTGCCACAAAGGCTATGCATTCTTTATGTTTAACTGTCTCCGATTTCCATTCCCATTACACAGAACCTAGCAGATGTTTTGCATGTGGCCAGTCAATCTGTCCACTCACTGATACACTTCCTCACTGCCCTGCCCTGAAATTTAGCCTAATGGTGCATGTTTCATCAAAACGGGTGAGAGGGTCATAAGGAAAAAATGTACTTTAATCATGTAAGTTTTCCAGGGTAGTGTTTTAGTCTATTTTTTGTAGCACTATGTAGTTGAAATTTCCAAAGCCGAAGGTCGAGACCTGCATTTTCCCTTCATAACCTCATGAAATTCATTGGTCCTTATTTTCCTCAATTTCTCCATCTTTACAATAATACTCATACATGTTTAATTTTTCCTGTAAGAGCATTGTAAGGATAAAATTAGGAAAGAGTTGTGTAATGGTGTGAAAAAAAATTTTATAAATATTTAATTTGATATAATTAGAAAACCACATTGATCATTTACATATAAACGCAATTATACATGTGTATATGTGCTTGTGCATATATATATACATTCATACATATGCATGCAGCATGTTTTAATTAAAAATTGTTCATTCTTATAGTTGCAGGTTATATTAATTCATTGTGTTACAAAAGCATTTGAAGTATTTTTTTACATAACTCCTGCATTGAGAAAAAAATATTTTCACTTGCTTTAAGATACTAGGACTGTTAAAATGAAACCTTGTGATTTGCATAGCTCAACCTGCACTGAGAAGTTGCTGTAATTCTGTAATACTTTATTGAGGTCAGACTAAAAATAGAAGCCAAAATGTTATTTATATTGTTATCTCCTAGTGACATAGCTATGAAACTGTTTCTGCCGTCTAGGCCCTGGTTGGTTGAGTGACATCGGAGGCCAGCCGTAAGATGTAGTGATGGTGGAAATAGCTGATAATCTGGTCTGCATCTGTGGCTTCCAAAGTTTTAGCCCTATGCCAGAGAAGTGTTTTAGATTAAAGTACGCAGAGGTACAGTTCACAGAAGCACCAAGGCAACAAATGCACATTTTGCAGTGGTGGTAACAGTGCCAATTTAGAATGTGATTTTTATATTTAAATTCCCAGGGGTAGGCTTACCATGTCTGAGGTCTTAGGCTGGTTCAGCCTCTCTCTAGATTTTCATAAATGCTGGAGGCAGAATATAGGGAAAAAAATGTGCACGTATTGCTGCTTTCAGTTAAAATCTGATATCATTTTTGTCAGTATTTGAGAATTCACACATACTGAAGCTGTCGTGATTCAAGGTTGGGGGAAGAAACATTTCCAGTTTTATTTGTTATTTGCTTTGCAAAGCTCAGTCTTTATGAGCACACACTTCTGGAGTTTTATTGCTATAGAACTGCTACTCCTTGGGTTTTCAATTCACATTTCAGAGTCCTGGTAAGGTATGGGGGTTTGTTTCATTTTGATATTGTGTGTGTGTGCATGCACTTAAATCTGAACATGTCCTGATGCTATGAAGAATTCACTCATGTATCCAACAGTCAATTAAGTAGACCAGCTTTTTCTGACTTTTACCCCTTTAAATCAAAAGCTTCAGGTACAGGCATGAAATATCTATTGAGAATAATGAGAAAACAGAATTTTATCTTCAAGGAAAGCACAAGTAAGTGCTGGTGTGAGTGGCAGTTAGGAATGCACCAGTTGTGTCGATGAGCACTGACAGTTAGTGTAGAGGGTTAGCGTAACCATCACCATGATGACGGTAATCTCATCATGTTCGTTATCTCTTTCTTACTTTTGAAGACTTGTCAGATTATTGGGAATGGCATCCCTAGAGATAATGGTAAAACACACCTATTGTGGTAACAGCAAATCTTTTTAAAAAGCTCTTATGTGCACTTTCAGCAATTTACATACAGTATCTACTGATCCTTAAAACAAAATTGTGAATTAAACAGTATTATTCAGATGTGAAAAGTTAAGTTTCATAGAGGTTGTGCAGCTTGCCCAAGGACCTGCAGCCTGATGCAGGGCAGAGCAGGCACCGTGTGCTAGATCAGTCTTATTCCCAAGCTCAGGAGTTTAACTCCCCTCAGTGGTCCAAAAAGAATGGTCAGAACAACTGGCAGCCTAGAGAATGGAAGACTTTGAAGTCTGTGTGAACTGGAAAGATTTGAGGACCTGTCTCATTGAAATGGTTAAGCTTTTTCAGTGTGGCTCCATCGGGCATAAGTAGGACCAATTTGTAGATGTTGCAAGCAGGAAACTTTCAGTTCTGCTCTTTTTATTTAAAAAAAAAATCAGAAGCTTTTTCTAGAAGGAATGAGCTCCCCATCTCAAGACCGCAGATGAAACTCAAATAGAAAAGGTGCTCAAGGGAGTTCAGATATTGGGCTAGAGGAATGCTAAATTTTCGTCCATTGCTAAGATTCCACAGGTTCAATTTCAGTTATTTTGCAAGTGTTCATTGGGGGAGGTAAAGTGGAAAACACTAATAATCCCTACCATTGGGGATCCCTACATATGGAAATTCTACTTTATGCTAGTTACTGTATTAAATTTGTTAATGGTTTCTTTTGGAGGGAGGGAAGGGCAAATATTGACAAATTCTTACACTCAACATCTTCCATGAGTTCTTATTGAACATTATAGTGTGGTTAGAGAGGTTCATTTGTTCTTTTTGGTGATGAAAAATTTTAGATAGAAGTTAGTATTTTAAAGAGTCCTTGAGTGCAGCAAAGTGGTTGACTTTTGGGATGGAATTCATTCCAGACTTGTTCTTCTGAAAGTTTTACAAGTCCCATATCTTCTTGGAGAGTGTAAAAATTGAATGCTCTCCTTTTACATTTTTTGAAATTTCCAAGTAAATAACATATTTTTAAATACATACTAAAATCAAGAAGTAGATACAGATCTTTTACTTTTAAGGATGTGTAATTTTTAAAAATTTCAGATTATTGGGAATTATTAGGCCCATCTCCTTGCCTAAAATATTTTTTCTACATAGTATGAATAGTGTGAAAGATAAAGCACCATTCAGGTTATGTTTCTTATCAATCATATTTTACTTTTTTTTAATGGACTTCCTCCACCTTGATGATTCTAATGTGTCTCCCTGGTCCATACCCCTCCCCCCATATACTGCTATTGAGACTCACTGCTCTCGATGTAAATAATCAAATAATTATGATACATACAAACTAGACCTTACATTTGGAAGAATGTAAAGGGGAGTGAGTGGTTGGCAATGGGCAGTTTTTCCCTACTTTGATTGTATTAACTTATCAGAGAAGGGAGAAAGAGTTGATACATTTCATAATAAGGAACTGTGGCTCTTTGAATGAATTGAAAGTAATAGAATTCATGATACAGGATTGTGAACACTCAGTTGAGTAGATTGGCTAAAGAAGTTGAAATCTCTCAAATGATCAGTGGTGATTGCTGAGTGGGTAGTCAGAATGATAAGAGTATCTAGACAGTAGGTGCTGTGATAGACCTATGATGTAGTGTAGAAAACACCCTCTTCAAATGAAAAACAAACCTGCTATGACATAAGCAAACTGAGCAATGCTGGCCTGGCATAACAAGGAAGTGCAGCACAGAGAATTCCAAAATGAGACTGTTAGGGGACGTGAGTGCACGTTTTCTGTTGCTCATGGTTTGGGTCGGAAGTGCTTGGGGGCAGGATTCCAGAAACTGGACCGATATCAGATGTGCTGATTTCTTAAGAAAACAGTGGATGCAAATGAGGTAGAATGATAGGAAGTTGGCCAGAATGATCTTGGATGTGTGCAGACAAGGGCCGGAATGCCATTTACGGGAATGGAGAACCTGGGGCTGGCGCTGATGGTGCCGTTGAAGAGTAAGCAGCAGGATGTGGTGACTGACTGAGTGCAGAGGGGGAACCTAAATGACATGACTGGCGTGTGACTAATGTGACAACAAAACAGCAGGATGTGGATTGTGTGACAATTGCTTTCTGTCCCAAGACAACCACAAATGGAACAGCAGTTGCAACCAGGCATGTCTTTCTAAATAAATCAGCATGTGTGATAGATAAGGTATGCATCTGTTGATGGTAAAATTAAAATTGGCCTGTCAATTAAGGAATCCAATTGTGATCTCTATCTTCTTTTACTTATGTGTGGCTTTTGTAACAAACATCAGCATAGAGAAATTCTGGATTTGTGTGAACAGGTCTTATTTATTGATGGCTCATTTACTGCCTAACAGGCACTGTGGTGGTTCACACACATAATTTTATTCACCATACCAGTCCAATTCTCACTCCCTGGTGTATAGGTGGCAACATTGAGGTTTGTAAACGTGGGGACCTGTGCCCCCAGGTCATGTGCACAAATGGTAGACCAGGACTCAGTCTTCCTCTCTCAGACCCAGGCCTATTCTCTTCAGAATTAGGCAGCCAACCTCATAGTCAACTTTCTGATCATGACCGACCGACCCTAAAGGCAAAACCATTATTCCTTAGTTAGCCTTTGAAGTGGGCAAAGCATGAAGGGGGGTGGACCAGATAAAAGGGAAGGATGTTTGAACCAAAACCAAGCATACAGAAAAACAAAAAGGTAGTGTTTTGTGTGTCCAGCCTGGCATCATCACAATCACTATTAATAACCACCACATTCCAGTGAGATTTATTTGCAAATTATGTTTTAGTTCTGATTGGCTACGCTTTCATTTCATGGAATGGCAGTTTTATAAGAACCAGGAGGACTTGATGTAATTAGTCCATCTCCCATGAACCAAAGAGCTCTGGGGAAAAGGTTATGAAGGAAAAACATAACAAAAAGCAAAATAGCATCCTTACTTCAGCCCTTTGCAGAAATCTCTTAATGAGTTATCATTCATAGCAGAACAGAGGATCGTAATGATCAGGTATATTTTGTGTTAGGCATTTCATTGATTATGGGATAGGCACCTCACCTCTTTGCACCCATGTTACCATCTCTGAAGTAGGAACTAAGAGTTTTCATCACTGGCCACCTTGTGGAGAACCTCCAGTGCAAGGCTATTAAAGCCACCGGCAACCAGGGTACCCTACCCGGGTGAGAAAGGGGCCTTTGGTCGGAAAATTTTCTTTTTTCCCTTGGTGTTTCAGAGTTCACAGTTAGTGAAACTTCAGTATCCATTACAAGACCTGCTTCTTAAATATAACTCTTTCCTGGTGATAAAAAAAAAAAAATCTTGCTTTCAAGCTACCTAGATATATTAATTTCTTAATATACATAAAAACAATTGGTGTGCTGTGATTAATAGGATATTTGTCATACACGTGAAACTACTTACAGAAAATCTTCTATGAGAATAATCAGTTGAAAAGACTGATTATTTTTATTATTATAATTATAATCATTTATCCCAGTGAGATATGAAAGAATGCACACAGCCATTTGAAGAATATGCAGTACGATGAAATGACATTTGTGTCTTCCTCAGTTCTATCTTTAGGACACTTATTCACCATCCTAAGTGCTCACTGCTGTTGCTAGTTCACAAATAAATAATTGTTAAGAGAATGAATGCCACATTTGCTCATAATCGCAGAATGGCAATTTGACTTTTGACCCTTACAACAGTATCCTTAAAATGTCTATTGAATTAAGGGGTTGAGTGTAATCAGTATTTGCTGAAGTAGTTACTGAAATTGACAGAAGATAATTTTTTATTTAGGCTCAAAAACAGGGAGATAAACGCAGATGACATAAGGAAAGCCTCAAAGCTTGGAGAGACCCCCTGCCTCTCATTGTTTTACTCAAGAGTTTGCCTCAGTTTTGCAGAAGAGCAGCAACATTTATACCACATGATGATTTACACGGTTGCATGATTTCTATTTTTATAAGAGAAAGAAATGAAAAGCTGTTGAACATACAGAACAGTTATTTGAAGTCAGTTTGTGTACAAGTACTGGAATCAGAATATAAGGAGCAGCATTCACTTTTTTTTTTTTTTTTTTTTTTACCTCCACGGCCTTGCACAGTTCTGTGCATGCATTGTGTGCTTAGTAAATGTTTACTAGCCACACAAACGAGTTCTGTAAGCCCAGCACAGGTATTGTCACCTGTGTCATCAGTGTTCCCAATGGTCATACAAGATATCTGGGTATACAAACATCCCATCAGGTGTATGCATCATCTTCTCAGTAGGTATTACAGAAAAGTAATCATTTGTGTACAGTTTTCCCCATCTCAACAAGGGATGAGAAAAACAAAAGTTAAACTAAGTTTGAGTTTGAGTGGGATTGAAATAAGAGGGTTGTTTTAATAGGGAAAGCATAATTAAAAACTAAGGGAAGGAAGGAAGATAAATTTGGTGTGGGCCATAAAGGATTTGAGATGCTACTGTGATATCCAAGGAGAAAAATTAAGTAGGTGGTTGTTGATGGTCAGAATTAGTAGTAACTGCTCTATCCTGGGGTCCTTCCATGGCAGTGCCCTCACATGCCTTGCTGAAAGGTGGGTCCTGGCAACCTGTTAGTAGACTTGAACACAAGGTAACCCTGGCAAAGTTTACTGAACCAGAGGATTTACTCTATGACCTAAGGAAAGTGTCTCAGATTATCTTGATAATTTAGACTAAGAGTTAAAAACTGGAGCCAAAGGACAGAATACTGGGGTTGTAGGTGTATAAAGAATTGGGGAAGAAAGTTGGTACTGTGATAACTAGAGGCTTATATTGGGCGGGAACAGGACTCACATAGCATATAGATGTGCCAATCAGAAGGATGGAAATGTGGCTTTAGAAGTTGACTCTCCTCTTCCAGTTCCAGTTCTCATGAACTCCCTGCCTCATGCCCCCTGCCCCCCGCCAACACACACACATCCTGAAGTTTCTGTCCTTGAGGTCTCTGAGGTATTCTTGTCCTTTCTTGACACAGATTGATTAAGACAGTCTGAGGTATAGCTTCAGTAAGGATCCTCGGAGGCACTATCAGGTGCTTTAAGAACATTCCTGAGAGTCAATATCAGTAGCCATTAGAGCATTAGATTGGGTAACGGAAAAAATAAGTCCCCCAATCTTGTCTAATAAAAATAGGCTAAGTAATTCAAGAGATTCTATCAAGGAAAAGAAAACCACCAGTGGACACAATGCAGTCTACATCTAAAGTAGTTGGATGTGCCCAGAAATCACCTTTAAAACCTCCACAAGCTTCCATTTAACCCACGCTTGCCTTTGCCACAGTTAGCTTCAGTGTTCATGACATTTTAAAGTGAATAGTAACGTGGGTTAGAACTCTCCTGGAAAAAAAACCTATCTAATGAGAGAAAAACTTCACTTAGACACTTCTAATACCTGCTTCTAACAGCTGTTTTGCCCTCAGTGCCAACTATTGTACAACAGCCTGATATTGAGACAAAACCCATCACTGTGCAAATACACCCCGAGGTTCTTTCTTCCTCTGTCAGGGCTGCAAACAGTCTAAAAACTCACCTTACATTGGCAAGATTGGTGAGCCTTTCACATTCCATCTGATGGTTTAATGCCATTAACTTTTGCTTGCCTGAGAAATTAGTAGTAACAGACTATTTCTTTAACTTACACAAGCTGTGTTAGGACTGACATATACAATATGTATCATTAATACCCTACTTACTCCAAACGTGCAGTGATTTGGCCGACCATGGAGTCTGAATGGAACTGTGGCCCCTCCTGGGTGCATCAGCACGCCTATTAGTATGCCCTGTGATGAACACATCACATTTCATTTCAGGCAGTTCGGGACTCTGCATGCCCTTATCCACAGTGCGCTCCGTGTATATTTACTGAGCAGTATTGTCTGGGGTCCTTCCTGTACATTCCCCTAGCTCTCCAGTGTTTTCCCTCCTATTAAAAGGACCATTTATGCCATCAGAAAAGAATGGAGACAAAGCTACAGAAATTATGTTTTTATGTAAACAAAACAAATGCCTTTTAACTCATCTCAGATGTATGGTAGCTGGAGATAAAGAGCTGATGTGGGATTGGCTGAAAGGATTTTTTGATGCCTAGTTTTCCCTCTTTGGAGGATAATATGTATATTTTCTTGACAAGAGGAAACCAGAGAAAGCTTGTTAAATTACAATTTATTTTACCTCTCCTAATAGAACCGTGATAAAATTTGTAGCAAGTAGAAGAATACAACATGAGAAAAATGAATATAAGCTCTGTCTGTTGCCTGTGTAAAATGCCAGATTTTCTCCAGAGAAAGGCAGTGCCTTTGCAGTGAAGTGTAATAAAACCAAGTCATAAATGTGCTGTTTGAAAGCTCCTCTACCTTCCTGTAATTAAACATCATAATGGAGGGGCCCTGAGTGTAGCTTGCCTCCCCGTTACTCCGCATGTGGGCTTCTGCTCACTCGGGCTGAGTCGGTTGACGGACAAAGCCATGTTCTAGAGGCAATCACAGACACAGCATCTCAGTCTGTTTGCCTCGGTGAGTGGCCCCCAGACGGGTGTATGGTGAGTCACAGACAATCACAAGATTCTTGCTAGAGAACAGATAAGAACTGCATGCATTTCTGCTGCATTTAGATCTGGTCAAATACTACTATGGTGCTTCTGGAAGCCATGATGCTATCACATGGAATTGGAGTATCATGCTACTTGGAAAGAAACAAAGTAAAGAGAAGGAGGAACAGGTAGGGTTATCATTGTATGATCCCCTTGGGTCAACACCTGTCCCTGGGCTTTACGTCACTTGCAACCAAAAGAGTCCTTATACCAGAGTAGATGGGTATGTTCTGCCTGTGTGTAATTCATCTCTGGTAAAGGAAATTTACTGGTCCTGAGAGGTTTTCCTATAAAACCAGAGAAAATTATTCATAAATCGAAGTCTGTAACCTGGTAACATAGGGCCTTTCCCCTTCCTTCACTCTCCCTGTTGGGATTTACATAGAGAAGAAAACACAATGTCAGTGAGGAAGAGGAGCTATCAACAGGAATGATGAAAGCATGCGGCGTGGGCAAATAATGCGGGCCCATTACTGCAGGTCAGATTTGGGTGACCGTGCGTGGCCTCATTGCCCTGGGCTTTATCATTCCAGTTGGTGCTCAGCTCTGTGCTCGGGCAGGTGATCAGTCATCACACCTCAAGACTTTTAGATAATTTATATCAGAACAACAACAACAAAAATGAATGATCAAGGGAACTTTGTTGTCCATCCTTAGAAAATGTGTTTTGGCCCTTTGGTTTGACTTGTTGCCTCTACAAGCTATTTGCCAACAGGGCAGTAAGGAAATGGGATCAGGGAAATATGCAGACCTCGGTGTGTTTGTAGTAGCCAAGGGTAAACGTGTGTCTGCCGAGCGCAAGTGTAGCTCAGAGCCTTGTCAGAGATAGAATTGTTCTTCTATTGATTATGAATTAACTTCCTTTCTTAATGAAAAAGGCAGCTCTTTTCTTCTTGTTTCCTCCAAGGGGCAATTTAGGTTAAAAATACAACATGGTCTGTCTTCCAGTTAAAACCACTATAATTAAATAATTTGGTCTTAAGGATTTTGATTAACATGAATCTATTAAGTAAAAGTTCATTAGAAAGCTGGATGCACTTCAAATAACAAGGTTGTAATTGAATACTGTTTTATTTTATGTGAGGTATTTTATTCTCCTTTTTTTTTTCCTCAAAATGCACTAGGGAATGAGACAAGATCACAGTGAGTCCATTACGATATTCTCAAGACAAACTTTATTTAGTTTGTAGTACTATCCATTTGGGCCCAGTGAAGACACAGGAATTGTAGCTCTAGTGAGTTTTCAGTCTGTAGCTCTTACCTTGGCTACCACCTAAAGTTAGTAAGATCAACTGATTATTTTACACATACACTTCAATTTCAAGTGTATATTGCAAATTTTTTATACATTTATTTTTAATGCTTCCAGTTTCAACACCAGAAAGACAAGGTCAGAACCAGTGGGGCCATGCAAACCTAAGCCAGAATTTTAAATACAAATGTGTTTTTAATAAAATCTGGACATTTTCTCTCTAAAGGGAGCACCTCAACTATTAGATCAAATGTCAGACATAGGTCTGTCTAGAAAGTATTCAGCCATGTAATATGAAAAGGAGAGACATTTACTGAAGAAGATAGAAGATACAAGAAACATTCTACATAGGATAATGACACATTAGCCCCTTCAAAGCAGGCAGCTTGGGACCTCACACAGTTCTCCCAATCACCATCAGCTGCCCCATCATATTTTCTTGAATCTCATCTATGGTCTGAAATCTCTTCCCTTTCAAAGGTGATTTTAGTTTTGGGAAAAGCAGAAGTCTAAGGGTGCCAAATCTGGGCTGTAGGGGGTGCTGAGTCACCTGGGTGATTTGACATTTTGCCAAAAAGTTCTGCACTAGACGTGATACGTTAGTGGGTGTGTTGTGATAAAGCTGCCAGTCAGCAGTTGTCCATAGCTGTGGCCTTCTGAATCATCCAAATAGTTTCAGGCTTAATATAAAATTTTTTAATGTTTTTTATTTTTTCTTTTTCAGAAGCTATATTTTATTTTTTATTTTAATTGTTGTTCTTGTGCAGTTTTCTGCATTTTACCCCCATCTTAGTCCATCCCCCAGCCCCCCCCACCTCCCTGCCATTTCCACCCCAGCTAGCTTTTGTCCATGTGTCTTTTATACTTGTTGCTCTAAACCCTTCCCCTTTTCCCCTGAAATTCCCTCCCATCTGGTCACTGTCAGCCTGTTCTCAATTTCAGTGCCTTTGGTTTTATTTTGCTTATTTGTTTTGTTGATTAGGTTCCTGTTAAATGTGAGATCATATGGTATTTGCCTTTCACCACCTGGCTTATTTCACTTAGCATAATGCTCTCCAGTTCCATCCATGTTGTCGAGAAGGGTAGGAGCTCCTTCTTTCTTTCTGCTGCATAGAATTCCAATGTGTAAATGTACCATAGTTTTTTGATCCATTCATTTACTTATGGGCACCTAGGTTGCTTCTAGCACTTGGCTATTGTAAATTGTGCTGCTATGAACATTGGGGTGCATAGGTTCTTTTGGATTGGTGTTTCAGGGTTCTTAGGATATAATCCTAGCAGTGGAATTGCTGGGTCAAAAGGCAGATCCATTTTTAGTTTTCTGAGAAAATTCCATACTGTTTTCCATAGTGGTTGTACCAGTCTGCAATCCCACCAACAGTGCA